>CM062812.1:62263076-62674405 GCA_031772625.1 Pinus tabuliformis
AGTTCCTAGACCAAAAGATAAGAATGTAATAGGAACAAAATGGGTCTTCAAGAATAAATTAAATGAAAATGGAGAAGTAATTAGAAACAAGGCCAGACTTGTTTGTAAAGGGTATGCACAGCAAGAAGGAATAGATTTTGAAGAGACCTTTGCTCCTGTGGCAAGACTAGAGGCCATCCGAATGTTCCTTGCTCTCTCAAGCTTTCAAAACTTCAAGGTATTTCAAATGGACGTGAAATCAGCCTTCCTGAATGGAGACTTAGAAGAAGAAGTATATATTGAGCAGCCAGATGGCTTCATTCTTGGGAATGATCCAAACCTTGTATGCAGATTGAAAAAGGCACTCTATGGACTCAAACAAGCTCCAAGGGCTTGGTACTATCGATTGGACAAATATCTTCACCAACAAGGCTTTTCAAAAGGATCAGCAGATAGCAATCTCTATATAAAAGTTGAAAATAACAAATTGCTAATTCTTGTTGTTTATGTAGATGATATTATTTTTGGCATCAATGAAGAGACTATGAGTCAAAACTTTGCCTTGGTTATGCAGAAAGAATTCGAAATGTCACTTCTTGGAGAATTGACATATTTTCTTGGATTGCAAATCCAACAAAATGAAGGAGGTATCTTCTTGTCTCAAACCAAATACCTCAAGCAGATCTTGAAGAAGTATGGCATGGAAGAGTCAAAGCCAGTTTGTACACCCATGGTTACAGGATGCAGCCTCAGTGCTAATGATGAATCAGCAGCAGTTCACCAACCCACTTATAGATCCATGATTGGGAGTTTGCTTTATTTGACAGGTACTCGACCAGATATTACACATGCAGTAGGAATGGTTGGAAGATTTCAAGCCAACCCAAAGGAAACTCATCTTCAGGCAGTCAAAAGAATCTTCAAATATCTTCAAGGGACCCAAAACTATGGCTTATGGTATCCTAGAAATACAGATCTCACTCTTCATGCTTACACAGATGCAGATTGGGCTGGAAGTGTGGATGATAGGAAAAGCACAAGTGGTGGTGCTTTCTTCATGGGTTCCAGATTAGTATCTTGGTTCAGCAAGAAACAGAGTTCGATTGCCTTATCTACAGCTGAAGCAGAATATGTGGCTGCGGCATCTTGTTGCACACAACTTCTTTGGATGATGCAGACCTTGCAGGACTTTCAAATCACTTGCACTCCACCAGTTTCTATCTTATGTGATAATACTAGTGCAATCAACATTTCAAAGAATCCAGTCATGCACTCAAAGACCAAGCACATACCAATCAAGTACCATTTTCTCCGGGAACAAGTGCTTGAGCAGAAGGTCAAGTTGGAGTATGTTCCTTCTAAGGAACAAGTTGCTGATATTCTCACAAAACCACTGCCCAGGGAAACTTTTGAATATCTCAGACAAAAGCTGGGAGTAGTTGATGCTTCATCCTGCTGTTGAAGCTTGTCTGTTCTACAGAAAAGTTGGTATACGCAAGTTACGAAAGGTATATACGCGTATACATGCGGATTTATGATGGGAAAGTCACATGTAAGGTGTACGCTTGTTGCAGAGATTATATCCGCGTCCATACGCTGTTTCATGCAGGAGAAATCGCGTATATGAAGTTTTGAACAGCAAGGGCAAACTCTGGAGTTTTGAACAGCAATGGGTATGTCAGAATTCTTCAGGCACGGTTTCAGGGGGTGCAGCAGGCACAGGTTCAGGGGGAGCAGCTTAAAAGTCTCATAAAGCATTGTTGGCATTCAGATGTTTTGGTTGTTGATTTCAGGAAAAGGAGCTCAGAAAGAAATCCTGGTTGCTGATCTAAAAAGATGTTTATAATATGCTACTGATGACTTTCATAAGTCTTGGTCTAGATCTGTTGTCTCTATGTCATGTATCTCTCTTGTGATGGTGTCAAGGTCATGTAACGGCCTATGTTGGTTTCCCCACTATGCCTGGGATGAATGCTGTAATGTAATTGGTTGTTTCTGATATGTCCCCTCTTGGTAGGTAGTATGGATGTAAGTATTGAGTCTTTTGGTGATAGGAAAGTCCCTTATGGTGTATAAGTCTTGGTTCTTGTTGAAGAACATCTTTTGCAGATTTGGCCTACTGTCAGGGGGAGCATGAGTCAGCACAGCCAAGCAGAGGTATCAGCATGTCCTCAGGGGGAGCACAGCCCTTTGCCCTTGATGTCAAAGGGGGAGAGTGACTTGGTGTGGTGGTTGCCATCAAGTCCAAAGGGGGAGATTGTTGGAATTATGATTCAAGTGTTGTCCTTGATGGCAACTCACTCAGAGGTTGGTACAGGTGCTCAGAGGTTGGTACAGGTGATGGCATCTTAATCAGAAGACAGATCTTAGTACAGCATGCCAAGGAAGTTCATATACGCAGGTTCGTTAAGCCCAAGTCGCGTGTACACGCTAGTTGGCTTCATCAAAAGCGCGTGTATGTGGAAAAGTACCTTTGGTCCATGGTGGTTAGTCCTTGGAAGTTGTGCCTATGGTTTCGGACCATTGTGTCTCGATGGGCGTGTCGATTCCTAGTTTTGAAGTTGATGGTATTGTGTTACTATGGTTTTGGCTCTTGGTATTGAGCAAGGCCTAAGGCTATATAAGGAGAAGAAGATCATTAGGCAAAATCATCTTTCGACAAGGCTTGAATATCTAAGAGAGAAAGAGATCTGATATGCAGGTTCTGGGTTGCTTGATCTAAGCCAAGGAGAGATCACATCGGTTGATGGAAGACTAGATCTAAGGATAGATCAGGATCTAATGGTTTGAAATGCACTATCATGATATGGTTGATTATGCGTATTTCTAGATCTGCATATTGTCGCAATGTTATGTTCTGGGTCTAACTGATGTCTGGTACAGCTGCAAATTGAGAAAGTTTATTTTTAGATCTGTACGCAGGTTGGCTTCGGTAAAAGCGCGTGTATACGCGGTTTTTGCTCATTGAAGTAGCGTATATCTTTTGAAGCTTGATTTTGGGTTTACAGTGGGGTCTGACTGTTATTGCAGAGTTCTGTAGTCTGCTCTGTGTTCTGGTAACTGGTGATTGACAGGGTTCAGTGGTTCAGTGATTCAAAGTTTGGTTGTTTTATGCTTCAATGATCTGTTGTGAAAATTGAATGAATTGGGGTCTACAGATTGTAATGTTGTGCTTCAGGAATATCCAGTCTGAAAATGTATGAAAGGTGGTACCTGAAGGAAAGAAGATTGTAGGTCAGCACCTACGTACTAGTATCTTGGCTAGTACAAGAGCAAAGGGGGTTGAAGCTCCCTTCCAAGGAAGTTTGGAGAACGAGAGAAGGTTGTAGCCTTCTGCAGGTTGTAGCCTGCGTACTGGTATAAGGCTGCACCAGTACAAAAGATTGTAAACTGAAGTTTCATATTAAAGAAAGACAGAGACAACTTGCAGCAGGTGGTTTTCACCCACATTGGGTTTCCACCTTACATCTTGGTGTTCATGTGTGTGGCTTTTGATCTGTTCTGTTATACTGCACCTGTTTACTGTTAATGTGGTGAATAATGTCCTGATGAACTTAACTGAAGAATAAGCTAACTAAATTATGAGTTTTCTTCTTATACGCTGTTTTATTTAGTCACAGTAGCGTGTACACGCTGGTTCACCTAACTAAAGTAGCGTATATGTTTCTGAGCATTGAAAAAGTTTGATTGATCTGATAATACTGATTCACCCCCCCTCTCAGTATTATTTCCAACACACTGGTCCCTTAACATTTAATGCCATATCAAACTGCTGGAATTAGAAATGGAGTCATGCACGTGGTTACATATAAACCATACATGATATACATATTATATCGTAATATATCCATACGATATATCAACCATATCCAACATTTAAACTTACAATATATACCATATCACATGCGATATAACAATAAATCCAAACCATGTAAAATGCCAGAAGAGTCGGGCGGGGGTTTCGACCCACCGACCTTCCACTTACATATACCACGCCTTAACACCATTGTGCTAGCCAACATACCAAGTAGTGGAACTTGGTATTCTATTCGCCCATTATTTTCTATATTGTTATGCAGGTGCCGAACCAGAACAAAACCACTAGTGTGCATTCCAAGGTGGGTTTTGGTTGCAGAGGTGGTTTTCTTCCACAGAGGCAGTTTTGTGCAGCAGAAAGGTAGTTTTTCTATAGGCAGAGGTGGCTTTTGACTTTCTAGGGGGTCTAGGGGTCACTGTGGCCAAAATGGCTGAGTTTATATTCATTTGACTAGAAATTTCAAGCTGGACACAGTGGTGACATCCATTTTCTCATCTGAGACACTGTTTTTGATTTCATGCCTGTAACAACATTTTGAAGACAAAATAAAGAGGTTAGCACTAGAAGCGAAAGGACCATGAAACATAGCCAGAAAATCTGGTGAACTCCTTTATTAAATTTAGTTGTGTTGATGTGTTTAAATGTGTTTTCAATTTGCATGTGTTTGTGTTATTCATAATCTTTTTGATCCATTGCATTAAGTAACATAAGAGAATTCACACATAGCCTATAATACCTTTTTCATTAATGGATAAACACTGCTTTTAGAGGGTAGGTGGTATTTTTTGTGAGCACGTGATCTAGCCTGGTGCTGTCACGTAACAAAATAGTGCCTAGGCAAAACCATGAATCTCACGTGCTCTCGAGCTACTATCAGTCAGATAATGAATTTGCATGATATGGTTGTACACCTTCTGATCCGGGGGTAGGAGATCGGAGGGCTATCTCATAGTTAAGTTGCATGGATAGAATCAGGAAAGTGATTTGGTAGGGCTCGGGATTTAATTACAGATAATTGTAATTAATTAGCACATAATGTCGGGGTTTAATATAAGCAGCGGGTAAATAAGGTGGGACTGTGGGTTATGTGGCGGGGTTTTTTAACCACACCAAGGATTTGTGGGTTAAAAAAAGGTATCGGGGAAATATGAAGTGGGGAAGTTAGTTACATAATGTGAGGGCATAAAAACATAGGATAAGGGGTTTTTATGGGTTTTTGAGGGGAAAGAAGGGAAATTAACAAGGGGGAAAGTGATATTTGTAATGGGGAATGGGTTTCACACTAGGGAAAAGGGTTTTGGGAAGGGGGGGATGATTTTTGAAGGGTAATTTCTATTGGAATGTGTGAAATGAAGGGGTAAAGGTCAAAATGAGGGGAAAAGGGAAATTAATAAGTAATGAAGGGAGAATGGGGAAATTAGCAAATAAGTATGTGGGGGTATAGTGAAATGAGGGGAAATTAGTTAAACAAGCTTGGTGGATATCATTTCTTTCTCATAAATCCTCCTGCACATGAAACATAGGATTAAGCATGATATATGTGCTTTTGACTCAACAACTTTGTGCATTTGTAACCTTTCTTCTACCTACCCTTTATTTATCTTAACATTTTCTCTTCATTTATTGGGTGCATTTGAGCTTGTTGACCCTTTATTTCCTATTATTTTGACAAGAAAACTATAGAATTCTAACCTTATAGCTTCTAATGGCTTAGATTAAATTGATGAGCTCATTTTTATTCCCTACCTAACTATTGATCTGCCAAGGTTAAACAGTTTCGCTAGATCTTCATTCTTTATCTACTAACATGAAATTTAAAACATGAATGAGTCAAGAATAAGCTATTTGACCATCATGGATTGAGGCATTTCTGAAAATTTTCACACAACCTTATTTTGCATAGTAAAGTAAAAAGTAGTGGCATTTGAATTTTCACACTTTCATGATCTATTTTTATTTCATTTTTGGGTTCATATTTCTCACTTTTTTTCTTTAATCTTTTTTCTTTCTTTTTTTCCTTTGATTATTCTTTTAGGACATACCCTCTTTACATTTTTTAATTTTTAATATGGAAAACATTTTGCAGAAAGCAAAAGTATGCACAATATTATAAGACTAACCATAGCCAATTCAAAATTATGAATCCTATTATTATAGTACCCTAACAGTGGCTCCACATGGGGATGGCATTTCCTAGTGAAATGTCAAGAACTTTAAGATCAATAACCTTTGAAACTGTGACTGTAGTTAACTTGTAAACTGCTCTTCTGTGATTTTTCTTTATTCATACTTATGATGGTGAACCTCTCAAAGCTCAGGGACTTCTCTTCAGGCTTCAACCTTAAAAGATTACCATCCAATCCAATCTAAACTCTGCAATGTTAAATACAATGAGCAAAGTAAAATGGACTATTGTTAATCTGTGGATAAGTAGTGCTTTAGCATTCTACCATTGACTAGTCCTCCTCATAGATCTGTTCCATCTAACTATCTCAAGAAAAATGCATTGTTACCTCTGTACCCATAAATGATGTAAGGGCCTTACCATAGGAAATCAAATTTTCCATGTCTACCCTTATATTCTCTTCTGGAATCCCATTTGGGAACTTTATCACCTATGTAAAAATCATCAACTTTGGTCTTTTTGTCAAAAAATTTCTTGATTTTATCCTGAATCACTTGTGATTTGACATAGACTTCTTCTCTGGTTTGCTACAAGTGTATTGTCTGATTTATCCTTCTTTGGATATCATTTGGTTCTACATGCAACTCTTGAATCATCTTCATCACTGGCACTCCTAAAGAGGATGGAAAAGAAACATCTATTCCATATACTAACTGATAAGGAGATGTACCAATGGAATTTTTGGTATTTAGTCTATTTGCCCATAAGGTATTCACCAATTTTTTGTTCCATGTCTTCTTGTTGTCTTCTAGTAGTTTATTGATGATATTGACAAGGATTTTGTTTGAGGATTATGCAAGTCCATTACCTTGAGGGTAATAAGAAGTGGAATTGCTAAGGGTAATGTGATATTTGCTACAAAAGTCTACCATTTTCTTGGATTGAAAAGTAGTTGCAACTGCTTTTTTTGAAGATTCAACTTGTCCTGACGATGAACCACACTAGTGGGTTCGAAACGCGTGGACAAAAAAACGCAGTTGCATTATCAATAATGAGCTTTTGGGGGCATCCAAATCTTGAAAGGATATTGTTTTCAAGGAATGAGATAATGACATAGACTATGGCCTGTCTAGAAGGGATGGCTTCTATCCATTTAGTAAAGTAATCAGTGGTTGTCAAAATCCATTTATGCTGGGATGAGGAGGATGGGTGAATTTACCCAATGAAGTCTAAACCCCATTGTTGAAATGGAACTTTTGTGGATATGGGTTTGAGAGGTAAAGGTAAGAGCTTCCTTTTTCCATCAAATATCTGGCACTTGTAATAGGAGGTCACATGTTTCTTAACATCTGCAAAAAGGGTGGGCCAATAAAAACTTGCCCTCGGGATCTTTTCAGCAATTGTTTTCCAATATAGGTGTCCTCCACAATCTCCTACATGAAATTCTTGCATAATTTTGTCAGCTTCATCTTTCAATAAACAATTTAATAGAATGCCACCATTATCTTTCCAAAATAAAGCATTATCTATGATACAATATTTCAATGATTTCATTTTCAAAAATCTAGCTTCAGTTCTAGATAAACCAGGAGGAGCTTGTAAGTTTAGTAAGACAAATATGATATCTACATATCAAGGTGAATCTGTCAAAGGTTCACTGATCTGTGGAGTTGCCATCTCTTCCTGATCATCTAGAGCACCAATGAAATTTATATCTAAGGCCTGACAGTTTGATTCAACCATGAGTTTAGCTAAACCTTGGCCTTTGATAAGTTTTGTAGGCTTTATTTCTATGTCATATTCCAAAATAGTGGCAATCCATTTGCCTCTCTTTCCTTCAGGCCCATTTTGTGTCAAAATGTCCTTTACTACTGAATTTGCAACATAAACAATGATGTGTGAATACAATATGTACACTCTAAAATCTTTAATAGCTTTCCCTAAAGAAAGTGGTTGCTTTTCCATTATGTTGTACTTTAGTGTAGCATCTCTCAAAGATTTGCTGAAAAATACAATAGGTTTCTTATATCCTTGATCATTCTTTTGCAACAAGACTGTTGCAATAGTATGTTCTGAAGAAAAAGAAAAAATTATAAAATCTTTGTTGAAATTGGGTTTATGAGGACTAAAGTTTTGGTAAGGGCTACCTTGATTGCCTCAAAAGACTGTTTAGCCTCTACTGTCCACTTAAGTGTTGAATATTTCTTCAACATGTTGTTTAACTCTCTAATTAATTCTGCTAAGTTTGAAATGAATCTCCTAAGAAAATTTATTTTGCCTAAAAATGACTGTAATTCTTTGATGTTTCTAGGATGAGTGATGGTCAGGATTGCCTCTATTCTAGCTGGATCTATTCTAATTCCATATTTGGATATTATGTGTCCCAAGAGTTTACCTTCTTCTAGACCAAAGAGTGTCTTTTTGGGATTTAAGGAAATACCAAATTTTCTGCATTTAATGAAAACTCTTCTTAGGTGATCTAGATGTTCGTTATCTGATTTAGAAAAGACTGTGATGTCATCTTGGTAAACAACTAGAAATTCATGGATTTCTTTGGCAAAAGCTATATCCATAGCTCTTTGGAATGTTTCTCTTGCATTCATTAATCCAAAAGGCATATTCAAATACATGAAAGTACCCCAAGGAGTAGTAAATGTAGTCTTTACCTGACCCTTTGGTTGAACTAAGATTTGGTTGTATCCAGAAAATCCATCAAGCAATGAAATCATGGATTAGCCTACCATCCTCTGAAGGATATGGTCCATTTTTGGAGAGGATAGTTGTCTTTTAATGATATTTTGTTCAAGTTTCTGAAATCAACGCAGAGTTTAATTTCTTTGGTTTTCTTCCTAGTAGTGACTAAGTTAGAGATCCAATCTGAATATTTAATGGGTGCTATGATATGTGCATCATACATCCTTTTTATTTCCTTTTCAATGAGTGGCATAAGAACTTGATTAATTCTCGTAAGCTTCTGTTTAAAAGGTTTATGATCTTCTTTGATAGGTATCTTATGTTGAATTACGCTGGTATCATAAGACTTAAGTTCTTCATAATTCCAGGCAAAGACATCATGAAACTCTTTAAACGGGTTTATGTACTTCAGTTTTTCATATGGAGGTAATGCTTTGGATATTTTGATAAGCTTTGGTTTTTCTTCAATTCTTATGTTACGTTCTTCTATGTCTGCTCTTAAAGGCTCCATTTTTGGTTTCCTAGCTACATCATTTGAATCAAACAAATCTTATAATGGGACTAATCCCGTGGGCAAAAAGTTATCTTTAAGGTTTAAAATTTTAGGATCATCATTCATTATTTCTTCTATTTCTACTCTTTCTAAGTTATCTATTTCTACTTTAGTGAAATTAGTGGGTTTATTCAAATCTAAAGCATTTATATCTATTTCACTATCTATGTTATTATCTACTGTAGAAGCTGTATCTATATTATAATTTTGAAACTCTCCTTCAGCATTCATGAAATCATAAATTTGAGAATCTTGTGAGAGAATATGCCAATATTTCAAATTGTCAGGTATAGCAGGCCTATGCCTCACTTTTGCAGTGTACTGGTGGTTGGGCTGAAAAGGAAATTTGCAGGTACTAGAAAAAGTGGCCAGACTGTGAGCTTGCATATTCAGTTTCCTAGGAATGGCAGCAAAGTTAGTTTCGAGAAGGTCCTTGATCAAATCTAGGATAGTCTCTCTATATTGGCTAAGTCTAGGATTATTCACAGAGTATTCACCTTTGATTTGTTTTATAATCAATTCTTAGTCACCCATGATAGAAACTATCTTGGCTCCAAGTTTTCTAACCATTTGTAGTCCTAAGATTAGAGATTCATATTCTGCCATGTTATTTGTGCATTTAATGTTTAATCTATAGGCATGACCTTCGTAATTATTGTTTTCCATGTTGTGAATCCAAACTCCTGCACCTGCTGCTAATCTATTCATAGAGCCATGAAAATCTAGATGACATAGGGACTCATGAAAAACGTTTTCACTATGAGGAGCTTTGTATTTTTCTTCTACAACTGTGATTTGATTTTTTGCATTGTCTGAATTGTACAAAATAAAAGAGTCCATATCTGAATGTTTCTCTGTAAACTTTTCTTTGATGACCAAACAAATATATGGTGGCATATGACATGTCTAATTGTAGAGATCCCTGTAATTTTTCTCCCCATGAGCGACACAACAACGTTCCATACTTGGGTGGGATATCAACAACTACTATGTCCATAACAATACTCTTTGTTGGGCACAGGACTAGAGTTACACACAAATATTTAATCAGGTCAAGGCATTTAACTTGGCTAGAATCAAGGGAAAAGAGGTCCTTGTATGGTCTGGTGATATCTAGGTTTAATCTCTCCATGATTTCTTTTGGCATTAAATTGTGGGATTCCCCTGAGTCTACCATAGCATTATGTAAGATTTTGTCATGAACGTTCAAGCTAATGTAGAAGGGAGGAATACCCCCTTGCTGATGTCTGCCACTTACTTCTGGACCAAACAATAACTCAGGTTGATCATCATTCAAGTTTACAACATCCTCTCCTTCACCTATATTTAATGTTTCAGTGATTTGTGCTCTATATTATTCATTTTTCACTAGCTCGGTCAAAGGAACTGATATTTTCAATTTTGCTATCTCAGTCTTAATGTTGAATGGAAATTGAGTTTTTCCTGATTAGATGAGATCTTCCTTAGAAAATGTGGTCTGTGTATTTTTATCTTGTTTTTCAGTACCTGGCACTTCAGTTTGTGTTTCAACAGTTTTGTTTTGAATTCTCTTATTTGGAATGATTTGAGTAACAATTTCAGTTTGAGTTTCAGGTGAAGTTATATCAACAATTTTTGGGTTGGAAGTCTCCTGAGTTCCCCCAGGGATAATTTGTAGAACTTTGTTTCAAGGAGCTTATGTTATCTTTTTAGTGTGGGTTTGGATTGATTTCTTAGTGGGAATTTTAGTATTCTTTTTTCTTCTAAGGCTGTACTGTTTGTGAACCTCATATATAGTAGATTCATAGCCTTGTTTGAAGTCAAAGGATTCTCCATATTCTAATTGCAATTGTTACAGCATGTAAAATTCCTATTCTTCCTGAGTAAGAAAAACAACTTCATTTTTAATCCCTAATAGGTTTATTTGGGTGTCATCCTCTTCTTCATGGTTTTTTGAACCCTTAGCATAGTTTTCCTAGAAAGGAGGTCTAATCTGTTGATCTGGTATTGCATTCTTTCCAGTGTTAGGATTCATCCTAAAGTTGGGGTTTCTTATGGGGGTGGCTGTTGATTTTCCCATTGAGTTTTTCTTTCCATGTTTTCCAATCTATCCATTATTCTTTCTACACTCTTTGCTAAACCATCTATTTTACCATCAAAAGTGGAAGTTTTCTCTTTAATGACAACTCCTTTTTCATTTCTCATCCTAGCTTTCTTAGCTAATAGATTGGCTTCTACACTAACAACATTACTTTGCATTTGTTCCAATGTTTCAGGGTTTGTTTCCCTTAATTAGTATGACATGTCAGTGTCAAAACCATCAGGAAATTTGATCAAATGCTAGGTCTGGTGGAGGTTTAATATTAGCAGGGATTGCATTGTAGATGTTATTGAAGCTAGTGCAATAATCCTGAACTGATTCATTAGGAGCTCTTCTTATGTTTTCATATTCAGATAGTATTTGTAGAGGGTTTTTTGTTTCTTTCTCTTCTATCAATGAATAATGTATGAAAAGCAACTAAATCTGCAATATGATTAGTAGGTAAACCTTTGAACCATTTCTGAACATCCCCTGTTAATGTTTTGGAAAATAACCTCATTCGGACATCAGACTCATAGATTTCATGTAATTCAAAGTACTCAGTCATTTTGTTCACATGTTGTTGGGTAGTATATTGACCAATAGCATCAAACAAAAAGATTTTGCTTTGGTAATCTTGGGGCATGGCATGGAGCTGTGCTGGTAAAACCAAAGGTGCATATATGTCTGCCATGGCTGAGATTTTGGTTTGAGTAGGGGGAAAGGTAGTGGTGTTTGAAGAAGGACTTGAGATGGTTGGATATGAACTAGATGAAGTTGAGTTGTTTGGTTGAAGAGGAAGCTGAGGAATAATTAGTTTAGGGGAATGAATTGTGGTGGATATTATAGGTGAGGTGGTAGTAAATGAAGGTGTATTTAGAATATTTGAAGATTCCGTGGAAAGTTCAGAGGTAGCAGTAGTGAGGGCAGCTAATTCAATTGATTGTTGAAGATAGGCATCATCTATATGGCTTATCAATGTAGAGGGTAAAGCTTCTAGTTTGTCAAAAGTTTGCAACACAAGTTTATCTAAATCTAGATGTATAGGAACCTTTTTTGACTCAATGAATTGAATAAAATTAGGGTCTAATATAGTTTCATGAATTTCATTTTTTGATTTAGTTCTAAACAATGAAAGGTCAAATGAAAAATCAAGCAGAATATCCTCTAAAGTTGATAATTCCTTGGGGAGTGAATTTGCTTAAACTAACTCGCTAATACTTGTTTGAGTTTCTACCTTTTTTTATTTCCTTAAAATTTTGTTAGGGTCATCAACTATCGTAGCTGGGTTTGGATCTGAATTTGCCATGGTATAGTGAGTCTTTTTGGGAGCAAGAATTTTAATTTTTTAATTGTTTTTGTGAAACTTTTAAACAACAATTCTAAAATGACCTTAAGGTTCAAAAGATGAATTGTAAGGTTTCCTTAATTTTTTATTACACTGAGGATCGAGTCCTCAGTATGGTCGCCAATATGCTATCACTCCTATATTTCTCTAGAGTTGTTAAGAAAGAAATGATTAGAGGTAACCACAAACAAACATTGAAGATTGGGATCTAGCCTTCCTAATGCACAGAGAGGGCTCTCTCTTTATGATTTGACTTCGTTTAAATAATTGATTTTAGGCTATTTATGTTTGTACTTGGGTTTTGATTCGTATTTGGTGGTGGGATCACTTACATAGATGGATAGAGGGATGCCTTTTATCCTTGCGTTATGGGGTTAAATGTCAAGCAAACATGACTAGATCAAGTTCTAAAAATAGTGTCTACAGGGAAAGGTAGTTGAGTTATTTCAGATCTTAAGGCTGGATGGTGAAGTTGGTTTCAATCAGATCCAAAAAGAAGTTAAGGGTTCCTTAGGCCAGATTGTGAAAGAAGTGAAAGAGGTGAACCGAGATGGGAGAGAAATTAAGCATTCTTAGATCCAGATATCAGAAGAAAACATAGAAATGATTAACTATTCAAGGCAAAGTGTACTTAAACAAATTCTAAGATAAATTTCCGGTTAATTCATTCACTTTAGATAACATGTAAGTTTGTGAAATAAATAAGATAAGAAATTTGACAAAAGAAAATACTTCACTGTAATAGCTCAACGCATGAATCCTGTAATTCAATCTCTTTATTACTCAGTCTAGTTTGTTGACTTGAAAAATTGGTACAATAACCCTCAGCTATATGATTAATAAAACTCTACAAATGTATAGCAATCCACCTTCAATACTTTGAAATATGAAGTATTTATACAAAAATAGTTTACAAAATATCCCAAACTTTCTTGGGAATTAATATAGGAGAAAGAAATATCTTCATGCAAGAAGATAGAGACAGATGTTCAACTGTTGTATGTTGTCCCTATTTATTTGATTGTGGTGTCTTTATGCTATGGTCTTTTGTTGCTTATTCTCTACCCTGCTGTTGGTCTTCATGCTGGCTGTTCTTTTTACTTTGACCTTTCAACTCATACACTTTGACCTGATACACTTTCATCTAGCTGACCTGTCACTTTTCTTGTGCACTTTTACAGTAGGTCATTTAACTTTTCCCATGTGCCTGCATCTGCTAATTGAATATTTACCATCCTCCTATAAATTTCATCTGCTTCTTTGCACTTGGAAAAAGTGGGTTTATTGACAAAAAGGTGTTTTACGTCATGCTGGAGGTAAATCAGGTTCTCAAATGTTTGATATAGAACCTTTCCAGTAGGCATCCCTTTTATGGAAGAAGTATTTACCTGATCTCTGGCCACCTCTCTGATTCTCATGGTGTAGTCCTTATGTGGCATCAATTTATCATTAATCACCAAGGGATTTGACAGACCTTTCTGCATCAAAACATCAAACTTAACCATGAACCTATCTATAGCCAGCTAAATGGTTTGGCATTTATCTTCAAGGTTCATCATCAAATTCCTCTTGGTGAGGACCTTTTTTACTTCTAGTATTGTGCCAGTCCTGTCAGGTATCTCCAGCTCCTGCAATTCATATTTGTTTTTGGAGTTGAGGAAGTGGATGATCCTAGTGGCTTCTTTTTGCATGTTTCCAAGTTCAACCTTAACTCTCTGAATGGCTTCTGCAACCTCTTTCACTAAGTCATTTTGCTCAAAGATTACCTGAATGGATGGCCAAATAATATTGACAGAGTCAATGATATTGGCACATAACTGTTCCTTAGCTTGGCCAAGTGGCTCCTTTAATGTCAGCTCTTTCTCTAAGCTCTTTATCCTTTCATTCATTTTGGTTTCCTTCTATACTTCTTCTTTATGTATATTCTGGGTAAGCTTATTGTCATTCTCTAAACTGGTTATCTTTCGATTAAGCTTTTTTATTTCTGTGGGCTGAATGGACATGTCTTCCATTGCCTTGACCAACTTACTCAGCTAAGCTGCTGCAGTTGTTGACCCTGTTGCTGATGTAGATGTTGTGGCAGCTGGTAGTGCTATAGCCAGTGGAGCTGTAGGAGCCAATACAACTACCAAGGTGGATCGTACTACAGTAGTGATTGTTGGGATAATAGTGGTAGTGGCAGTCTCAAGACTAGCTTGTTTTAACTATATCAAGTTATCTAACTCCTCCTCCATTTCATTCAGTTGATCATTAAGTTGTAAAACAAGGTCCATCATTTCATCCTAATGTGTTTGGCTTTCTAAGACCTCTTTTGTCTGTGGGTGCTCTCAATGAGGCAATTTTAGTTGTTTTTTGAGAGCAACAATGCCCTCATTCTTTTTCTTTATCAACTTCTCAACAACCTTGATATCATTAGGGTCATGTCCAAGCTCAATCACCAAGTCCTCCAATGACTTGATTCTGTTATCTTTGGCCTATGAGGAGGACTTTTGCAATTTGTACTATGTTGTAATGTTGTCCAATGAACTCTGAAGTTTGTGTGCAATCATAGCTTTACCTATCAAGGTGGAATAGATCATCTCGCTTGCCTGCTTGTGAAACTTAATTTGGTCAATGGGATGAAAATCCCTGGCCAAAACCTCAAAATCTATTTTCCTATAGTCTGCCGATGTTTTTGGCTATTGGACTATAGGTTGCATGAATTCCATCTGCATTTTTCCTTTTTTGATGTCAAAGGCTGACATCAACCTATTCTGATTGCAAGTGTCTGCTTGAAGTATTAGGCATAAGTCTCAGCCTTCAACTTCTCATTCCTCAACTTAATTTCCTTGTATCTATCTTTGATGTCCTTCTCTTTATCCATAGGCCTGGTGAATGAAGAGACCTCAACACTAGGCTGTCTCTCAATAAGTTGAGTGTTTGATATTGAGGGCTCGTGTGTTTCTCTTGAAGTTGTTGTGCCTTTGCTGCTTTCCACCATTATATTAGTGTCAGTGATTTCCACTGAGTCAATGGTGTCTTCCTATTCAGTTACAGGATTAAGCTTGGGCCTCTTCCTATAGCTGATGTCAAATTGTTCACCTGTGGTTCCATAGTTAAACTGGAACCCTCCTCCCTAGTTCTCTTTGCATTTCTATCCTCATTTGCTAGAGTCTGTAAAAAAGGAGGAATATTCATTGGTTCTCCTAGTTCTGGAACCTACAAGAAGGAACTTGTACCAATCTGTTTTTCTACATCAATAAATGTATTCTATACATCAACTACAGTACATTCCATGTCTATTAGAGTGTCTTCCAACCATTCTAATTGGTTGGAAAACATCTCAATGTTTGGTCTAGGATGATGGATGAAAGGTTCCAGTTTGACCTTGAGCCTTAGCTTATTTATGACTCCATGAGGGTCATACTGCCACATAAAGCTATTACTGAATTTCATTTGTTATAAAATCTTATTTACCTTTGGTCCAACTTATCTAGTATTACAAATGAAAGGGACCAATTGATTTTTCATTTTGAATTGGGTCTTCTTCCTAGTTGATAGGAAGTTGACTTCATCAGAATTTATAATCTGCCTAAAATATTCTAGTCCAAATGTCCTCATGGGAAGGTATTTGGGTAGTTTGTATGGGGCAAGTTGGCATCCATAAATTCTTTTTTTTTGTGGTTCTGGTGTAGATACCAGTCTCCCACTTTGCTGTTATTTGCCAACTGTAACACCCCTTTGATATCTTGACTGGTTTTGGGCTGAGGGCTACTGGTTAGCATATTAATAACTGGATGGACAAATGAATCAATCAAGTCTTTGTGGGAAAAAATAGTGGAATTTTTTTGGATAAATGTTGTCCAGTAGATGAATGATCTTGGATTTCATTTGGTATCTAACTTTTGGATGCTGACAGGGAATTTATCTGATGGGTAGTACAAGAACATATGAAATAAAACTGAAGAATACTTGAAAACTCTCTCAGTTGGTAGCCTGGTGAACTATTCATGCATTTTGTCTGCTATGAAGTGAACATAGTTATACATTATAATGAGAGGCTTGCCTGGGGAAAAGATGGAAAGGAAGGCAAGAACAACCTCATCCACATGTTCATCTGTGGTGTATCCTAAAATGCAGGAGAGCATGGTGATGATTTGTCTGCCTCTCTCAGAAAAAATGGTGGCAGCATATGGAGGACTTTCTGTAGGAGTATGACACTCCTCTATGATGAAAGTTTTGAAAATTTGGGCTATCCTAAGAGAGTCTAACTTGGTATAGAGGTCATGTAAGCCTTCAATAGAAAGTGGGGTCTCATTTGGGCTTGGCTGGATTTGCAGCATTTGGTTAATGGATTCTGCAGTGATGGTGAATAAAACTTGTTGGTCAGGGGTGACAATGGCTCTTTGGCTTGGAATGTAGCAAGCATGACAGAAGTAGATGATTTCTTGGAATGGGTGGACTTTGGAAAGAAATACATGGGAAAATTAGACTCCCAAAGGTGAATGTCATCATTTTTGTTTAAGAACTTGTCCTTACTCCAACAGTGGAGCTTTAGAAGGTAGGCAGGAGAAGCTATGTCCTTAATTTGAAAATATTTGTCTGCTAAAGCAATGTGGTCAATTTCTAGGTGAGGGGTTTGTAGAGGTATCACGTCCAGAGAGGTTTGGGAAGCCATAACTGGGTTTATAGATTTGAATTAGGCTTTGAGTAGTTTCAGAAGTGAGGTTTGGAAGCTCTGGAATAGTGGGAGGGTAATTATAGTTTGTAAAATGGTTTGGGATGTACAAATAGGTTTCTTCTCAATTTAGGAGAGTTTCTTTAATTAATTCAATTAATTAACCTTTCAATTACAACTATGCGTTTTCAAATTCAAGGGCCATTCTGGTTTTTTCCAAGAATACTTGGAAATTGATGGTTTGACGTGCAAATTGGGTTCAATGGTGAATGCAGAAGGTACTCTAGCTCTCAACTATCAACTGATTGCTTCAATTGGGTATTCAAAGTGTCTTCTGGTGGCACAAGGTGGTCAAATTGGTCGCAGAGGTTTTAGGGTGTCGGAGATGGCTAAGCAGTAGTTTGCAGTGAAAAATGATCAAAAAGAGTGAATTGGGGCTTTTTCGGCCTTTTAAAGGTAACAGTCACATTTTGGTGCAGAGATAATTTAATGAACAGTGGGCAGTTTTCGGTTTGTGTGGGGAGGTGGTTTTGTGCACCATCGCATTTTTTTTGGAGGGCATGCGGTATTTTTTGTGAGCACATGATCTAGCCTGGTGTTGCCACGTAGCAGAACAGTGCCCAGGCAAAACCATGAATCTCATGTGCTCTTGGGTTGTTATCAGTAAGATAATGAATCCACGCAATATGGATGTACACCGTCAGATCTGGGGGTAGGAGATCAGAGGGCTATCACACAGTTAAGTTGCACGGATAGAATTGGGAAAGTGATTTGGTGGGGCCCAAGATTTAATTACAGATAATTGTAACTAATTAGCACATAATGTCAGGGTTTAATATATGAAGTGGGTAAATAAGGTGGGACCACGGGTTATGTGGTGGGGTTTTTTAACCACACAAAGTGTTGGTGGGTTAAAAAAGGGTATCGAGGAAATATGAAGCGGGTACGTTAATTACATAATTGGGGGCATAAAAACTTAGGATAAGGGGTTTTTATGGGTTTTTGAGTGGAAAGAAGGGAAATTAACAAGGGAGAAAGTGATATTTGTAATGGGGAATGGGTTTCACACTAGGGAAAAGGGTTTTGGGAAGGGGGGATGATTTTTGAAGGGTAATTTCTAGGGGAATGTGTGAAACGAAGGGGTAAAGGTCAAAATGAGGGGAAAAGGGAAATTAATAAGTAATGAAGGGAGAATGGGGAAATTAGAAAATAAGTATGTGGGGGTATAGTGAAATAAGGGGAAATTAGTTAAACAAGCTTGGTGGATATCCTTTCTTTCTCATAAATCCTCTTGCACATGAAACATAGGATTAAGCATGATAAACGTGCTTTTGACTCAGCAACTTGGTGCATTTGAAACCTTTCTTCTACCTACCCTTTATTTATCCTAACATTATCTCTTCATTTATTGGGTGCATTTGAGCTTTCTGACCCTTTATTTCCTTTTCTTTTTACAAGAAAACTATCTAATTCTAACCTTATAACTTCCAATGGCTCAGCTTAAACTTATGAGCTCATTTTTATTCTCTACCGAACCACTGATCTACCAAGGTTAAACAGTTTGGCTGGATCTTCATTCTCTATCTATTAACATGAAATTTAAAACATGAATGAGTCAAGATTAAAACTATTTGACCATCATGGATTGTGGCATTTCTGAAAATCTTCACACAACCTTATTTTGCATAGTAAAGTAAAAAGTAGTGGCATTTGAATTTGCACACTTTCATGATCTGTTTTTATTTCATTTTGGGGTTCATATTTTTCACTTTTTTGATATTTTTTCTTTCTTTTTGTCCTTTGATTATTCTTTTAGGACATACCCTCCTTACATTTTTTAATTTTTAATATGGAAAACATTTTGCAGAGAGAAAAATTATGTACAATATTACAAGACTAACCATAGCCAATTCAAAATTATTAATCCTATTATTATAGGACCCTAACATAATGGAATAAATTGTTGGATTTAGGAATTTGTGTTGGGATGTATAGTTGTATGAGTAGTTATTAGCCCTACAAAAAGTTGTAATATTTGAGATGGTAGTAATTCTTCTTTATACAAAAAATAAAAAAGGAAATGAAGCTTAGCTTTAGGCTATAAATGCTATTGTGATAGTGTAAATCTTAAGTAAAATCAATAGGATTATTCCTAGTTTGAGGAATGTATGGTTTTCATAGATTTGTTTAAGGTTTTCTTATATGCATTAATGTTAAGAAATAAGACTTAAAAACAAATGAATTACCTAGCTATTGAATGGAAATCATGAGTAACTGAGAAATGGTTGTTGATACAATGTTTTAGGTAACCTACTTTAAGAGTTGTCTTCAATTGGAAAACTAAAAATTGATAAGTTGGAATAAAAATTTTCTAAACCAAGATTGAATTGGATGTCAAGTAATGAATGTGAATAACATCAATGGTTGTGGAATTCAAGGAAAATTCAATGGTACAAAGTAGTTTCTTTCCTCTTTACCTTGATAAGTTAAAATAATTGTGCTTTGATCTTCAAATCATTTTTATTCTTCAAATTAAACTTTTGGTAAAAATAGTAATTTGTTCCTAATATTTGTGATTGAATCTATGTATTGTTAAATGAAAAGGTTAAGCTTAGAGTGAGTAAACATAAGTCATTACTTATAAATATGACATCATGTTTGGTAACTAGATTGACATGCAACTATATATGAATGATTTCTACGTCTTTTCATGCAAGTTTGATTATATGATAGGATGGACCATCAATGTTGTTATAAAACTAGTGTTAGAGATATTTATAGCTTGGAAAGCCCAATATACTATAGAGCCAAAACATAACACATGAAAGATTGATGAGGATTGTGAGAAGAAAAACATGTGGAATGTCAAGTTATTATAGATAACTTAAGTAGATGTCACATCAATTACATAAAATCGTATCTTGTTATGGTATTTTAAATTGTATGGTTTGTTTTGATATAGAAGTATTGATAATTATATATATAGAAACATATCGAATATAGTATGGATATATTTGCTGCTTGATTAAGAATGGTATGTTTTGGTTTCCATGGAGATGCTTTCATTTTAGAAAAGCATTGACTTATGAATTGGCATGAAGGAAAAAATATCAAATATTTATACATACGATTAAAACCTTTATGATAAGAGAATTAAAAAGAACCAAGTATCTTATGAATGTAGGAAAACTTGGGGCCAAGTTTAGCACAAGAGGGGGAGTATGTAGTGTTCCTTCTTGGTTAGTTAGTTTTGGTGACACGTGGAGGGTGATTTTGATGTAGTGTATAAAGATTATACATGTGAGACTTATGTATATGCTTGTACAATATAGACATAGTTTGGGTCACATGCATGCTTATGATAATATCTATGGTTGTGTGTATAAAAGTGATTTTGATTAAGTGCATATTATGGATGTTTCTCTTTTGGAATCATATTTTGACTTTAGTGCATGGCATGAATGATGGTCTATGATTGCGACACATGAATAAAAGATACTATGTGGAGTAGTTAACTTACCATAATATTGTTGATGATCTATAAATTACATGATTATGTATGCTTAACCATGTATTTAGCAGGAATTGGAAGGGAAATTAGTTACTTGTCGAGCAGGATGCTCAAATAATAAATGATCATGGAGGTCATGTATACAGGAAACAAGACTTTTTGAACAGATCATCAAATGCATATGAGCTGACAACCAGTACCTTGAGGAAAATCATGGAGCTTCAAAGATGCATAGATGAGAATCCATGGAAAAGATTAGGGCGTGGAGTCCTAACTTTTTGAAAGATCAAGGCGTGGAGTCCTAACTTTTTGAAAGATCAAGGCGTGGAGTCTTGATTCTAGTAAGACATGGAGTCCTAGGTATAGGGCAAGGGCATGGAGTCCTAAAAAGTCGAGAGAGGTGCACAATAGGGGTGTGGAATTCCTATTCTTTGACTGAAAATAAACACCACTTAAGGGATTACACCAACTAGGTGAATTAATCTAAGTTAAAATTTCACTTGAATTAATTCCAATTTACCCACTTTAGAGGGCCATTTGAATAAAAATGATTTTAATACAAAAATATTAGTTACCTATTTTTGATAGAAAGGACACATGGGGGGATGAATATTAGATAATTAAAGTAATTAAATAATTCATAAAAAAATGAGAGGTTTCCACCTATGAAAAAAAGAATTACAGTAAATTAAAAATAGGTTAATTTTTGCTTGAAGGGGGTGAGGTGTCACTCTACTCAATGCTTATAAATATTAAAAGAATTTTCCCCATGGAGGGGGATATTAGGAAGAGCAAAGGGATAATGCCAAAATGACTACTAAATTCCTAAATTAAAAATCCCAATTAATTTTCCTGGTTGATGGAAACTGAGTGGTGTGAGAGGAAGATAAGATAGATTCCTTATTTTGCCCAATGTTTCTCACTATTGCTGAATTTGGTACTATTTGTGATCTCATACAACTCGGGGTTCAGGGAAAAATATTTCCCTTAGATATAGTTGGGTGGTAAAATTGACTGGTCGGTTAGAGTTGGAAAGAAAAGCTGCTCAACAAAGTAGAACGACTGAGTATCAGGTAAAATTTCCAGTTTTCTATAATTTGCTTTAATTAACCTTATGAAGATGTAGTTATTTCACCTTTTAAATAGGTCTTATCAATAGTTTACCATTTATTTATTTTGTTATACATATTTTCAGATTACATAACTTCAAGAATATGTGTTTGTTTTAACTAATGGTTGAATAACTGCTCCAATTAGTAATTCTTTCATTTAAATGGATTGTGAGGCAACAACATGGTAGTGTTAATTGTAGCTCCTATGTCTTATATCCATTACAAGTGTATTGTTCTTATTTTCAATTTGCAGTTCTTTGTTTTATTGTATATTTCTTTTTATGAGAGCATATATTGAAGAATAGTTATTATTTTGTTAATTTTTGTTTGGGAAGAAAGAATAAGGATTGCAATTTAATCTTGTAATTTACGTGTTCGAGTAAAGGTAGAAAAAAAAGACCGAAGAGATGATGTTCATATTCGTATTCTCTTGCATCCTCCTTCGGTTAGTTGGTTTCCTTAAAGGTTATATGTTTATGTTTCATCTAATAATAGTGTTTCACAAAAGTATTGTTTGTTTCAGAGTTTAGCACTCATTGTTTTGAAGGCACAGGCACATTATTTCTTCTTTAGGTTTTCTTTGAAATATAACACTTATTCTTTTTGTAGGAAAGAAAGTTGTCTTAAAATATAGCATTTATTCTTTTTATAGAAAAGAAAGTATTCTTTCAAATATAAAGCTTATTCATTTTGTAGAAAAGAAAAACGTATTTCTTTGCGTAATTTTATTTTCCCATGTCAATGTGCTAAATGAAATGGTGGATAATGCTTTTATTTCGATGGGTATATTGGCATGTTAGATTTACTTTGGTTAATGTGTGATATACCTACTAGCTTGTGAGATAAATTAGTGTGGTAATATTTGTAACTTTTACTAGAAAACATTACGAGATAAAAATTACTGTGGTAATCACCTCTAACTTTTACTATAAAACATTATATACATTCTTGGAAAATATGAGTTTATGATTCATCCCTTTGCAATCTATAGTTTGAAGTGTTCATTATTTCCAAAAGTATTAGTTTCTAAAAGATATTAACCTTTGTGACCTTTTATAATGTTGGTACTCTTTTAGAACCTTGGTAATATTTATATGCATCCTCGGCAAATGAGACTTTGTAATTTATCCATTTGCGTTATGTAGTTTAAAATTTTTATTTTTGTCTAAAATATTAGTCACGGATAATTTTTGAAAGAAGATAAGATTTGTAATATTTTATAATGTTTACTATTAAACGTTTTATACACGGGATGTTTTGTCATTTTACCAATAGTTGATTTTGGAATGAGTTTAAATCATTTATTATTATTTTAATTTTTCACTCTACAGAACACCAAATCTTAGTATGTGAGCTTCCACACAGAGTAATTTTGTTTGGACAATGTGAAAGAAAACTCAGTTTCGTTTGTTTAGACTTTGGTTGAAAAGAATACTTCCGAGTCTCTCTGTAGGTTTGCAAGATACACTTTGATGTTGTTTCATACAAAATACAATGGTAATAATAATCTTTAGTTCAAATAGTACAGATTTTGGTAATTATGGCCAATCACGTATAGACACTATACTCTGTTATCCTTCCTTGACAAGGATGTTATTTTAATATTAAATTGCCTTTATTTTATTGAGCTTGAGATTCAATGGCATCCTCTTGTTTTTCATGTGTTTAAAGTAATTTAAATATTACCATATTATTAAGTAATAAAAATTGTATGTAATTTATTAAGTATTGGAAATTGTATCTTACTTTTTAAAACCCAAAATAAGAATTATGTTGGATTTTTTTTTGTTTTGGAATATATTATAAGTCTTTCAAAAATTAAGAAGAGCACAACATATCCAAAAACATTCATTGCATGTAAAATAAACTTTAGTTATTAAAATTTGGCCCATTCATTTGAAGAATCTTTCTTTGCAACAATACCTTATATTTTAAACAGAATTATGCCATTTTATAAATATTTGATACCATTATGAAACCATTGCATGATCACAACATGGGGATTCATTTCCATTTCCCCTTCTTAATAAATTATTTATCGACATCTTTGTCTGAGATTCTTAGGCATGATGGAAAGAAATATGCCTCTTCTTTTGGCTCATATATTGTTGACCCCACTAGAATACTTCTTCTTATATCTCATACATTATAACTTGAATATTATTTCTAATTTAAAATCCATTTACCTTACTTTAGAATTGGTTTTAATATTTACTCCAAACAACTAAAATTAATCTCTTTATGTACTCTCAGAATCTTTACATGCAAAATATTCCATATTATATATATACAATTCCATATATATATATATATATATATATAGATGAAAGATTCTGAGAGCACATAAAGAGTTTAATTTTAGTTGTTTGGAGTAACTATTAATACCAATTCTGAAGTAAGGTAAATGGATTTGAAATTAGAATGATTATTCAAGTTATAATCTAAGAGATTTAAGAAGAAGTATTCTAGTGGGGTCAACAATATACAAGCCAAAAGAAAAGGCATATTGCTTTCCATCACGCCTAAGAATCTCTGACAAAGATGTTAGTAAATAATTTATTAAGAAGGGGAAATGGAAATGAATCCCCATGTTGCGATCATGTAATGGTTTCATAATGGTATCAAATATTTCTAAAATGGCATAATTTTATGTTTAAAATATAGGGTATTGTTGCAAAGAAAGATTCTTCAAATGAATGGGTCAAATGTTAATATCTAAAGTTTACATTACATGCAATGAATGTTTTTGGATATGTTGTGTTCTTAATTTTTGAAAGACTTATAATTTATGTGATGATTAATGTTTTTAGTTTCCATATATTATGAAAGGCCAAAAACATGATACAAACTATATATAGAGTATTGTTTACATATAGAAATAATATGGATCTATTTTGAATGTTTGTATGAAACATGGATGGGTTTTATGTGTGAAGTCATATTTCATGATTTAAAATTCAACTGTTAATATTATAGTTGGATTTAAGACAATTTAATTATATCTTCAAACATTTCTTAAGGAATTATATTATTTAATTGAAAACTTACATATATATCTATATGTATATCTATATCTATATATATCTATATATCTATATATCTATCTATCTATATATATATATATATATATATATATATATCTATATATGGTGTGCTTATGAATATATATATAAAAATTAATTGTAAAAGAAAAAAAAAATTATAGACCTAGGTGACAGTGTAGGGATCTTCCAAACTCAGATCTACAGATCTACAAATATTTATAACAATAGAGAGAAACCTAGATCTACCATATCACTGAAGTCAAATCAAGTCAAGATGTCAAACCCTGGATCTGAACTCTAGTCACTCTCATCAAAACTGTCCGTGTGTGACCAAAACTGCCTAGTTGCTCTCTCGGTCACTGTATGTAGGCGACTGTGATTGTAGGGTTTCTCTTAGGAATTATTTATGCATGAGACCATGGAAAAATACAATTGAAACCCAAATTCGCTCCCTTACTATTGCTTTGCGAGTGACTGAGATGTCCTGGTCACTCTCAGGACCACTCTGTGCGATTGATCGAGGATCGAAACCTCCAGATCTGCCTGTGAATCCATAGTCGCTCCCACAAGGCTCTGTGCAAACATCAAAGGGTGTATAGTTGTTGTCATAGGCTTGTGTTATAGTCTCCAAGGACTAGAATTCCCTATTCTATGTCAGTGACTGAGATCCAAAAGACCCTAAGTTAGAGCAAACCTTTCGCCTGTGATTTCGGACCCTTGAGTGAAATCCTTTCATCAAACATGTGCGAACCAAGACAAAAGAGAAGGGAAGACATGTACAAATGATCTTAAGGGTTCGCTTGGGGTTAAGACTGACCCAAGCAGTTACTCATGTGGTTAGGGCTAACCCATTCCATAATACATGTATGAATAAAATAATTCATAACTCAACTTCTGGTTGACCAAATTGGTTGATATTTAGGTCGATTTTGGTCCTCCTGAAAAGAAAAATTTAATACGATCATTATATTTGTCATTTGAGTTGTCCAAGGTGGAATTTTAAGATAGACTCAAAAATTAACATAGCGATATTATGATTGTCACAAAAATTAAGGAGGGCAGATGAGAAAAAATGCTTGGCATTATCAACAATGATTTTTGGAGGGTAACCAAAGTGTGAAAAATGTTTTTAACAAGAAAATTCATGACAACTATATATTGTGTTTTTAATAAGTATTTCCTCTACCCATTTCATGAAATAGTCAGTGGCAATCAATATCCAACGGTGTTGACCACTACCATAAGGATGAATCTTTCCAATAAATACCCCATTTTTTAAAAGAAGTCTCTGTATGAGTGAGTTTTAGAGGTAAAGGAACCAATTTTCTCTTTCCATAAAAGGTATAACATCGATGACATGCCTGAATGTTTTTTTGAATGTCAAAAAATGATGTTGGCTAGTAATATTTGACCCTCAAAATCCTATGTGTGGTAGATTTCCGTGCATAGTGTCTACTGCATATCCCGTCATGAATTTGAGTAGTTAAAAATTGACTTTGTTAGGGAGAATGAAATTTAATAAAATTTCTACAAGATATTTCTAGTATAATTTCTGATCTACGATACAATAATTTACAAAGTTTAATTTTAAAGATTTTTTTTTTTTTTTTGATGAGACGAGCTGGGCATTGTAGGGTTTTAAAATAGGTTATTATGTTTACACACGATTTAGAGGTAGAAACCCTCTGACTGATGGGTGTTTTATTAGATTGTGATAACAACAACTCTGGTTGTTTATCTGACTCCTCATCCTCGACCTATGCATTGTAACTCATATGAGTTAATTGGTTGACCCCTACTGCTTCAAAATTATCTTTGGAAAGTAACTTAGCAAGACCCTGCGCCTTTACTATCTTGATGCGCTTGAATTATATATTGTATTCTTGAATTTTAGTGATCCACCTTCCCCTTCATCCCTCAGCATCGTGTTGAGTGATAATATGTTTAACTACTCGGTTGGGCATGTAGATGATGATTTTGTATTCTAGTATATAATCCCTAAAGGCCTTTAAATATTTTACTATTGAATAAGCTTGTTTCTCAATAATATAATATTTAAAATCAATATCTTTTAACACCTTGCTAAAGAAAAAAAAAAGGTTATGTTATCACTGGGCTAGAAAGAATTGGGATGTCTCAACCTTTAACGTAGTGTAACTATTTTAGACCACTTGGACTGGAAGTTAGCCCTTACAATTTGAGAGGGATCTATCAAATGTTTATCAAATTTACTTGAAACAATTCAAACAACAAATGACTAACTCTAATCTCTTTTTTTATAGTATTGTAGGTGAAAAAAAATGTGATGACTGCTACCATTGGGAATGGATTCAAACTAAAGAAAACTATAGCCAACAATAGTTCTTGATGGAAGTTCGGGCATCTACAGCTTTGAAACTGATATCAAATTAACGTCGACAGTCATACATAGTAAATTGAAGGAAATTGGTACATTTTGAGAAGATTTCCAAGTAATCAAGATACTATGTAAAACAGAAAAACAATATGGTAAGAACATATGGAAGCCATGACATGAATCTCAAGTACAAAAAAAGAGTTGCTCCAAATTTTCTATTAAAAGGATCAAAATATTACATAAGGTTAGTTCTTCCCATTATCCATCCACCCCTTCTCAGAGTCAAAAAGCTAGCTATTTATGGAGAAAATATCTCTTTACATTAACTTGCCACATGGGACAAACTCGATCCATTGTCTAAGAGACCTATTCCTATTTTTCTTCTAACTAACATAGTCCGCATAGGGATTTTATTTTTTAAATAGCTAGAATTCAACTAGGAATCTACTAGATTTTAAAACTTTAACAACTTTCTGTCGATGAGGATAACCGAGCCAAACTGCTTGCTAGATTTGTTGGAGTTTCATTCACCTTCAACTTGTTGATATTGATTAAATTTAGTTTTTGTTGACTTTCCTAATGAGTTGGATATTATGTTGGTGTGACTATGTGCTGACTTGGCATGGTGAAATATAAGAGTTTTTCATGATGAAGTGGACACCCTTTATGATATGTAATCCATCTAAAGCTTGGATGTATGGTATTCAAAATCTTCAAAAAGGTAGAAAAAACTGAGTCTTCAACAGTTTCGTAGCAAACTTTGGTAGAAACTTCAAAAAACAACCTTATGCTACCTCTTTTCTCTCTCTACTAGTTATCAGGTATTTTTGGATGTTTGTAAGATAAACATATACCTTTATAACTATCTTTGCTAAATGATAGAGCAACCTTAACGTCCATGGAAAGCTACGGCAATTTCGTAGCAAATTTTCAGCTTCATTACGGGGAGTTGCTATGAAAGTTCCAAAATTCTGAGGTTTTTCTAATTTTCATGATTCTTAATGCCTCCTTATTACCCCTAATGCCATGTTGACTATATATAAGGTTGAGTTTCCTAGTTTAGGTATAGTGAAGACAAAATTGACAATTTTACCATATCATTGAGTAACATCTACTTCAAGAAAGATGTTGAGGTTTTTCTTTTTGAGTTCAACCTAGATCATTTCAATTTGAGTTTCCAATGCTGTGACTTATCCCTGTAAGGTTTTCCTATCTTCATGTAACCAACTATTCCTTTTATACATATGCTCCAACATTCTATGTAAAGGCAGAGTCCTCCTTATCCTTTTTTATTTATTTATTTGCAATTTCATCACAAAAATCTATTTGTCTTAAAACTTCATTTTGGTATTCATCAAACTCAAGTTTGGTCTTGATAACTTCTTATCTCACGTTTCTTACCTGTTCTTGTAGAACCTCTATTTCAATTTTTCCTTCAACAACCTCCTTGCCTTTATTTTTCTTTGCTGGCCTCTTTGATGGTTCTGTTTTGTCCAATGGTACTTCAAGTATCTCTTTGACTTGTTGCATTGATCTTGTGTCAGGTTTCCTTGGCCTAAAAATGAAACCATGTTCTTCTTGAGTAAAGTATAATTTCTTAGCTCTCTTTATTTTCTTCTTGGTTTCAATTTGGGTCACTTCTATAGGGTGATCAACAGGCCTTTCTTTAATATCCATGTCTTCTAGAATATCAATCAACTTGCCCTTCTTTGTACTTTTTTCTCTACTCCATCTTCTAGTCATCCTCCTTTTTGTGATTAACGAATCTTTAATCACAATTTTCTCCGCCATTGGTTGATGATATTTTCTAGGGGTTGTGGATTTAGATTTAGGATTTCTCCTAGAGGGGGTAGCAAAATCTAATTCATATCCACTTAAGAACAAAAAGGTAAGCCAATCTCTATTCAATCTATTTAAGTCTTCAACCACTAGTAATTTGATAAGACCATGATGAAAAATAGACGTACTACTTGTGTCTGGTTTAGATTGAACCTTTATAGCCATTTTCCCTAGACACTTGAAGAGATAGAAGGGGATATCTAAGGGTTTTTCACCTGTGAAGTGGAGCAAAATCCTGAAGTGCTACTGGTAGACCATGTGGAATCTTCTTTCACTTGTAAAATACTTTTTAATAACCATCAACAACTTGGAATAATTCTCCTTAAGGTAGGTTGTTATAGACATATTTGGGCACTACAACCCCAATATTATATGTTGATAAACCAAGGGCTCTTTAACCCCTAAAAGTGTTGTTTCATACCCTAAAGGATCATGGTCAACTGATTACATCATTCCCCAAAAGATCCACCTGAAAAACCACTCAGAACTAGCCAAAACTGGACCATACTGACTGCTCCACTGTCAAGGTGTGATGCATACTGACTTCTACACTAGCTAGGTGTGATGCATACTGAAGAGGCCTTCTGTGGGGTGCGATGAGCGAGGATGGACAAATTTCTGAGACATTTTTCTAAGTGGATGATCATGGAATCTTCCAGAAACTTCTCCTATGACAATTTGCTCTCTGAATTCGCCTAGGGATGGGTAAGAGATCCAAGAAATCTCCAAGTGGAATGAAACTAATCAAAAACCCAGAGACATATATAAATGGATCCTTCATCTGAGAGATCTAGAGGCTGGAATTTGGTAATTTGTAAGGAAGTGTTGATAGTTTGTCTTTGAGAAAGAGCATTATATTGTTGGGTGATTTTTCTTTTCATGAGGTGAAGAGAGCTTTGATGCTCAGAGGATGATGCTGGATCAGACAACTGGGTTGTAATTCTCCCTTCTATTTTAATAAAGTTCTTTGAGTTTTCCTCCATATAATCGTGTATCTGTGAATGCTATTGTATGTTCAATGTATTTCAGATTTTTCATCGTTTATGATATAATAGATCGAGATGCTTTGATGGTGTTTTGTTCCTTTGTTTCTACAGATATTCTCTAAGCGGGACAAGTAGGAGAGGAGTTGCAAGCTCTATCAAGGGGGAGAGAAATCAAGCAAGGAGTCAAGCAGAAGATCCAGGTTGGTCCCTTTGCTTCTCTCTTATCTATCATACATAGAGGAAATCACAAATTACTTTGATTGTTTGTTTCTAGGATAGCTGCAAATCCCAGTGGGACTAGCAAATCGAAAAGACACTAGTTTTCCTGCAAACAAAATGGCGACTCCACTGGGGAGCGAATAGTTTGTTTGTTTGTTGTTGATTGTTTGTTTTATTAACTATAGATAGAGCCTGAATTTAGCTAGATAGCCTTCGAACTGCTCTTGCTCTGCAATTGCAAGGTAGATGAACGCAACTTTAGTCAATCTCCGGTTTAGTTTATGAACTAAACATCTGACCTAAAAACATTCTAGATGCCCTGTTTGTAGCTCAATAACCTCCCAATATCATACCCCTGTACTTTTTTCTTTACTATCCATAATAGCTCAGCTTAACTCACTGAAATCAATTGCAAATTTGAGCCAAAACCCATCTTAGTTGCGCTACTTGGCCCATCGCATTGTTTGTCACTAGAAGCTAGTATGCATCGCACTTCTTGAGTGTAGCAGGTGAGATGCATCCCTGTTTCTGTGAAGCCCAGGTGCGATGACTGAGTAATCCTATTTCTCTCCTTGAAATTTGGATTTTTTGTCCTTGTTTTCAGCTCTCTTTAGATGTTTTGTTGCTTATGAACAGTATCTCATTGCTGAAGCCTCCTTGCATTTCATAGAACAACCTCCATTGATTAGGATTAGTAAATGTTTTTATGTATTTGTCCATCATTTACAATACTTTTTCAAAACGTTATTTAAATCGATCTGTCATTTTGGTGCAAAAGTGTCGTAACTATCGTTTTGTGTCAAAAGAAGAAGTGTTGTTGAGTCTTCCTTCCTTGGGTATTCGATTGAACTTTTTGTCATGTATTCAATTTGATTTGTTGATATTTGAAGTGTCGAAATCATTTTCTATTCGAAATTGAAAAGTTTCGTTTAAGTCTTCCTTTCATTTTGAAAAGAAATTGTCAAAATGTCGCTTTGAAGAAAATATTTCAGATCTATACTTAGTTTCCTTTTTTGCATTTCTCACATTAAGGGACTGAAAAACAAATACATGCATTTCCATTTGCATTTATACTGTGTGCGAAAAATTATTTAGGAAAAGTGCATTTAGTGTGTGCTCTTTGCTCTTTGTTTGAAATAATCGTAATCTTCTTTCCTTAGTAGCTAGGATTTTCATTGCTAAAAATAAAAAACGATCGTTTATCATTTTAGATTGCATTTTTAGGAATTTTACATATACATCATGCAGTAAACCATTGAAAGGCAAACTTCTAAGCAAGATCAACTCTAAAATAAATCTCAATGAACTTAACAATGCTTTGGAACCTAATGCAACACATCTAGAGGTCTAGGCTAGAGACGTGTTCCGGCATCGTAAATTCTAGTAACTATCATTTTCATCGAAGGTTGGGTGATTCCTCCTCTTTGATATGACAAGTGCTGGCACGGACTTGTGCTCCCTGTACCGTCGAGTATATATTGGGAGACCACAATAGGCTTATATCCTTTATCCATAGGAAGCCATGTCTGTCGCCCTATCGATCGTAATGCACTAAACACAGCATTTAGGAAGATTGACTGCCATACACAAGTCCTTGGTAATTTCTCTTTAATTTAACACCAAGGTGTATTTTCCAGTTTTGCGATTGGTTTGGTAATCCCTCTGTCTAAATTTCCAGAGTAGTCACTTTCGTTCCTTTTCGACTCCTTAAAGAAAAGGTCCATCTGAGCACTTGTCACTTCAGGCTCATTAAAAATCGAAGGGGACTAGAGTCATCTTTAAGCTTTTTCTTGACTCTTAAAAATTGAAAAAGCAAAGTTGTGTCAAAGCGTCATTAAAATTTATTAATTTCAGAATAACATCCATGTTCCTTCGTTGGCCTTAGGTTGAGATAATGGAGTCCACCAATCAAGGAATTGCTTTAGATGGGATTCCTAGTATATTTACATCTTGGGGAAATATTGGTGCACCTTATATGGCCACGTTGTCCCTTCCGGGACTTACTATTGGCCTGCCAGTATGGTTGTTCTCAACCTCTATGGTTCAAAATAATGTGATTCCTCAGCAATCGAATCAGCAACCAGTTAATACTAAAGTTGACCCTTTGCCTCCTTCGTCATTTGTTTCTCCCTCCACTTCTTCCTCTTTTCTTGGTGAAAATAGTGATACTAGGAACCAAGAAGCTGAGAAGAAGAAGGAAGGGAAGGAGAAGAAGAAGAAGAAGTTAGTTAAGCAAGGGGGCAACCATGAATCATCTGGTGAAAATCGCACACTAAATCTCCAAAATATCCTTGTGTAAGTTGCAAATCAAACCATTTTCATCGAGATTGTCCTTTCCTTCCACAGATCTTGAGAGAATGGTCTACCCGTTCACACTGTCCGGTGTCATCAACCTCTAGTGATCATGTTGACATCACACCATTAACTAGTGAAAATGAAATTCCTGGATAGAAAGGAAAGGTCAAAACTCCATGTGGATAATGTGAAGGGGACCATCACCTTCCCCGTTTTCCTTTTTTCGATGAGGCCAAAAGAGTCTTGTGTAACCGTCCTGCTTCACCGCACTGATTTCCATCTAGATACAAGAAACTCACCTCAAGTCCTTTACTAGTTGAAAATGTGACTGACATAACTCAACCGTCGGCCAAAACATATATCATTGAAAGTGAATCTTCTGAGTCCATAACAAACCAAAGTTAGCAAGCTGAGATGGAATTCGACCCAATCTTGCCTTCAGAAGGTCCACCTTCATATGATATCATTCCCAAAGAGAGTGAGAATGATACTGTTCAAATTCTTTTTGTCACTTTAGAGTCTGATGAACTTGGGGGAAATCCACCCATTCCTTCAAAATAGGAAGAGAATCCCCCAGTTCCTATGACTCAATGGTTAATTCAACCGTTTATTTGGTACCCCATCCAAGTAGTCTGGTTACTTCCTTTGATTGGAATCGACTAGCAAGATCCCGCCTTCCTTCTAATGTAACATTCTGGATCATAGTAAAAGTTTACAATTTGATCGTGTCTGGCACTATCATAGATGAAGGGGCTTCAGTGAGTATCCTTTCCTCAACTTCTTGGAAAGCACTTAGTTCTCCATCGCTTATGCCTATTTCATAGAATTTTTCAGGCTTTAACAAAGGAACCAGTCAACCATTAGGGATCCTTCCTAAGTTACCAATAACTTTGGGAAGGAAAACCGTTTAGTTGAACGTGGTGGTAGTCCAATGACTGTTAGATTACAATCTCCTCCTTAGACGTGACTATGTTTATAGCATGGAAGCTATTGTTTCCACACTCTTTCAAGTGATGTGTTTCCCGCATGAAGGCAAAATTGTCACTGTTGACCAGCTTTCATTTCTCGGTTCAAACATAGCTTCAATTCAACCATCATCCCTAAATGGTATTTTTGCATCAAGGCTATCTCTCCAACCTTCATTCCATCCACTTGATTTCCGAGAGTAGTCTGGTGAACGTAATGAAGCTTAGGGAGCATGTGCCCTTGTCTATTTTGAGACAAACCTAGCTAAAAAGATGGGTTTCCCTGTAGGTTATGTGATTGGAAGTGTCGTCCCACACCATTCACCTTTGTCTATTTGATGGACAAAGCCAAGGAAGTGTTTCGTCGGCTCCGCTGATAAAAACAGTACTTCTTAACCGCAGTGATTTCCATATGGTTACTTGGAGACTCTCCTTTTCTCGATACCTGGGAGCATGCAAACGTTTTTATGTAAGCTGAAAATGACCAATTTCATTTTTTAGCTTTTTATTTTTTCAACTTCTTAGGTTAGGTGATTGGTCCGACACACCATTCACCTTCGTCTATTTTGTCGACGAAGCAAAGGAAGTGTTTTTTTATAGCTACTAATGAAACCATCCTACCGAACCTCAGTAGTTCCTTAGCTTTTAGTGTTTTTTTAGCTTTATAGTTTGGTCGTTTCTAGCCTACATGAAAAGGAAAATGAGCATATGTTCCCCCATAGTTCAAGCTCGTTAAAAAATGAACCTACCTTCAGAGCATATGTTCCCCCAGAGTTCAAGCTCATTAAAAAATGAACTCGCCTCTAACACTGAGCATAGTTTCCGTAAGGTTCAATCTCATTAAGAAATGAACCCACACTCACAATGAGCAATGTTTCCGCAAGGTTCAAGATCGTTAAAAAATAAACTTGCCAAATGGGAAATGTTTCCACAAGGTTCAAGCTCGTAAAAAATAAACCTTCAAAATGAGCAATGTTTCCGCAAGGTTCAATCTCGTTAAAAAAAAGTCTGCCAACTGAGCATATGTTCCCCCAGAGTTCAAGCTCGTTAAAAAATGAACCCACCTCAGGTAAATAACCCTTGGGATTGGCATTATATTAGCCTTTTGAACCTTGGTTGTGTTCCTTGCACCACTTGATTGTTTACCATTTTGAGGAACAGCTGCAATGAGTGGTCTTGTTAGCCACCCTCTTCACATCACCATGTTTTGAGAAGTTCCAAGATTACCCGGAACGAGTTGCTACGCTAAATGCCACTCGTTCCTAAAAAACGAGTCTCCTTTAAAAATCTTTTCAGACTCACTAAATATGAAAATATTGTCAAGCTATTGGCCTCTCCGGCTCGCTAAAGTGATTGGAAGCACCATCCTTCCTGTATATTTTAATATTTTTCGGACCTGAGGGATTATCTCATAAAAAATATCGAGTGCTTGTCTTTTTCAGCTCACTAAAGTGATAGAAAAGTCATCCCTTTTGTATTATTTTAATCTTTTTCGGACTTAAGGGATTATGCTACGAAAAAGAACTACTGGAGTTTCCTTTTCATCCCTTTTCAAACTCTCTAAACATGAAAAGAACCGAGTTATCTTTGTTGTTAAACTTGCTAAAACAATAGCGACAAACTTGTCCACTGAGACAAGAACGAGTTTCACTTTCGTCAGACACGCTAAAACATAGCGACAGGTTTTCCTGAAGGGAAAATTATAGAACAAGCATATGTTATCCTCCCCAAGCTTGAAAAAAATAAAGAGTTACTGGTCAACAATGACTGGGGAAAAAGGGAAGAAAACTTGAAGAATTTTATTGGTAGCAGGTCGCTCTTGAACATGACACTTTCACTCCATCACCATGATTGAGTTGGGTTGGGTTATTCCGTTCACTGGTCATATTGTCATTGGTCCTCCATACCATCCATATTTTAGGGTTAACGTACCAATCCATCTCAGTGTCGCTAATATGTTCAAGAGAATTCATTCAGAGAATTCACCACCCAGTTAATGCCTCATCCACTACAATACCTTCACCCTCCATTTTTCATGACCACCATTCCTGAACCTTGTATCATCAAATCGTTTTCACCTCCAAAAAATCATTTTCTTCGTTTCGTGTCGTAGATGTGGGATACATTAAGGCCCTCCTACGATGGGTCACTTCTTGTCGATATTATCTCATTTTCCAAGAAGTTGACTTAGAAACAACCCTTTCAGTACTTTGAATCTTGCATGCCTCAATGGCAAGTTTCTCACTTACGGTGACAGGTTTACATCAATGGTTTTCGATAGAAAGATTTTGCGTGGTGTTCGACATCAGATCATATATTCACACCACGTGAATTGTACTGTAGTACCTTAAGGGTCATTATCATTATCAGTGATTCCTCTCACGCCTGTTAACAGCTTACATTATTGGCTGGTAATCACGCGATGTCTTCCCATGTTCGACTTCAGGACATCGTTTCACATGGATCGACTTGTACAACAGGAAACGATTTAACGAGTTTTGAAGACCTTGGATCTAGTTCCATCCATCTGGGCTGCGATATATTCAGGAATATAAAGACATCAAATGTACACAAAAGCTGCACAGATAGTCATCTAAGCCAAGGAAGATGACTCTTCATATGAAGAATCACAAGTCTGCAACTGCAGACGATTATCTATCTTATGTACATGAAAATGAATTTACAAAGCTGAGCATGGGAATTCCCACCTCAGTTAGATCATGAAAATAATATGATGATGATGTATTATATTGTATCTTATACAGGTCACCTTCCAGTTCGAATACCTCGGATCCTCATGATAAAGCATTTCACCTGACATCAAAAGATTTACGACTTCATGCTTTAGGGGGCAACTGTTATAGACATATTTGGGCACTGCAACCCCAATCTTATATGTCGATAAACCAAGGGCTCTTTATCCCATAAAAGTTTTGCTTCATACCCTAAAGGATCATGGTCAACTGATTACATCATTCCCCAAAAGTTCCACCTAAAAAACCACTCAGAACTAGCCAAAACTGGACCATACTAACTGCTCCATTGTCAAGGTGTGATGTGTACTGACTTCTACACTAGCTAGGTGCGGTGCATACTGAAGAGGCCTTCTATGGGGTGTGATGAGCGAGGATGGACAAATGTCCGAGACAGTTTGCTAAGCGGACGATCATGGAATCTTCCAGAAACTTCTCCTATGACACTTGCCTCTCTGAATTCGCCCAGGGATGAGTAAGAGATCTAAGAAATCTCCAAGTGGAACCAAGAACAACAAGTGGAATGACACTAATCAAAAACCCAGAGATGACTCACACACTTGTAGACATCTATAAATGGATCCCTCATCTGAGATATCTAGAGGCTGGAATTTGGTAATTTGTAAGGAAGTGTTGATAGTTTGTCTTTGAGAAGGAGCATTGTATTGTTGGGTGATTTTGCTTTTCATGAGGTGAAGAGGGCTTTGATGCTGGGAGGATGATGTTGGACCAAACATTTGGGTTGTAATTATCCCTTCTATTTTAATAAAGTTCTTTGAGTTTTCCTCCATACAATCGTGTATTTGTGAATCTTGTTATTTGTGAATGCTATTGTATGTTCATGTATTTTTGATTCTGCATTGTTTGTGATATAATAGATCGAGATGCTTTGATGGTGTTTTGTTACTTTGTTTCTATAGATATTCTCTAAGCAGGACAAGTAGCAGAGGAGTTGCAAGCTCTATCAAGGGGGAGAGAAATCAAGCAAGGAGTCAAGCAGAAGATCCAATTTGGTCCCTTTGCTTCTCTCTTATCTATCATACATAGAGGAAATCACAAATTACTTTGATTGTTTGTTTCTAGGATAGTTGCCAATCCTAGTGGGACTAGTATATCGAAAAGACACTAGTGTTCCTAGAAACATAGGTGCTGGAGATTCTTTCTGTCATATCAATCCCTCATTGTTCTTCCTTCAAAAATTCATCACAATTCTGTAGTTGGAACTTTTGGACTTTAAACCATGTCTCTTCTGACCTTGCGATTTCAGTAACATGGGCAATGATGTCTGTAGAAACATTCAAACTCAAGATGCTAACCTTTACGCTTATCCCTGTGAAATTGATGGTGAAGTCTTTAGTGATTTGCACATGAAAACCCTACAATTTTTGGCAAAATCATAGACATCCCACATTGGTAAATGACTATACAAAAACTAGATCTTCTTCAAGCAATTTCATATATGTGGTCTCATAACGCACTACAACACCTCCTTTGTATTTTTTTCTGGTTTCCATGCTTATCAACACGCCAGGAGTTTTTTGTGAGTTGCTTCCTCTTCATATACAAACCAATTTGAGAACACCTAGACCACACTCAGACCACTGCTAGACTCATTTTGAAAACACAAAACCCTATTCGATGATAACAATTATGAACTTTTGATAGTAGTAAATGGTATAAAGAGGAAAAGGAGAGGTAAGGGTGAATGAAAAGAAGTGGAGGAGATGATAATAAAGGTGTATTATGATTCAAAAGAACTTTGAAATCACTAACAATCATTTAAAATAAAACCGTTACAGAGAAACAGACTTTTGTAGCGAAACAAGTGTTAGGATGGGCTATTTTTGTACATAACTAGTAGGGACTTTTGTAACGCATTCTGGATTTGCTGCGAAAGTTCGTAAAAATTCCAGACAAGTCAATTATGAAACGGTTACCTCAAAACAACTGGAATTATGACCTTTTCTCTTTTATGATGACCTTATCAAACAATAAATGTACCACATGATAGCTTTCACATGAACCTACACATAAAAACCCAATCTCAGATGACTAATCAAACTAAAAATTATTTCTAGGGGTTATCATGGATAACAATGGCTCCAATGGGGATGTTGTGCCCCTGTGGTGTAGCAAGGAACCAACAGACTAGTTGCCTTATTGAAAACTGAAAATTGATGACATAATCTCCATGTTTTTATGGCCTTCACTTCGAGCTCAAACATGTCAAATAGATCATCCAAACCTGTAAATGAGAAAATAAAAATGGAGCATATACAATGGTATTTCTTCCAACTCAGCAGGATCAAGAGATATAATGTTTGAGAAACGTGCCATTGACAGGTCCTCCCCCATACAATTGACCATCCATATCTTGCAATATGAATGTATTATTTCCATGATAGGCTGAAATCTTATATGGCCCCTTCTAAAGATTTTCAAACTTGTCGTGTTTTCCTTTATCTTCAATCTCAGCCTCCCACTTCAAAACTACATCTTGAGGACTACAATTTTCTTCTTTTGTCTTTTTGTCAAATGTCTTTTTAATTATGTTATGAGATTGTTGATGATTGACGTAAACTTCTTCCCTTTTTCCCTGTAGAGAAATTAGGTTGTTGATCCTCCTTTGGATAGAATTTGGTTCTTCTTCTACTAAATGTAAGAATTTTGTGATTAGAACTCCAAGAGAAGTAGGAAAAACAACTTTAGTGCCATAAACTAACTCATAAGGAGAAACTCTTATAGACCTTTTAGTACAAATTTTGCGAGCCCATAAAGAAAATTTAAGTTTTAAATGCCATGACCTTTTATTTTCTTGCAAAATATTTTTGATGATTATAACTAGGCTTTTGTTTGATGATTCAGCCAAGCCATTACCTTGGGGATAATAGGTTGTAGCATGACCAAGAGTGATATTATACTAGTTAGAAAAACTTACCACCCTTTTTGATTTGAAAGCTTGAGCATTTTCAGTGATGATCTTCATGGGGCAACCAAATCTTGACATGATGTTGTTTTCTAGGAAATGAATAATGGCTGCATCTGTAGCTTGTCTTGTGGGAATTGCTTCAACCCAATTTGTAAAGTAATCAATGGTGGTTAATATCCAACGATGTTGGCCTAAATTTGTAAAATGTATTTCACCAATAAAATCTAACCCCCACTACTGGAAAAGGTGCTTCCACAAAAATAGGTTTCAAAGGCAATGTGAGTAACTTCCTTTACCCATCAAATATTTGACATTCATGAAAAGAAACAACCCTTTTGTATACCTATATAAACATTGAAGGCCATTAAAAGCTTGCTCTAAGTATCTTATTCAATGTTTCTCTCCAATAATGATGGCCTCCATAAAAACTTTTATGCAACTCTTCAATCACTTTTTCAGCATCATCTTCAAACATGTAGTTAAGAAGTATTCCATTTGAATCTTTCCAATACAAACATTTATTCAAAATGAAATATCTCACTAATTTCAACTTGAAAAATTTGGATTTTGAATTTGTCAGTTCAGGAAGATCTGTATGATTTTGCAGTACAAAGATAACATCTTTATACCAATATGACATTGTAAATGTTTCTTCAACAGGGATCAACTCTTCATCTTTAATTGTATCTGAAATTTCTACTACAAAATTGATGTCTAGATAGTCAAAATTTGATTGAGTCATGAACATTTCCAATCCTTGTCATTTTACCAATTTTGTAGGCCGGATTTTCAAATCATATACCAACAGAGTGGAAATCCACTTACTCCTTTTACCATGTCAATCAACTTGAGTTAATATGTCCTTTACTACAACATTATGTACATAAGAAACAATGTGTGAATGAATACATACACCTTAAAATATTTAAGAGCCTTCACCAAAGCATAAGATTGCTTCTCCATGATGTTATATTTTAATTCATAGTTTCCAAGTGCTCTACTAAAAAATTAAATAGTTTTTTCATTACCTTGATGTCCTCTATGCAACAATGCTCCAAAAATTGTGTGTTTTGAAGCAAAAGTAAAAACCATAAATTGCTTTGAAAAATTAGGATTTATAAGAAATTGAGCCTGAGTAACAACCTTTTTTATTTCTACAAATGAATGCTTAGTCTTTGTGTTAGGATATTCCGACACATAGGAAATAGTTAAGTATAACTTGGTCTAGTATAGAGTTAGGTAAAGTGTGTTTCTTTACTATGTACATTTTGTAACTTACAATCCGACGGTCACGATATGTAGTGATCCGACGGTTCATTCTCTCCTCGGTATTACCGACTGCCATTTCCTAGATCTACTGTTTCTGACTACTTTTGGGCCGAGAGGACTACTCTATTGTGTTGGGAGCATCTGTTCCAGTGAGGAACCCCTTTCGTTTCACACGAAAAGGTTTCCGGTAGCCCTAGCTACGTCATTTTCAAGATCTGGAGGTATACAGTGTTTATTTGTAGTTTTTAGTTATTTTCTCTATGTTTATTTCAGTTTTGGTTTATTTAGCCTTTTTTATTACTGGATCTATACCTTTCATTTCTGTGTATGCTCTTTGCCCCACGAATCTGTGCGATCTGGGCAAATCAGAAACAGAAAGGAAGAATTTTTCTCATGCGTATGCTCTTTTCCGCTGCGCCTTAGTGTGATCTTGGAAAATCAGAAACATTGAGGAAAATATTTAGTTTCCGGCTAAAGCTAACTTTGGGCTGAAAGGTTCATTTTTTTTTGTATGTCCATGTTGGGTTTTGTGTTTTTTGTTTTGTAGGGAAAAAGAGCTTTCTCAAAGCAAGCACGCAACCCAAAGCTTCAACCCCCCCCCTCTCTCTCTCTCAAACTTTTTGTATAGCTCACTTGGTCCAAAGCTAATTTATGAGAGTAGAGGTCTTGAGTTCAAGTCTACTTTTTGTGGTGGCGGATTTTTCATTTCCACACATTCCCACACTTCGTTGGCATCTTCATCAAATTTTCTTCAAAAAGCCATAACTTCTTCATCCGGAAGCCGTTTTCAGAAGAATTTTTTTTGAAACAGCCTAATTTTTCGAGATCTTTCCATTGGAACACTTAGCTTCAGCATCTATAGCTTAAATTTCAGTTAAAATGGAAATTCCATGCCAAGTTATTCTTGATAGCACCAACTACTTCCAATGGTGGTCCTACATTGTGGATTTACTTAGAAGTAAAGGTCTCTACAAAATAGCCACAGGCCAAGAAACCAAACCGAAAGATGAAGATAAGGCAGCTAAATGGGAAACTAGGCAAGATCAAGCACGTGGGTTGATAGGGATGTCTATTTCTCCAGATCTTAGATTCCATATTGCAGAACTTGATACTCTTGATGAAGCATTGAAACAGATTACTAAAGTTTTTGGAATAAAAAATGAACTTAGAGCCCATCAACTTGAAAATGAGTTGCTTACATTGGACCCCAATAATTTTTCTTGCATTGAAGATTTTTTGTCCAAGTTCAAGACCCTTAGACTTCTCTTGGAAGGTGTTAAAGTTAAGAAAGAAGATAGTAACCTTATCTATTCCATTCTTACTAAGTTGGTACCAGCCTACTTTGTGTTTGTTTCCACCTTCCATTCTACAAGAGAAGCCTTCATTTCTCAAGGACAAGACTAAAAGTCCCCTTCCTTTGATTCTTTTTGTGATTCTTTAATAAGAGAACAAGAAAAACTCTTACACCTTGGTCTTCTTAATCTTGGAAACTCTTCTAAGAAAGCGTTAGCCGCCTAGCAGAAACCAAATCCAAAGAATCCTAAGAAGTCGTATCCTAAAAGGAATGGTCCTAAACCAAACAAGGGTCCTAAGCAATCTCAGCCTCAAAATGAAAAATCATTTCAACAAAATGATAAGACAAATAAAAACAAAGGGAAGAATACTGATAGATATTGCAACTTTTGTAATCAAGATGGCCACTTAGAATCCAAATGCTTTAAGAAGATGGAAGCCTTGGAAGCAGCAATGAAGAAGCATAACATCCATTTGGAGCACTCTTCAACTTCAACTTCATCTTCAGGAATGGCACTTTCTGCATGTGGTTGTCAAGCATCTCGGTCTGGCTATGCACTAAATGCATCTTCTTCTTCTCATTCTCATGAGTGGCTCATTGATTCTGGAGCTTCTTATCACATGACCAAAAACAAAGCCATGTTTTCTTCTTTAAATGATTGTAACACCAAAAATATATATGTTGGTGATGATAGATCTCTTAGTGTTGTAGGGACTGGAACTGTTCATCTAGACAATGGTCAGTTTAATGATGTATTATGTGTTACAACCTTATCCTGCAACCTTCTATCTGTATATCAGATAACTCATTTAGGTGAAGGTAAAATCGTTGAATTTTCACCTCACGATGTTGTAATTAAGGACCTAAGAGATCCTAGACAGATTTTAGCTACTGGCATTGCTGATGATTCTACAAGGTTGTATAAGTTTCACAACTTTGGGTCATCAAATCTTCCCTTAGTATTTGTTGCTCATAATGATCAAGTGAGCAAACTTTGGCATGAGCAATTTGGTCACTTAAACTATCGCTCTCTTCAGAATCTATGTAAATAAAATATGGTGACAGGTCTTCCAATGGTATCTTGTAGAGATGGTGTTTGTTCCGGATGTGTACTCGGAAAACATCATCAGGACAATTTTGAAAAACGTGCCTCTTGGCATGCCTCAACCCCTTTACAGCTCGTGCATAGTGATTTATGTGGTCCACTTCCAGTGGTTTCATTCTCTGGCTACAAGTATTTCTTAACTTTCATTGATGATTTCTCCAGACGCACTTGGGTATACTTCTTAAAACTCAAGAGTGGAGTATTTAACATGTTCTTGGCCTTTAAGGCCTTTGTTGAAAAACAATCCGGACATCAAATTCTTAAGCTAAGATCTGATAATGGCAGAGAATATGTTAACAACAAATTCATCAACTTTTGCACTGAGAATGGAATTCAAATGCAACATACTGTTCCATATACTCCACAACAAAATGGTGTAGTTGAAAGGAAGAATTGAAACTTAAAGGAAATGGCTAATTGTATGCTTCAATCTTAAGGACTTAGTCTTAATTATTGGGCAGAAGCAATTAACTGTGCAAATTACATAATAAATCGTACTCCTACTAAGGCTTTAAAGAATATCACTCCAGAAGAAGCATGGAGCTCAATCAAACCAGATGTAAGTCACTTTCGTGTTTTTGGAAGTGAAGCATGGACCCATATTCTAGATGAGAAACATAAAGCTTTAGAACCTAAGAGTGAAAAATGTATTTTTGCTGGATATTTTAAAGATGTCAAAGGATATAGACTTATTCCACTTAAGTCCAAAAATGTTATCATTAGAAGATATGTAAAGTTGCTGAAAATATATCGGCCTATGAGCCTAGTTCGGCAGATGTGCCACCTCTCCCTATCTCTTCTACTTTTGAAAATATTTCTTCCTCAGATGATGAAAGCGAGGATGAAAATCCTCCCCCACCTTCTAAGGATCCTCCTTCGGCTCCTCAGCTTCCAAAATGGGTCCGTGCTACTCGGGATGCAGTAGGTGATCTTGCAGATGATCCTACAGGTCAGCGACATACATGTTCTCAATTTGATAGAGCCTCTTCTTTACTGGCTCAAGCTTCAGTGAATTATGATCCTGACACCTTTGCAGAAGCTTCAGGCCATTCAGATTGGGAAGCAACTATGAATGAAGAATATCATTCATTATTGGCAAATGATACATGGGATCTTGTTCCTCTACCAAAGGGACGAAAACTTGTTAGATGCAAATGGGTTTATAGAACCAAGTATGGACCAGATGGGAAAGTTGATAAACATAAAGCTCGTCTTCTTGCTAAGGGTTTTTCACAATTTGAAGGCATTTAATACACTAAAAGCTTCTCCCCTGTTGCCAAAATGAACTCTATCCACCTTGTTCTTTCCCTTGCTGCCTCTTTCAAATGGGAAGTCCATCAGATGGATGTTAAATCTGCCTTCTTGCATGGGGACTTGCATGAAGAAATCTATATGGAACAACCTATTGGCTTTATACAAACAGACTCCAGCCTTGTATGTCAGCTTAAGAAATCCCTTTATGGTCTCAAGCAAGCTCCTCGAGATTGGTATGCCAAAATGAATAACTTTCTCTTAGAAAATGGATTTTCTAGGTGTCAATATGACAATACTGTCTACACCAAGAAAGTGGGCAAGTCCCTTATCATTCTTGTTCTTTATGTCGATGATCTTATCCTGACTGGTAGTGATCCCAACCTTATAAACCATGTGAAGTCTAGCCTTAAAAGCAAGTTTGAAATGACAGACTTAGGACACTTACATTATTTTCTTGGTCTTCAAGTCTTGCAATCCAAGGAAGGTATTTCCCTTTCCCAGTCCAAGTATGCCTGTGATATTCTACGCCATTTTCACATGGAAGAATGTAAGCCAGCCCCTTCTCCCTTTCAGTCTGGAGTCAAACTTTCAGTCACTTGTACTTCTCCTGAAGTTGATGCTACCTTATACCATCAACTTGTAGGAAAACTTTTGTATCTAACCCATACTCGTCCTGACCTTTCCTTTGTTGTTGGTCTTGTTGCTTGGTTTATGCTAAACCCACGTGAAAGTCATTGGAAAGTAGCTAAAAGAATAATTCGTTATGTTTGAGGTATAGTTCAGTTTGGGATTCATTATAGTGCCGAAGCATCTCCTCTATTGGTTGGTTTCACTGATTCCAATTGGGCTGGTGACCCTGATGATCGGAAGTCTACTGCAGGTTATGTGTTCACTCTTGGTTCAAGACCTATTACATGGGCTTGCAAGAAATAAAGTGCCATTTCTCTTTCTTCAGCATAAGTAGAGTATCATGGTGCCATAGAAGCTAGTAAGGAAGCCTTGTCGCTTCGTCAGATCCTGTTAGAGTTTGACTTTCAACAGCAACATTCGAATACACTTTGGTGTTATAATCAAAGCGCCATTCAACTATGCAAAGATCCATTCCAACATCAGTGTGAAAAACACATTGAACTGCACATGCACTTCATCAGAAAGCTCATTCACGACCATATTCTTGAAGTGCAATATTGTTCAACAGATGATCAAGTTGCAGAAATCTTTACAAAGGCTTTCACAGAGGCGAAGTTCACTAAACTTCAATTTATGGTTGGAGTTCAGGAAGTTGTCACTAAGGGGGGATAGGCTCTAGTGCCTCCTTCCTTCTCCTATTGTGTCATATTTGTAAATCCTTCAATCCTATCCCAAGTTGTTCTTAAGGGGGGATTTTAGGATATTCCGACACATAGGAAATAGTTAAGTATAACTTGGTCTAGTATAGAGTTAGGTAAAGTGTGTTTCTTTACTATGTACATTTTGTAACTTACAATCCGACGGTCACAATATGTAGTGATCTGACGGTTCATTCTCTCCTCGGTATTAACGACACTTGATCCATGGCTTAACACCCGATTGGTCCATGATCTCTATTTAAAGAGCATGGAGGGTCATTTGTAGGTTGACCGTCCATGAGAGAAACTTATGTAAATTTTCATTCTTTTATTAATAAATTTCCCGAAGTGGCTGCGTTGGCTCACGCCGTGGACTGTTTCCCTCTTTGAGGATTTTAACCACGTCAAAAGTACTGGTGTATTGATCTGCGATCTGTTTGTGAGTGGTTTCCTTTGGTGTCCTGTCTGAGGAACTTACCCTGTAAATTCCTATACTCTATTGTCAATTTAATATCACAATCCTTCCTAAGAAACAATTTTGCAGGAATAATTCATGAATTCTTATTCATGGACAATGTAGAATGCTTCAACTGTCATAACATCCATCATATGGCACGAAATTGTAACTTAACTTGGGCTCTTATACAAGCTAGAACATGCAAAAGGAGAAACTTACACAAGTATGGAGAAGGATGCAAATACAACTCGAAAGTCCCTTCAATTCTCCAGGAAACAACATATGTCATTGGCCTGAATTTTGACAATATGAGCATTTGATGGGAAGACTGCCAAAATAAATGACGCATACAGTTAAGGGGAGCCTGTGATTCTTGATAATTATTACAGAAGCTATTAGTAAAAAGGGTCCTGATGAAATCCTTATTGAGCTATATTAACAAGCATTCTTTGATGAAGATCATTTCTCAGGAATACTCCATTGAAGAACATGATTCTGTAACCATTATTTTGACTATTGTTAAATATTCTTTCCACTTAATCCCTAAGTAGTATTTGGAACAACAAAGAATGTCATATAATACTAAAGAAATAGGGCAAATAATTATGTTACTGATATTAGAGATGCTAAATGTATTGACTCAGGGATTTGGTGTGAGAACATAAATTATGGACACTAATGGAGGCAATTTCAAACAAATAGATACATTTGGAAAGGAGTTTGAAGTAAGAGGAGCTGGCAACATATAACAAAACTGAAGCATTGCAAGAAGAAGCAAATCAGCAAAATGAATTTAAAAGACAGTCACAGATTGGATATCAAAATCTGCTAAGGAAATAACCTGCTAATATATGTACAAGAACACAAGGAAAATGTGGATCATAGAAAGGAGAATGTGGTGTAGTCAAATATAACTTATGCTAAGATTGGTCACTAAGAAAATATAGCAACAGTAAGGCACAACCCCTCACCATTTCATCCAAATGCAGTGATGTTGAATACTGGATGGCAGTGAATCAAGGAGAAGCACAAAGACACAAAGGAACTTAGATCTAAAGAAAGATAACAAGAAAGAAAATTTTAGTGGAATTTTCTCTTGATTCAGACTATGAAAGTCTCTCAATTCTGCCTATGGAGACAACAATATGATTTGAAGCATAAAAGCGTGGACTTGGACACTTGGTGTATGGATATTTGCAATCTGATTGAAATGATTGATGTAGAACATCTTTAAGCATTGTTGAAGCCATAATAAAGTAGTTCTGAGACATGAAGAGGGAATAATGTGCTAATTGATGGAAAATCATCAATCCTTCTATCTTGAGTAAAAAGAAGAAGAGCAATATGACAAGGGGAGTCATAGACCCATGAAAATCTACCATTCATGAAGAACAAAAGTAGTCAGATAGGGGGAGTCCCAGAGCACACCTTTGCCATTGATGTCAAAGGGGGAGAGAAGAAGAATATTGCCATCAATAACATAGGGGGAGATTGTTGACCTAGGTTGTCATTGATGTCAATATGGTAATATTCTAGATACTAGGTGATGATATGAAGCCAAGGGGAAGAAGAGCATATCCATGAAGAGACAGAAGCAAGGCCATGGTATCAGGAGCAAGTCCATCAGGATAGCCAAGCCATAAGCTAGAGGAGTTAACAAAGGAGGCATATTACAGAATATTAGAGCAATAGAGGCATATTAGAGAATATCAGAGCAAGAGAGATATATTATAGAACATTGGAGCAAGAGGAGCCACAATCAGAGCTACAGGAGGAGCCATATATATATCTATATATATATATATATATATATATATATATATATATATATATGCCATATATATATATATGTCAAAGAAGAGGAGCACACGGAGCAAACAGAGAAAAACAGAGCTATTAGGAGCAATGTATGCCACAATAGGGTTATATGCATGCAAACAAGCCTGAGGAGCCATATCAGAGGAGCATAAACAGAGCCCATCGGAGCTACAAGAGAAGTAATATATGCCAAAGGTTCGGAATCCAAAGGAAGACTGAGCAGAGGAGCATAGAGGAAGAGCAGAGGACATAGCAGAAGAGCAGTTAACAGAGGAGTATTATAGCAGAGTAGTATATAATATTGGAGGAGCCACATAGAACCGATAGAAAGGAAATAGCATAGCAATATATAAACAAAGTTAAATAAGTGGAGCAATATATAGTATCGGAGGTGGAGTAGTATATTATATTGGCGGGTTCTATTAAGTGTCACCCCCGAAATCTCTGATTGCGATAATGTATGCGGACCTGATGGTCCTATTATATCGCACCCTATTGTTATATTGAATCTGCAGTAATCGCAATGTATAAAGGGTTATCACCCCTGAACCACCGATTGCGATATATATATATATATATATATATATATATATATATATATATATAATGGACCTGCTGCGCATTATGAATCGTTGTATTATGTATCATGTCTGCGTATCGGACCTTACAAAGTGCTGATTACGATAAAGAATGTGGACATGTCTAAACATTGTAACATGGCTTAATATAATATCATGTCCAATGGGGGATTGGCCATCGGCCATCATCCATGCCATGGTCTCGATGTATAAAGGAGCCTCGGAAGTCCTAAGCACCGATTGTGATTATACTGCGGACCTGATATAGTATAGATGTGGGTGTAATGTTTCTTGAAGTCTGCCCTTTAGTCTTTTTGCCTATTTTTTCTCATCTTTCTTGTGTAATTGAATATTTGGATTGCACAGGGTTTGGAGGTAGAAATACACTAAGTTATGCTCCTGATAGCTCAGGAGGCTGAACTAGTGCCGATTGAGATTGCGATTAGGACATGGCAGGTCTGTTAAACGAAACAGTCTCTGTGGATGCGTATTATCATTGAAAAAACAGGGCTGTGTTACAGTTTTTTAACACACAGTGACTGAAAAGCCAGGAAACTGAATGGAAAGCCAGTGCAGAGGAAGCCACAATGACCAAGGAGGCAAGCTGAAAGATTAAGCGAGTCAGAGGAAATGACAGTGACTGAGGAGGAAGACAAAGAGGTGATGGAAAGCGGAAATGAAGAGTCAGAGGCATCTGAAATACATAAAAATAGGAAAAACAGAGTACAGTAAGAGTGTTGAATGTTGTTGATACAGTTGGAGGAAATAGAGCAGCGACATGGTCCAGCAGAATAGGAAAAGGACCGAAGGACCAACAGGACAAGAAATAGTCGAAGGGCAGAAGTAGAGAGTAGAGAAATAGTCTTGATGAAGCATTCACTGTGACAATAAGAACATATGATTGAATAGAAAGATGGTTCTTATGCAGAGCTTAGTGCAACTAACAGTGGACTAACTAAAGTTGTGTGGAGACATTATTAGAGGTCATGAAGGCTATTGGAGACTCTGTGTGGGCAGTATGAAGAGTTGTAAAGACTCCACAAGAAGACTGGTTGTCATTAATGTTGTAGCATGGAGACTACAATGAAGCTATAAACAAACAAAACTTAGTAGAGAAGAGTTTTGAGAGCAGACCATTACTATGAAACATGCCTTGAAAAGTTTGGGTTGGAACCCTTGGGGTTGGTGCCTTAGAAGTGAGAAGGATTGGAGTCCTTGGGTCTAATGCCTCAAAAGTAAGAAGGATTGGAGTCCTTTGGGATTTGTGCCTCAGAAGTAGGAAGTATAGGTGTCCTTGGGACTGGTGTCTCAGGAAATGGAAGGGTTGAAGTCCTTGCGATTTGGTGCTCCTAAGTCCAAGGTTGGTGCCTTGGTGAAATAGAGTTGGAGCTCTTGAAGTTGGAGCCTCACAAAAGTCCAAGTTGGTGCTTGGAAACTGATTGCAACCATCTATATATTGTATCTATTTTATTGCAAAGATTATATTAATAAAAGAATTTATTCTTGTTGTTCATCCTGTGTTTTGAATATAAATGTTTTAACAGGTAAAACAATAGTCAGAAAAAGAAATATTGATTCACCCCGCCCCCCTCAGTATTTCCAGCAACTGGTATTAGAGCCAGTACCTTCATTCAAAGCTTGACATCTTGAAGGTTGATCTTTAGAACACAAATGGCGAAGTCAAGGAAGAAAGTCTCCAATCCTCCTAAGGATGTGTCTCTCGCTACTACTAAAATAGAAGACAATCAATTTGAGGAGGCTCCAAGGCTCAATGGGAACTTTAATATATGGGAAGAAAGAATGAGGAATTTCTTACAGACCCAAGGCATTGCATTCTGGAAATCAGTGATTGGTGATAACAGGATGGATGGAGAATCCAAGGAGAACAATGTGAAAGCAATGAAGGCAATCTTGAATGGACTACCTGATTCTATAAAGAACAATCTAGGAAAATATTCATCAGCAAAGGGTATATGGGACAAAATTCATGAACTTCACGCAAAAGGGGTATTGACCATGACCATGAGTCAAGAGGATGATGGAAATCATGAAGGAAATCCAGAACCCATCCTAAAAGCTGAAAATGAGAATGATGACATCAAGGCTGAAATAGACCTACCAGATGAAGAGAATGAAAAAGATTTTGTAGAAGAGCTCCTCACTCAACTTATGGCTGCCATGGAAGAGATTAACAATTTGAAAAAGGAAATAAGGAACTTAAGAAGATAGCACTAGCTCGTGACCAAGATCAAACAAGGGAGAAAGTTGACCTTGTCAAGCTTCAAGTACAGGAAAGGGATGAAGATCTTGCCAAGCTTAAGAAGGAATTTCATCAAAGCAAAAGAAAGCATCATGAAGAAGTCATATCCATGACAAATCAATTGGATAAATCAAATAAACGAGAAGATACCTTTTCAACTCAACTTGAACAAAGGCACAAGAGATTGAAAAAACTTGAAAAAGAGATTGGTCAATACAAGGTAGAGGTCTCCTCTCTCAAATCTCAACTACAAGAAGCCAGGAAACAAGTACAAGGAGATAAGAAAACAAAGGAAGCATTGGAAGTCATAGAAGGACAGGCTAATGAAGACGGACAGGAAAGAAACACCACGATCTGTCAACTAAAAGCAAAGGATAAGAAAGCTTCAAATTTAAATCTAACATCAAGCTTCTCAAGGATGAAACATGTAAAGCCACAAGGATCAAGGAAGAAACTGAGAAACAACTTGCTAAGAAGAATAATGAGTGTGACAGAATGGAAGAAGAGATTCTCTTCCTCAGAACAAAGGTTGAAGGGATGAACAAAATCTTGAGGAGCTCTCAAGGCTTTGATGACATGCTCAGCTATCATAGATGTCCATTTGATAAATCAGGTCTTGGGTATGCAGGTGAATCCTCAAACAAGAATGAAAATGCTTTAAACAAAAGGGATGTGAAGAAGCTAGAAATTAATGGTGATGCTCCCAATTCCAATAAATGCAAGGAGAAAAGTCAAGGCTACAATAGAAGAAATCCTACTACAAGAAGAAATCCTGCTCCAAGAATAAATGAAGATGATGTCAAGGATGAGAGAGACAATAGTTATCATCAAAGGATCTCAAGGCAGAAAGGTTTCAGAAGTACATCAAGGAAATCTCCATCTCCCAGGTACCAAAGTTCATTTTTTGGTTATTGTTATTCTTGTACAAACTTTGATCACATGGCAAAACACTGTAAAGCATATCATAAAGATAGATGTTATGGGCCTCCACCATCTCATAGAGATAGATATTATAGTCTCCAACAATCTCCAAGAAACAATTTTGCATGAAAAAATCATGAATTCTTATCCATGAACAATGTAGAATGCTTCAAGTGTCATAACATTGGTCATATGGCACGAAATTGTAACTTAACATGGGCTCTTACACAAGCTAGAACCATGCAAAAGGAGAAAGTTACACAAGCATGGAGAAGGAAGCAAATACAACCCGAAAGTCCCTTGAGCTCTCCAACCAACATAATATGTCATTGGCCTGAATTTTTCCAATCTGAGCATTTGATGGGAAGACGGCCAAAATAAATGATGCATATAGTTAGGGGGAGCTTGTGATTCTTTATCATTATCGCATAATCTATTAGTGAAAAGGGTCTTGATGAAATCCTTGTTGAGCTATATTAATGATCATCCTTTGATGAATATCATTTCTTAGGAATACTCCATTGAAGAACATGATTTTTTAACCATTCTTTAGATTTTTGTTAAAGATGCTTTCCTACTAATCCCTTAGTAGTATTTGGAACAACAGAGAATGTCATCTAATACTAAAGAAATAGGGAAAATAATTATGGTGCTAATATTACATATGCTAAATGTATTGACTTAGGGATTTGATGTGAGAACAAAAATTATGGACACTAATGGAGGCAATCTTCAAACAAATGGATACATCTAGAAAGGAGTTTGAAGTAAGAGTAGCTGGAAACATATAACAAAACTGAAGCATTGCAAGAAGATGCAAATCAGAAGAATGAATTTAAAAGATAGTCACAAATTGGATATCAAAATCTGCTAAGGAAATAACTTGCTGAGATATGTACAAGAACACAAGGAAAACATGGCTCATAGAAAGGAGAATGTGGTGCAGTCAAATATAACTTATGCTAAGACTGGTCACTAAGAAAATATAGCAACAATATGGCACAACCCCTCACCATTTCATCCAAATGTAGTGATGTTGAATACTGGATGGCGGTGAATCAAGGAGAAGCATAGAGACACAAAGGAACTTAGATATGAAGAAAGATAAAAAGAAAGAAAATTTCAGTGGAATTTTCTCTTGATTCAGACTATGAAAGTCTCTCAATTTTGCCTGTGGAGACAAAAATATGGTTTGAAGCATAAAAGCCTGGACTTGGACACTTGGTGTATGGCTATTTCAATCTGATTGAAAGCATTAAAGTAGAGCATCTTTAAGCATTTTTGAAGCCATGATAAAGTAGTTCTGAGACATGAAGAGGGAATAATGTGCTAATTGATGAAAAATCATCAATCCTTCTATCTTGAGTAAAAAGAAGAAGAGAAATATGATAGGGGAGTCACAAACCCATGAAAATTTTCCATTCATGAAGAACAGAAGCAGTCAGATAGGGGTAGTCCTAGAGAAATCCATTGCCATTGATGTCAAAGGGGGAGAGAAGAAGAATATTGCCATCAATAATAAAGGGGTAGATTGTTGACCTAGGTTGTTATTGATGTCAATATGGAAATATTCTAGATACTAGATGATGATATGAAGCCAATGGGAAGCAAAGCAGATCCATGAAGAGACAGGAGAAAGGCCATGTTATCAGGAGCAAGGCCATCAGGATAGCCAAGCCATAAGCTAGAGGAGTTAACAAAGGAGGCATATTATAGAATATCAGGGCAAGAGAGACATATTGCAGAATATCATAGCAAGAGAGGTATATTGCAAAATATTGAAGCAAGAGGAGCCACAATTAGAGCTACAGGAGGAGCCATATATATATATATATATATATATATATATATATATATATATATATATATATATATAGCTATGTCATATATATATGCCAAAGACGAGGAGAACACATAGCAAATAGAGAAAAATAGAGCTATTGATAGCAATGTATGCCACATTAATGTTATATGCATGCAAACAAGCCTGAGGAGCCATATCATAGGAGCATAAACAAAGCCTATCAAAGATATAGGAGAAGTAATATATGCCAAAGGTTCGGAATCCAAGGGAAGACCGATCAAAGGAGCATAGAGGAAGAGCGGAGGACACAGCAGAAGAGCAGTTAACAGAGGAGTATTACAACAGAGCAGTATATAATATTGGAGGAGCCACATAGAACCGATAGAAAGGAAACAATGGAGCAATATATAAACAGAGTTAAAGGAGTGAAGCAATATATACTATTGGAGGTGGAGCAGTATATTATATCGGCAGGTTCTATTAAGTGTCACCCCCGAAACCTCCGATTACGATACTGTATGCAAACCCAATGGTCCTATTATATCACACCCTATTGTTATATTGCATCCGCGGTAATCGCAATGTATGAAGGGTTGTCACTCCCGAACCACAAATTGTGATACATATATTATATAATGGACCCACTATGCATTATGAACCATTGTATTATATATCACTTCCACCTATCGGACCTTACAAAGCACTGATTGCGATAAAGCAGGTGGACCTTTATAAACATTGTAACATGGCTTAATATAATATCGCGTCCAGTGGAGGATCGGCCATTGGCCATCGGTGATGCCATGGTCTCTATGTATAAAGGACCCCTGGAAGTCCTGAGCACCGACTGTGATTATACTACGGACCCGATACAGTAGAGGTGTGGGTGTATTGATTCTTGAAGTCTGCCCTTTAGCCTTTTTTCCTATTTTTTCTCATATTTCCTGTGTAATTGAATATTTGGCTTGAGTGGGGTTTGGAGGTAGAAATACACTAAGGAATGCTCCTAATAGTTCAGGAGGGTGAACTAACACCAATTTTGATTGCGATTGGGATGTGGCAAGTCCGTTAAATGAAACAGTCTCTATAGATGCCTGTTATCATTGAAAAAATGAGGTTGTGTTACAGTTTTAAAAAACACAGCGGCGGAAAAGCCAGGGAACTAAATGGAAAAATAGCGTAGAGGAAGCCACAGTGATCAAGGAGGGAAGCTAAAAGATCAGGCAAGTCAGAGGAAACGAAAGTGACTGAGGAGGAAGCCAAAGAAGCGGTGGAAAGCGGAAACAAAGAGTTAGAGACATATGAAGTACATTAAAACAGGAAAAAGAGAGTACAATGAGGGTGCTGAACACTGTTGATACAGTTGGAGGAAATAGAGGCAGTGAGAGGGTCCAGTAGAATAGGAAAATGGCCAAAGGACCAACAATACAGGAAATAGTCGAAGGGTAGAAGTAGCCAGCAAAGAAACAATCATGATGAAGCATTCACTGTGACAATAAGAACATATGCTTGAACAGAAAGCTGGTTCTTATGCAGAGCTTAGTGCAACTAATGGTGGACTAACTAAAGCTGTGTGGAGACATTATCAGAGGTCATGAAGGCTATTGGAGACTCTGTGTGGGTAGTATGAAGAGTTGTAAAGACTCCTTCACAAGAAGACTGGTTGTCATTAATGATGTAGCATGGAGACTACAGTGAAGCTATAAATAGACATAACTCAGTAGAGAAGAGTTCTAAGAGCAGAACTTACTACCAAACATGCCTAGACAAGTTTGGGTTGGAACCCTTGGGGTTGGTGCCTCAGAAGTGAGAAGGATTGGAGTCCTTGGGTCTGATGCCTCAGAAGTAAGAAGGATTGAAGTCCTTTGGGATTGGTGCCTTAGAAGTAGGAAGGATAGGTGTCCTTGGGATTGGTGTCTCAGGAAATGGAAGGATTGAAGTCCTTGGGAGTTGGTGCTCCTAAGTCCAAGATTGGTGCCTTGGAAAAATAGAGTTGGAGCTCTGGAGGTTGGAGCCTCACAAAAGTCCAAGTTGGTGCTTGGAAAGTGATTGCAACCATCTATATATTATATCTATTTTGCTGCAAAGATTATATTAATAAAAGCATTTATTCTTGTTGTTCATCTTTGTTGTGAATATAGATGTTTTAAATGGCAAAACAATAGTTGGAAAAAGAAATACTGATTCACCCCCCCTCTCAGTGTTTCCAACAATTGGTATCAGAGCTAGTACCTTCATTCAAAGCTTAAAATATTGAAGGTTGTTATTTAGAACACAAATGGTGAAGTCAAGGAAGAAAGTCTCTGATCCTTCTAAGGATGTGTCTCTCTCTACTACTAAAATAGAAGACAATGAATTTGAGGAGGCTCCAAGGCTCAATGGGAACTTTAATATATGGGAAGAAAGAATGAGGAATTTCTTACAGACTCGAGGCATTGAAGTCTAGAAATTAGTGATTGGTGATAGCAGGATCGATGGAGAATCCAAGGAGAACAATGCAAAAGAAATGAAGGCAATATTGAATGGACTACCTGATTCTATAAAGAACAATCTAGGAAAATATTCATCAGCAAAGGGTATAAGGGACAAAATTCATGACCTTCACTCAAAAGGGGCATTGACCATGACCATCAGTCAAGAAGATGATGGAAATTAAGAGCGAAATCCAGAACCCATCATAAAAGCTGAAAATGAGAATGATGACATCAAGGCTGAAATATACCTACCAGATGAAGAGAATGAAAAAGATTTTGTTGAAGATCTCCTCGTTCAACTTATGGCTGCCATGGAAGAGATTAACAATTTGAAAAGGGAAAATAAGGAACTTAAGAAGATAGCACTAGTTGGTGACCAAGATCAAACAAGGGAGAAAGTTGACCTTGTCAAGCTTCAAGTATAGGAAATGGATGAAGAGCTTGCCAAGCTTAAGAAGGAATTTCATCAAAGCAAAAGAAAGCATCATCAAGAAGTCATATCCATGACAAATCAATTGGATAAAGAAAAGAAATGGGAAGATACCTTGTCAAGTCAACTTGAACAGAGGCACAAGAGCTTGAACAAACTTGAAGAAGAGATTGGCTGGTACAAGGTAGAGGTCTCCTCTCTCAAATCTCAACTACAAGAAGCCAGGAAACAAGTACAAGAAGATGAGATGACAAAGGAAGCATTGGAATTCATAGAAGGACAGGATGATGAAGCAGGAAAGGAAAGAAATAGCATTTTCTGTCAACTAAAAGCAAAGGATGAATAAATCTTCAAATTTAGATCTAACATCAAGCTTCTCAAGGCTGAAACATGTAAAGCTACAAGGATTAAGGAAGAATCCGAGAAACAAATTGCTATGAAGAATAATGAGTGTGACACATTGGAAGAAGAGATTGTCTTCCTCAGAACAAAGGTTGAAGGGATGAACAAAATCTTGAAGAGCTCTCAAGCCTTTGATGACATGCTCAGCTATCACAAATGTCCATTTTATAAATCAGTTCTTGGGTATGCAGGTGAATCCTCAAACAAGAATGAAAATGCTTTAAACAAAAGGGATGTGAAGAAGCTAGAAATTAATGGTGATGCTACCAGTTCCAATAAAGGCAAGGAGAAAAGTCAAGGCTACAATTGAAGAAATCCTACTACAAGAAGAAATCCTGCTCCAAGAAGAAATGAAGATGATGTCAAGGATGAGAGAGGCAATAGTCATCATCAAAGGATCTCAAGGCAGAAAGGCTTCAGAAGTACATCAAGGAAATCTCCATCTCCCAGGTACCAAAGTTCATTTTTTGGTTATTGTTATTCTTGTACAAACTTTGGTCACATGGAAAAAGACTATAAAGCATATCATAAAGATAGATGTTATGGTCCCCAAACATCTCATAGAGATAGATATTATAGTCCCCAACAATCTCCAAGAAATAATTTTGCAGGAAGAAATCATGAATTCTTATTCATGAACAATGTAGAATGCTTCAAGTGTCATAACATTGGTCATATGGCACAAAATTGTAACTTAACTTGGGCTCTTACATAAGCTAGAACCATGCAAAAGGAGAAAGTTACACAAGTATGGAGAAGGAAGCAAATACAACCTGAAAGTCCCTTGAGCTCTCCAACCAACAACATATGTCATTGGCCTGAATTTTGACAATATGAGCATTTGATGGGAAGACTGCCAAAAGAAATGATGCATACAGTTAGGGGGAGCCTATGATTCTTGATCATTATTGCAGAAGCTATTAGTGAAAAGGGTCTTGATGAAATAATTATTGAGCTATATTAACAATCATTCTTTGATGAAGATCATTTCTCAGGAATACTAAATTGAAGAACATGATTCTGTAACCATTCTTTGGACTGTTGTTAAAGATGCTTTCCACTTAATATCTAAGTAGTATTTGGAACAATAGAGAATGTCATCTAATACTAAAGAAATAGGGAAAATACTTATGGTGCTGATATTACATATGCTAAATGTATTGATTCAGGGATTTTATGTGAGAACAGAAATTATGGACACTAATGGAGGCAATCTTCAAACAAAGAGATACATCTGGAAAGGAGTTTGAAGTAAGAGCAACTGGCAGCATATAACAAAACTGAAGCATTGCAAGAAGATGCAAATCAACAGAATGAATTTAAAAGACAGTCACATATTGGATATCAAAATTTGCTAAGGAAATAACTTGCTAAGATATGTACAAGAACACAAGGAAAATATGGCTCATAGAAAGGAGAATGTGGTGCAGTCAAAGATAACTTATGCTAAGACTGGTCATTAAGAAAATATAGCAACGGTAAGGCACAACCCCTCACCATTTCATCCAAATGCAGTGATTTTGAATATTGGATGGAGTGAATCAAGGAGAATCACAGAGACACAAAGGAACTCAGATCTAAAGAAAGATAACAAGAAAGAAAATTTCAGTGGCATTTTCTCTTGATTTAGACTATGAAAGTCTCTCAATTTTGCTCATGGAGACAACAATATGGTTTAGAGCATAAAATCCTGGACTTGGACACTTGGTGTATGGCTATTTGCAATCTGATTGAAAGCATTGAAGTAGAACATCTTTAAGCATTGTTGAAGCCATGATAAAGTAATTATGAGACATGAAGAGGGAATAATGTGCTAATTTATGAGAAAGCATCAATCCTTCTATCTTCAGTAAAAAGAAGAAGAGAAATATGACTGGGGGAGTCACAGACCCATGAATATCTATCATTCATGAAGAATAGAAGCAGTCATATAGGGGGAGTCCCAGAGCACTCCTTTGCCATTGATGTCAAAGGGGGAGAGAAGAAGAATATTGCCATCAATAACAAAGGGGGAGATTGTTGACCTAGGTTGTCATTGATGTCAATATGGTAATATTCTAGATACTAGGTGATGGTATGAAGCCAAGGGGAAGAAGAGCATATCCATGAAGAGACAGGAGCAAGGCCATGGTATCAGGAGCAAGGCCATCAGGATAGCCAAGCCATAAGGTAGAGGATTTAACAAAGGAGGCATATTATAGAATATCAAAGCAAGAGAGGCATATTACAGAATATCAGAGCAAGAGAGGTATATTGCAGAATATTGGAGCAAGAGGAGCCACAATCAAAGCTACAGGAGGAGCCATATATATATATATGTCAAATAAGAGGAGGACACAGAGCAAACAAAGAAAAACAGAGCTATCAGGAGCAATGTATGCCACAATAGGGTTATATGCATGCAAACAAGCTTGAGGAGCCATATCGGAGGAGCATAAACAGAGCCTATCGGAGCTACAAGAGAAGTAATATATGCCAAAGGTTTAGAATCCAAAGGAAGACTAAGTAGAGGAGCATAGAGGAAGAGCAGAGGACATATTAGAAGAGCAGTTAACAAAGGAGTATTACAACATAGTAGTTTATAATATTGGAGGAGCCACATAGAACCAATAGAAAGGAAACAATGAAGCAATATATAAACAGAGTTAAAGGACTAGAGAAATATATACTATCTAAGGCAAAGCAATATATTATATCGGCATGTTCTATTAAGTGTCACCCCCGAAATCTCCGATTGTGATAATGTATGCGGACCCGATGGTCTTATTATATCACACCCTATTGTTATATCACATCCATGGTAATCGCAATGTATAAAGGGCTATCACGCCAAACCACTGATTGTGATATATATATTATATAACGAACTCGCTGTGCATTATGAACCATTGTATTATATATCACGTCTGCCTATCAAACCTTGCAAAGCGCCGATTGCAATAAAGCATGTGGACCGGTCTAAACATTGTAACATGGCTTAATATAATATCGTGTCTAGTGGAGGATCAACCATTCGCCATCAAAGATGCCATGGTCTCGATATATAAATGACCCCCAAAAGTCTTGAGCACTGATTGTGATTATACTGCGGACCTGATACAGTATAGATGTGGGTGTATTGATTCTTGAAGTCCGCCCTTTAGCCTTTTTGTTTGTTTTTGCTCATATTTCCTGTGTAATTGAATATTTGGCTTGCGCGGGGTTTGAAGGCAAAAATACACTAAGGAATGCTCTTGATAGTTCAGGAGGATGAACTAATGCTGATTGCGATTGTAATTAGGATGTGGTAGGTCTGTTAAATGAAACAGTCTCTGTGGATGCCTGTTATCATTGAAAAAACGGGGTTGTGTTATAGTTTTTAAACACACAGTGACCAAAAAGCTAGGAAACTGAATGGAAAGCTAGCACAGAGGAAGCCACAGTGACCAAGGAGGGAAGCCAAAAGATCAAGCGAGTCAGAGGAAATGAAAACGACCGAGGAGGAAGCCAAAGAGGTGGTGGAAAGTGGAAATGAAGAGTCAGAGGCATATGAAATACATAAAAATAGGAAAACCAGAGTACAATGAGGGTGTTGAATGCTATTGATACAGTTGGAGGAATCAGAGGTAGTGAGAGGGTCCAATAGAATAGGAAAAGGGCCGAAGGACCAACACGACAGGAAATAGTCAAAGGGTAGAAGTAGCCAACAGAGAAACACTCATGATCATGCATTCACTATGACATTAAGAACAAATTATTGAACAGAAAGCTAGTTCTTATGCAGAGCTTAGTGCAGCTAACCGTGGACTAACTAAAGCTATGTGGAGACATTATCAAAGGTCATGAAGGCTATTGGAAACTTTGTGTGGGCAGTATGAAGAGTTGTAAAGACTCCTTCACAAGAAGATTGGTTGTCATTAATGTTGTAGCATGGAGACTACAACGAAGCTATAAATAGACAAAACTTAGTAGAGAAGAGTTTGAGAGCAGAACATTACTATCAAACATGCCTTGACATGTTTGGGTTGGAACCCTTGGGGTTGGTGCCTCGGAAGTGAGAAGGATTGGAGTCGTTGGGGCTGATGCCTCAGAAGTAAGAAGGATTGGAGTCCTTTGGGATTGGTGCCTCAGAAGTACGAAGGATAGGTGTCCTTAGGACTGGTGTCTCAGGAAATGGAAGGATTGAAGTCGTTGGGATTTGGTTCTCCTAAGTCCAAGATTGGTGCCTTGGAAAAATAGAGTTGGAGCTCTAGAGGTTGGAGCCTCACAAAAGTCCAAGTTGGTGCTTGGCAACTGATTGCAACCATCTATATATTGTATCTATTTAACTGCAAAGATTATATTAATAAAAGCATTTATTCTTGTTGTTCATCTTTTGTTTTGAATATAAATGTTTTAACTGGTAAAACAGTAGTCAGAAAAAGGAATACTGATTCACCCCCCGTCTTAGTATTTCCAATACTTTGCTTCATACAAATTTTTGATCTCCTTTCCAATCACTGGAAAAATCAATGGATTTATCATTCTCAGTTTTTGTTTGAAATGTTTTTCATTTTCTTTTATTCGTATCGTATGTTGAATAACATTTGGATCATACCTTTTTATATCAACATAACTCCATGCAAAAATATCTATGTATCTCTTCATCAAATCCAAATATTTTTATTTCATCTCAGAAGAAAGAAATTTGGACAACTTGACATTCTTTGGATTTTTAGCAGTACCAAGATTATAATTTTCAACCTCCTCATCATCAGATTTTATCTTAGGGTTCTTGGCCAGATCATTCTGGTCAAACAACGTTTCAAGAGGAATCAATCCCTTTGTAATACAACTTTTTTTTGAGCTAGACAACTTCAGTAATGGCTTTGGTTTCAGCAAAGATGTTTTGCTGGTCAACTTAAGTAGATTCAAATTCTTCTTTTAGTTCCAATAAATTTTTGACCTACCAATCATTATCAAATAATTGCTAGTTTGTTATGTTATTAGGTATGGTTGGCCTATGCCTAATTTCAACTTATATTTCTTGTTGGAATGAATTGGAATTGTAAATAGACTTGCTGAAACAACCAAGGAATCTATAGCACTCTTCTATTCTCTAGGATTGGTGAAATTATATTCTTCAAAATTTTCAAGTAATTCAAGAATCAAATTTCTGTATGCTCTCATACTAACATCCTTGGTTTTATAAGCGTTGTTAACTAGTTTGATGAACAATTCAAAATCACCAAAAACAGAGATTTTCGTAGCACCTAAATTCTTCAATACTTCTAAACCCAAAACTAATGCTTCATATTCTTCCATATTATTTGTGCAATCAAAATTGAGTTTATAAGAGAATAAATTACTTTCATCTCCTAGGCTGATTATCCAAATGCTTGCACCAACTCCATCTCTTCCTGTGGCACCATCAAAGCTCATGTGCCACCAACCTTTCCTATCAATTTCTCCAACCTGTTTCCCTTTTTCTACATGTTGATTGTATGTGTTGTTGGTGATTTCATTGAAGAGTATAGATGAGCCTAATTCAATCTCCACTGCATATACTAGAAAATTTTGAGGTTTGTCTTTGTTGCTGACCATATATGCCATCCTAGACTCTCTGTATAATATCCTTTGTTCACCAAAACTAGGATAATAGCATAGGACATATCCATTTGAATGGTTCCTTTGATTTTGGTAGCCCATGATCTAGATATAAACATGTCAAACTTTAGTGTAATATCAGCCACAATAATATCCATCATTATAGTTCTAGGAGGAATTTGACTTAAACCAACAACCACATATTTGACTAAACCTATACATTTCACTCTCTTTGAATCAAATGAAAATAAGTCTTTGTATGGCCTGGTTATGTCTAAACCCAATCTCTCCATGATGACTGATGGAGACAATAGTATCTGAAAGTTTTTCAAGTGTTTGGATCTGATTTTGCATCAGCATATTTCCTCTTTGTCGTTGATCATCCTCTTATGAAACAAATTGGTCTCTTAGAGAGACACCATTCTCTTGTAGTCATTTGTCCTTCCTCCTGGAACCTGCAAAAAAAACTAATACTTCTTCTGCAATGGAATGTAAGATTATCAAAGGAGAGAGGTGATCAATCTCTCTAGTTATGATATTTACACATAAAACAAAGAATTTGTATTAATGAAACAAGTTCTCAAAGGAAAAATCAAAAGAATTTATACCTGCTTTGGAATTAGTGCCTCAAGTTGATGTTGCTTCTTTTCAACAATTTATTTCATTATTTGCCATTTCAAACTCAGATGATAGATTTCTCTTTCTGTAGATCTTGTTGAGATCTTTCCAATGGTACTTAAATCATCAAAATATGATTTTGTATGAAAAATTTAGGTTGATTTGAACAATTAGGTTTTTTTTCTGGCTGCAGAATTGGACTTTAGCTGCGGAATGTGCACGGTTCTGTAGCTAAAAATCTTGAATACAAAGTTAGCCATTCATCTTTCATCATCAGTCCAAAATTAAACAATACCTTCAGAAAAGTGAGAAAATAACTTGTTCATTTCATTGATTCAAAATTATTATTTTTCTTGACATGCAGCAACTTAGTGTGGTGACTCAGTGTGGCGACTTAATGATAACACACAATTTGACCTCCCTTTGACCGGGGTCTTTTCCATTAAATTTGATCGAATGAATAGGACACCATCCATGTACCAACATTCCCCCAGCTACCCATGTGACTTGTTTTGCTTGATGACACCTGCAACCTAGAGTTTAACAAAACAGCTGCGGAAAGTTGGGCCAGCTGCGGAAAGTTGGGCTAGCTGCGGAAAGTGGCTAAAACAGTCAACCGAATTTTTTTTATTGTCTGCATTTAGGAACTCTGTGAATGGAGCAAAACAGTTTTATTGATGGACTTATAATTTGACAAACAGCCTATAACCATGATCATAACTATTTGGCCCTTTCGGTTCTGCCCTTAATAACCGACCCATCCTTTCCTCTGTTTAAAATTCAACCTGGAATTCAACTGCGTGTGATGGTTTAACAGAGGTAAGATGACTATGTTGCAAGGTTTATGGAAGAATAATGACTGAAAATGGAAGATGGATAGGGGTACGGGAGTGTTCAGGAGCTGTAAGCAGAAACAGAGGATGAACAACTGAGATGAATTCACATAATGAAATGGAGACGTAGCGAACAAGGTGCAGCTTTAACACAATGGTATGGTAGGGAAGTGGAGTTGGATTTTTTTTGAACTGAACGGCTGTGTGAGAAACGTTTACACGTTGATGAAATGGTTGCACAAAATACGGTGGAGAGGAGCCGTATGAGTTTTAAACACCTCTTGCTTGGCGGAGTTTTATGGACACGTCATTGCTGTGAAGAGCCGTATGTAATGGAGTTAGACAGTGCCGTGTTCAATTCAGACTGTTGCTAAACAGGTATTAATGATTTGCAAACGGGTGGCATAAGGGCAGAAGACGTGGTGGCAAAGGGTGGAAGACGTGGTGGTGCCAGCACACAACCGAATTAAATCACTGTCTGCTCATTTAATTGAAAGTTTTGTTTTTTTCACGTGCGGCAGTCAAAAATGGGCTCCAAAGAACTGAAGATTTCTCCCAGACCGCCAAAAATTTCTTCAAATGGTTTCTGGGTTATATAATTAACCCACCTGGAAAAAAAACCCATGTTTTAGTTTTTTACAATTCATCTCCATTTGGGAAAATAGAACGTTTAAAATATGACGTTTTTTTGCTGTTTACGTTTTTCTGAGTTAACAATTCTCTGTTCTGCATTCTTTCTGAGTTGATGTTTTTATTGCTGCATTCGTTTTTCTTGTTTGATCTACTGTTCTGCAGGTGTATTACACAGGTTCAACAATTACAAGAATCATCATCAATTATTGCTTCCTGAATCTCAGGTTCAGCCACAACATATTGTTTCAATAACCGATTGCCAGATGACCGAGATACAGCAAGAACACCTCCTACTCTCCATGTTCCAGCCCACATAACATTGCCCCCGGCTTGCTCAATACGTTCCCGTTCATCAACCCTGTTAGGCTTGTGATCTTTGGACAGAGGGATAGAGTTGAAGAATTTGGGTGACTGATAGGAGCAGGAACAGGCTTTATCTCTGCAACCGTCACAGGTCACCCGATCACTTACCCTCACAATTGGTATATGAATAATGAAATCCTTCTGAGATGAATGTAGTTGCTGATTTGAATGCATTCATTGAAGAGGGAAGGTAGCTACAGAAATTTCCAATCCAACCATAGGAAACACACACTAATGAAGGATACATTATTTGAAGAATCGTGAAGCCATTTCATAAAGAAAAGTGGGAGTGCAGACATCTATAAGTTGAACCTGAAAAATAATCATGAGACCGTTTAAGGAGTAGATGTAAGGTTTATGGAGTAAAGTCGTCGAAATAATCATTGCATATGGTGAGCTTTAATGGTTTAATAACTATGCAAAATTGTGCCAGTTATTTGAAAGAATTTATGCCCATACCTTTAGAATCCTTGTCTTTGTTTGTCTATTAGCCCTTACTCAATTGCTCCTTATTGATGTTTGTAGATGCTCCATGTACATGTCTTCATAGCATATGCTTAGTCATACCTGCATTTTCATTTTATTGCACTAACATCTTGACTGTAAATTTGAAAAACAGAGTGGTGGCTGCGGAAACTGTTTCTGGCTGCGGAAACTGATTCCAGCTGCAGAAACTGATTCCAGCTGCGGAAACTTGGCACAGAAACCACTTAGCTAAATAGAGATAGTTAGTCAATCTTAATGGAAATGATCACGGGGAAATAACTTTTATTGATGAAATGGATGGTATGGAGTGAAAATGGAAATGAAATGAAGTTTATTTTGTCTCTTTTTTTTTTTTTTTTCTTGAATCAATTGAAGTGATGAAGTTTATTTTGTCTCCTATTTTTTTCTTTTTTTACATAATAATTCTTTTTCTGATCCTCCAGATCACACAAAGTGCAAGAGGAGAGCATACTCAAGAATCATTAACTTTTTTTTTTTACATAACAATCATTTTTCTGATCCTCCAGATCACACAAAGTGCAGGAGGAGAGCATACTCAATAATTGTTAATTTTTTTTTTAGATGTAAGAAATAAGGTCTCCTAATTACACTTCCCCGGCAACGGCGCCAAAATGTCTAGTCAATTTAACGTCTTAAATTGCTCTACATAAATTATCAATCCAGGTATAGTAAACTGATGAAGTGTGGTGCACTATATGTGCTTAGTTAACCTTTCTCTTACTTCGTCGTTTTATAGTTTATGTTTGTTTTTGGGGTTTTGTTCTTGTTGGTTTTCTAAAGTGTTTAATGCAAATGGAAATCCTATTCTAAGGTCTTAAGAATACTTTTAAAGGACAAGTATGGATAAAGATTTCAAGACAAGGCCTATGTCCCTAATGGTAACTTCCAAAACTTAGCACTTCAAAAGAACTTAAAACATGTTATTGATGGAGTTAGTATTTAAACAAAAGTGTGAATATACAACTAGTTCAATCAAAATAAAATGCAATAACCAAATAATGAGCTAATGACTATGAGACCCAGTATCCTTGCTGCTTCAGCAAAAGGACAAGATGATTCTATCATGTCATTAGTTCAATCAAAATAAAATGCAATAACCAAACAATGAGCTAGTGACTATAAGACCCAGTATCCTTGCTGCTTCAGCAAAAGGACAAGATGATTCTATCATGTCATTAGTCATTAAAAGGCTATGTGCATCACTAATCTACAATTAACTTGAAAGCAATTTATGTACATCTAATATACATGAGAAAAATAAAATGCAAAATTAAATGACAACTATACAAGGCAGGGTCCCTCTACCACCTATGAAATCAAAGCAAAATTAAACACACTTGCATGAATTAAAATTGCATGAATGAAAAATCTAATCTACCTTACATTCTACAAAGCAATATTTACAAAATGAAATCTACTCTACCTTACATCCTAATATGCTCCATGACATCTACTTCACATCTCCTTCCATGTTGAGAACATCAAAGCTTTATTCAATTTCTTCAAAAGTACAAAGTACAACAAAGTTCTCCAAAGCTTTCAAAAGCCATCAAGGAAGAACTACAAACTTAAGAACTAGGGACTAAAAAGACTAACAAATGAAGGAGAGAGATCTCCTATTTATACAAAAATATGAGAGCCATCTCATTAATGATAGTCCATGAATCTCTGCCTCTACCTCTAGAGTCCTAATCAAAATAGGAAATGATAAGACACATGTCTTTTTAGAGTTACAATACAATTAGGAGATGTGACACATATCCTCATGGTCCCATGATTCTTTCCAACCAAATTCGAATTTGGCCTTAGGGTGCCACATAAGGGTCTTCTAAAAGCCTCCTTTCAACCTACACATGTCAACAATCTCAACCCATTTGTTAGGTATAAGCATATGCACATTATTTTCTAATGTTTAACCACAAATTCACTTAAAAGGCTTAGAAATAATAAATATTGGAAAAACATAAAGGTGGCCCAATGATAATGAAAGTGAGATGAATGTGGTGACATAGTAGTGAAATGGAGGTGAAATGGAGGTGATATAATGGACATAATAGTGAAAGTGTAATGGAAATGAATGACATTTTCAAGACTCAATAATGACCTTATGCATTAGATTATGTGATGCCCCTGAATCTAACATAGCATTACGTAGTGTCACGTCATGGATGTTTAAACTCACATAGAAAGGTGGAACCTCTTCATTTTGCTCATCTTCTGCTCTTGGCCCTAGGAACACAGTAGGATGATCTTCTTCCATATTTAAAATATCAGATGGTCTAGCTTCAGTGTTAAGCATTTTGACAATTTTCTTTCTATATTTTGTAACCCTTATTATTTCTCCAAAGGGGACAACAATTTTTATCTTTTCAATTTCATTCTCTAAGTTAAAAATTGGCTGTGTATTCTCAACTTCCTTTCCAGGGATTTCTTTCTTTTGTTCAACAACTTTTGGAGCATCTTTCTGAGGGTGATTCTTATTTGTAAATATAGGAACATTTATGTTTCTCAGATTATACTATTTTTGCATCTCTAGAATGGCATGTTGATAGCCTTCTAAGTATTTTTATTGTTGTTTACTTCCATCATCACCTAGGTCATTACTAGACTCATCATGTTCTTCTTTTGTTAAAAGCATTCCTTTTGCATATTCATCCAAACAATGAATAGTATAGTCATGGATCTCTAGTTGCATTTCCTCTTCATCTACTAGGTTTTGATTGAAAGAAGGCCTAATTTGTTGGTCAGGCTGATTTCTCTGTTCTCTTTTCCTCTGTTGAATTTGAACCCTTCTAAAATTTGGCTTTGTAACTTGTGTCTCGGGCTGTGAAACAGGAAGATTATTTTCAAGGGCTAGTCTATCCATGATCCTTTCCATTGTTTTCATCATAGTATCAAATTTGACATCAGAAGATGTAGAAGGTTGTTCTTCCTCTTTTACCTTTCCTTTACCAACTTTAGACCTCTTTATTGTAGCCATATTAACTTCTACTTTCAAATCATCATTATGCATGTTAGCTAAGGTAGCAGATTCTCTCTCTCTCAGTAGAATGGAAAGCTCATAATCAAAGGCTTCAGCATAGTGTAATTGGGTAGCTCTTGGGGGAGGCTTGATTGTGAGCAAGAATATATTTATTGACTTTATTGAACCTTTTTGAAAAGTATTGTACTGATTCATGACTTGTCTTCCTCAAATCCTTATATTCAATCAAATCTTGTACATGATTAACTTTATTTCACCATTTCCTTAAGAAAGTGTCTTCTAATTCATCCCAATTATGTAAACTTCTAGGGGGTAAAGCTTTAAACCATTTTTTCACTTCATCAACGAAACCCTGTACAAACAACCTCATCTTAAAATCTTCATAGTCTACCTCTTCTAGGTCTATAAAGTCATTGAACTAGTCAACATGTTGTGCTATAGTAATTCCCTCCTCACTTCCAAAAGTTTTTATTCTAGTGGAGTACCATTGAGGTAAGTCATGGAGTATGGCTGGTAAAACAAGAGGTGCATATATAGCAGGGCCTGCCATAGCAAGAGTAATAGCAGAAATTCCAATAGAAGGGGTAAAAATAAAACTAGCAGGGGTAGTGATGAAAGCAGATGTGCTTGAAGGGACTTGAGTGGCAGAGACTTTTGTCTTTGAAATAAAAGTACTCCTTTCAGGTAAAGGGAAGCCAAATTATTTTCTTGACAAAAGTTCAAAAGGATCAAATTCTTTTATTTTTTTTAAAGACTCTTGTTTAAGTGGCAATTCTAATGCATCAATCCACCAAAAACTATCTTTAACTTCTTTAGGAACCTCAAAAGTAGAATCTAACCCTTGTTTTGGTAAATCATTCTCTGATTTAGATCTAAGCAATATGGGCTTAAATTATTCATCAAATTTAATACCTTCAATATTTTGAATATCTCCAGAGGGGAATGAGGTATATTGTAAGAGAAATGAAGTACCTAATTTTGATGAGCTAGCATATTTTCTGAGAATTTTCTCAGGGTCATCAACTATCTCTGGTGGATTAGGGTCTGGATTTCTCCTCGTATGAATCTTCTTGGAAGCCACCTTTAAGTTGAGGATATCAATGGAGTCACCAAGGTAGAAATACAACCTTGAAAAATCTGATCTCTTGCTACCTTCAAGAGTTCATGTTTTTGAAATGAAACATCTAGGATATTATAATTTTCAAACTCCTGACAAACGCACCAAAATGTTATCACTAGGCTAGAAATAATTGAGATGTCTCAACCTTTAACCTAGTGTAACTATTTTAGACCACTTGGACTCGAAGTTAGCCCTTCCAATCTGAGAGGGCTCTCTCAATTTTTTATCAAGTTTACTTGAAACAACTCAAACAACATATGACTAACTCTGGTCTACCTTTTTATAGTTTTGTAGGTGAAGAAAAATGTGATGATTGCCACCATTGGGCATGGAGTCAAACTAAAGAAAATTATAGCCAACAACAGTGTTTGATGGAAGCTGAGGCATCTATAGCTTTGGAATTGATATCAAATTAACATCAACAATCATACATAGTAAATTGAAGGAAATTGGAGCAGTTTAACAAGATTTCCAAGCAATCAAGATACTATGTCAAATATAAAAAAACATGGTAAGAACATACAAAAACCATGTCATGAATCTTAGATACACAAACAGAGTTGCTACAAATTTTCTATTAAAAGGATTAAAAGATTACATGAGGTCAGTTATTCACATTATCCATCAACCCCTTCTAAAAGTAGAAAATCTATCTATCTATAGAGCAAATATCTCTTTACATTAACTTTCCACATGGGCCAAATTCGATCCACTATCTAAGAGACCTATTCCTATTTTTCTTCTAACTAACAAATTCCTCATAGGGATTTTCTATTTTACATAGTTGGAATTCTACTAGGAATTTACTAGATTTTAAAACTTTAACCACTTTCTGTTAATGAGGATAACCGAGCCTAACTGCTTGCTGGATTTGCTGGAGTGCCATTACACCTTCAATTTGTTGATATTGATTAAATTTCCCTTTTTTTGACTGTCCTAATGAGCTGGCTATTACATTGATGTGGCTATGTGCTGACTTCGCATGCTGGAAAATAGGAGTTTTGCATGATGAAGTGGACACCCTTTATGATTTGTAGTCCATCTGGAGCTTCGATGTCTAATATTCAAAATCTTCGAAAAGGTGGAAAAACAAAGTTTTTATGATTTTGTAGCAAAAGCCAGATTCTTCAACATTTTCGTAGCAAACTTTGGTAGCAACTTCAAAAAACAACCTTATGCTATATCTTTTCTCTCTGCTAGTTCTGAGGTCTTTTTGATCTTTTTAAGCTAATTATATACCTGTAGAACTATCTTTGCTGAGTTTTAGACCAGCCTTAACCTCCATGGGAAGCTACAATAGTTTTGTAGCAAATTCTCAGCTTCATTATGGGGAGTTGCTATGAAAGTTCCAAAACTATGAGTTTTTCTAATTTTCATGATTCTTAATGCCTCCTTATTACTCCTAATACCATGTTGACTATATATAAGGTTGAGTTTACTGGTTTAGGTATAGTGAAGACAAAATTGAGAATTTTACCATATCATGGAGTAGCATCTACTTCAGCAATGATCTTGAGGTTTTTATTTTTGAGTTCAATCTCATTCATTTCAATTTGAGTTTCCAGTGTTGTGACTTTTCCCAGTAAGCTTTTCCTATCTTCCTATAACCAACTATTCCTTTTATACATATGCTCCAAAATTCTATGAAGAGGCAGAGTCCTCCTTATCATATTTTTTTATTGATCTACAATTTCATCATAAAAATCTATCTCCCTTAACACTTCATTTTTGTATTCATCAAACTCAAGTTTGGTCCTGATAACTTCTTGTCTGGCTTCCCTTAACTATTCTTGTAGAACCTCTATTTCACTTCTTTCTTGAACAACCTTCTTGCCTTTATTTTTCTTTGTTGGCTTCTTTGATGGTTCTGTTTTGTCCAATGATACTTCAGGTATCTCTTCAACTTGTTGCATTGAGCTTGTGATAGGTTTCCTTGAACTAAAAATAAAACCATGTTATTCTTTACTAAAGTCTAATTTATTAGCTCTCTTTATTTTCTTCTTGGTTTCAATTTGGGTCACTTCTATAGGTTTCTCAACTGGCCATTCTTCAGTGTCTATAGCTTCTAGAATATCAGTCAACTTGCCCTTCTTTGTACTTTTTTCTCTACCCTATCTTCTAGTCATCCTCCTTTTAGTGCTTGTGGAAACTTCAATTAGAAGTTTCTCTGCCATTGGTTTCTGCTCTTTTCTAGGGTTGTGGATTTAGATTTAGGAGTTCTCCTAGAGGGGTAGTAACATCTAATTCATATCCACTTAAGAACAAAAAGGCAATACAATCTCTCTTCAATCTATTTAACTCTTCAACCACTAGTAATTTGAGAAGACCATGATGAAAAATAGAGGTATTTCTTGTGTCTGGTTTAGCTTGAACTTTGTTAGCCATTTTCCCTAGACTTTTGAAAAGATATAACTGGATATCTAAGGGTTGTTTACTTCTGAAGTGGAGTAGCAACCTGAAGTCGTACTGGTAGACCATATGGAATCTTCCTTCACATGTAAAATACTTTTGAATAAGCATCAAAAACTTGGAATAATGGTCCTTAAGGCGGGTTCTAGAGATGAATGTTGTCATATCAATCCCTCGATGTTCCTTCAAAAATTCATCACAATTCTATAGTCGGAACTTCTAGACTTTAAACCATGTCTCCCTTGAACATGGAATTTCAGTAGCATGGGCAATGGTGTATGGAGAAACATTCAAACTCAATATGCCAACCTTTACGCCAATCCCTGTGAAATTGATGGTGAAGTCTTTAGTGATTTGCCTATGAAAATCTTGTAATTTTTGGAAAAATCATAGACATCCCACGTTGGAAAATGCATGTACAAAAGCTGGATACTCTTCAAGAAATTTCATATATGTGGGTTCATAATGCACTACAACGCCTCCTTTGTATTGTTTTCTAGTTTCCATGCTTATCAACATGTTAGGAGTTGCTTGTGAGTTGTTTCCTCTTCACCTGCAAACCAGTTGGATAACACCTAGATCACACTTAGACCACAACTAGCCTCTTTTTGACAATGCAAAACCCTATTCAACGACAACACTTGTTAACTTTTGATAGAAGAAAATGGTATAAAGAGGAAAAGGAGAGGTGAGGGGGGATTGAAAAGAAGTGGAGAACACAAGAATAAAGGTGTATTATGACTCAGTACAACTCTGACATTGATAACAATCATTTAAAATAAAATCGTTACACAACAATAGACTTTTGTAGTGAAACAAGTGTTAGGATGGGTTGCTTTGCTATGGAACTATGAGGGACTTTCGGAGCGGATTCTAGGTTTGTTGAACTGGAGTTTCTGCGAAGGTTTGTAAAACTACCAGACAAGTCAATTATGAAACAATGACCTCAAAACAAATGGAATTATGACCTTTTCTCTTTTATGATGACCCTATCAAACACTAAATGTACCATATGACAACTTCCACATGAACCTAAACATAAAAACCCTATCTAAGATGACTAATCAATATAAAAATTATTTCTAGTGGTTATCATGGATAACAAGTTTCTGAAAGCCTTGGTCACTCTTTTGAAGAAGAATAACAACAATAGTGTTCTTAGAGGTGAAATAAAAGACTAAAATGTATTTTGCGTAATATGGACTTACGAGGATAGGTTCCTCCATTAATGACATTTTAATTTGGGAGAAAGAGTAACTGGATTCTTAGGTCCATTTAGTGTCATTTTCTTTCTTAAGAATTTCAATTATAGTTTTGACAACCTCAACAAAATTTGGTATAAGGCGAGTAAAAAAATTATTTTTCCAAAGAATGATTGGATCTCGTTTTTGGTCCTAGGGAAGGGAAATTTTTCAATTGCCTGGACTCTTTCTGGATCTATTGCAACTCCCTATTCTGATACTATATGACTGAGCAGTTTTCCTTCAATCATGGAAAAAAAAATTGTGGGGATTGAGGGAGAGACCATATTTTTGATACTTTTGAAATATCACCCTAAGGTGATCCATATTTTGTGAATCATATTTCGAGTATACTATCATGTCATCTAGCTAGAAAACAATGAAACGATCCTTTTCGAGTCCAAACATTATGTCCATAGCTCGTTGAAAGGTCGCACAAACATTCATAAGTCCAAAAGGCATATTCTCATACATAACCATTCCCCAATGGGTCATAAACGTTGTTTTGTGCCTATATTCTTTATGGATGACAATTTGGTTGTACCCAAAGAAACCATCCACAATTGATAATTTTTAAGATCTGACCACTCTATGTAGGATGTGATCCATTTAGGTAATGGATAATTATCCTTTGAATAAGCCATGTTTGAATTTTGAAATTCTACACAGAGCCTAATCTCTCTGTTATTTTTCCTTACAAGAACTAAGTTGGGAAACCAATAAAAATTTCTAAGATGTATAATGATTTTTTCATCTAATAAAGTTTTTATTTATCTTTTAATGGAAGGAATTAAGAGATGGTTTATTTATCTAATTTTTTTTTGAAAGGGTTTTACTACCCCCTTTAATGGTATCCTTTGTTCAATTATTTTCCTATTATAAGTTTTCTAATCACTATAACTCCTGGAAAAAAATTGGAAACTTATTTTAAAATGATTACTTGATTTATGCAAGAAGGGTTTTGAAAATATTTATCATATAAGGTTCTTGTTCTATACCCAAATTAATGTGCTCAATTTCTACATCTAGTAGTTTAGAAGGGGAGAATAATTGGCTCCTTTATGTTCAAATATTTCCTCAAGGGGGATCAACCCTTGAGGAATATAGATTTTTTTAATTGTACTACCTCATGTTTTCTAATTTTTTTATTTAAATTGAGGTAGGTCAGAATGAGGTTGATCCTCATTCTCATCTTCCTCAATACAAAGGTAAAAATATTCACTGGAAATTTTGATAACTTTCTTGATTTATTCATCGTCCTCAAACACCTACCAATGTTTGACATTGCCATGTATTGAGGTGCAGTATGAAATTCGAATTTCATACTTCAGTATTTTCTGTTCTGGAGGAACAAACATAGCAACTGTAATGGATAACACATCGACCAATTGATTCTTTTCTCTAGGAATGGTATTGGAATTTATAGCTAATTTTTTTTTTTTTTTTTCCACCGGGTCCTAGCCCTCATTTCTATAAGCTCTAAATCTCAGAAATTTTGTCTACGATTTGTTTGTTACCTATTTGATTACTAGATCAGAGTCACCAAAGTCCAAAATATTCTTAATATTGAGCTTGCAGGTATTCTCCAAACCAAGAAATAATGCATCATATTCAACTACGTTATTGGTAGTTTCAAAATTGAGAAACCAAACCACACAACTCCAAAATCCATTCTTGGATTAGCCACCATCAATAACCATTTTTCCAGATGGAATTATTATCTACAAAATTTTTAGGTGGATGTTTTTGAATGATTAAATATTTTTCTTCGTCACTTAATGTCAAGAAAATTTTTCCTAAATTATCATAAAAGACGTAGACATGAAAATTATTTGGTTTTTCTTTTGAGCTTATAGTATAGGCCAATCATGACTCATGGTATAACCTTTGGGTCCTGTTCACGGTGCTGGACCCACCAACATTCGGGGGATCTCCCCGATATGAAGTCCCAACTAGACCTCACACTGTTTGGTGTAGGAGTCCCATCCGGTTTAATGGCCCAGTTGCCATTGTCTTAATGGTTTGCCTTAGTTCTTTCTTGTCAGCACATGAGAGTGGTCTGCTTTCTCTTCAAACAATAAGGTTCATGTGTGCGGTGAGTGCTTAGTGTTACTTGTGTCAAGGTTATTTCATTGTAGAGGGAGAGGGTGGAAGTGAGTCTTAAGTTGAAAGGGAATAGTCCCAACTCTGTCAGAGACACAAAATACAATAGGACATTCGCAGCTTTCGGTGGAGTATTCCACATGGATGCGACAATCACAAAAACACAGTAAATGGATAGCATGTACAACACCCAGCGGAATAGTCCGTGTGAGTGAAACAGTCATTATAACAAGTTGATGGGGATGGTTTTGTTGAGTGTTCAGTGGGATATCCCACACGAGTGAGGGAGATTTAACAACTTATACAAAAAAATTTCGTAAGCATATGTATTATAACAACTGAAATAGTTCAACTGTTTCAACACAGGTTAGAGAAACATGCATTCCAAGTTTCCAAAGGATAGTCTTACAAAAAAATACAATACATGTGTGAAAACATGCTCGCCTATTATCAGGCTTCTGAATTAAGCGAAAGTTCCAAGACACATCGGTACACCATACATCAATAACCCATTTAGCCAGGCATTGGAGCCACTACTCGCTCCTCAAAGAAAATACTACAGACTCTAAAGGCTATGTGGGAGGAGCCAAGGTGAAGAGTCTTTTGCATGTACAAATGAGGGGTATTTATAGCCAAGGGTAAAATTGGCCCCTGTGACTATTTGACTTCCCTCATGACTGTTTGACTTACATGACTCTTCAAATTTACATGTGGGTCTCTTGGAATTCCACGTTACATAACATTGATTACAAAAGTGTGGTCCACAGTAGTGATGTGGCCGAGATGAATGATGACATGACTCGCTATGATAGAGCTAATGTGTTCATGCTGGTGGTGATGTGCATGTTGAGTTGTAGTGTTGTTGAGTGTTGGATGTGCTCTATCATAGCTTCACCTCCATACGAAAAAGTGTGCAAAGTCTTCAATGGTCTTGGTGTTCGCTTGATGTCACATGTGCACGTTTCTCCTTTGCTTGTACTTTGGCATGCTTCATGTGTTCGTATGTTCGTAAACAAGTCTCCTTGCATGCACTCCTTGTTCATCCCATTCATCATCGCGCCATGTCTCATCCATGTACCTATATCTGTAATTACTCATGACTAGACAACATCAAATCTAGAAATAATTTAGTCTACCATGATGCATTGTCATTCACTTTTGGATGCAGGTGACTAGGAGAGAGGACAAGGCTCTCAAACTGTGCAAGTTAGATTTCAAGTTGGGATGTGGGCTCTAGGCACTAGGAGGCTGAGATGGGAAATCTAGATCAGTAATGACTATCTGTGGGATTTGGCTTGGTTGGAGGGAAGATCTATGTAATGTTTTCAGGGACACAATGCAAGTAGCAGGGGAATACTGACATAAAACATTATGTAATTTCTCCTGGGAGCTCGCAGCAGGCTACGAGAAGCTGTTGGAAAAAAATATGTAGAGTTGGGAGGCTTTCCTACTAGACATCCTTGCGCAGTTTCTATGTTGAGCGGGATACTGGGCATCTGGGAGACTACTCATGAAAACTGCATAGTTTTTAGGAGGAGTAGTAGGCTAGTTGACAAGGTGATTGGCTTGAAAAACTGTGTAATGTTTTAGGGCAGTGCAGTGATAGGAAGGAGGTGTTTGTTTGGTATGTCTGTGTAGTTTATTCAGTTAGCGGAAGCGAGCAGACTTGGAATCTTTTGTGCAATATTTTTGAGGAGTGAGGCCCGGGGTCACTACCTGTTCAATCTCTCTGGTTGACCAGTTTAAGGCTTGGTTGATGTTGCTTGTGGGTAGTACAAATTGAGATGGCTTGCTTGGAAAATTCTGCGTTGTTCTGGGTAAGAGTCAGTCGGGTCGATTCCAGGATTGTGTAGTGTACACTCCCTAGGAGGCAACCTCAAGCTCTGGATAATTCTAAGAGGTAGTACATGTTCATTGAGGGTTGGAACTACGCATTACATCTCAGCAGAGGTCTGGCTATTGCAGGGTGGTCCAATCGACAAAGATTCAACAAAAACAGCCAAGTGTGTGAACAAGTGACTTTGTACATTCACGACCTCACGAACAAACACTCAACATGACTTGATGATAAGACACCTCAAACCATCAAGACAAATTACACTCAGTGTGACTGATCAATGGTGTGAATGACAGGCACGACACTTGTGATATATCATTGAAAGACTGCGACGACACTTGCATGATAGTGCATACAACTTCATGTGACAGATGTTTACATAGAGAATTAAGCTTGTACACATGAAGATGAACCTGATGCATAGACAAAACATGGTGGCAAGTGTGGCATTGTGACCAACATGAAAAATGTTGTCCAGTGAATGGTCAAGTGAGGAGGGTGAAATGAATCAACATGAGCTCCTAGGATGAGCCTGAGTGCTTGAAAGCATCAATGAAAAATCCAAGGAAGGCTCTAAAATTGGATGCAGGACAAACTTTTGGAGGGTGTTGCAGCTGCTACAACAGGTCCCTCCTCCAAAGGCTGAAATAGTTGCATAGGACAAATCAAGTTGAAGTGAGCCTCCCAATTTGGCTACACAAGACCTAGAGAAAATCATCTCATAGTTTGGAGGGACGTCAACCATTGTGACATCCATTACTATGCACTTGAGAGGAACTTGAGCTACAACTACTACAAGATCCTTTATCATGTCGAGACGTTTGAATTTTTGTGAATCAAATGAATAAAGGTATTTGTGTTCACTGACAATGTCTAAACCTAGTTGATCCGTTACTTGTTTCAAATTAGATTGTGCGATGCTCCTGAATCTAACATGAAATTATGTAAAGGTAGGTCGTGGATATTGAGACTAATATAAAATGGAGGGACTAAACTCTCATCTTTGTCTTTGTGTAAGAAATAGTTATTCTAGGGGTGTCATCATATATATCAATTACACCATTCACTTATATATTATTAGTTGGATTTTTGACATGTTGAACAAATTTATTAACTTTTTCCTTATAAGAAGGAATTTTGACAATTTCAGTTAAAGGAAGTTGTATTTTTAACTTATTTAATTGATTTTTTAAATTCAAATTTGTGTGGAATGAGGTTGATTCTCATCTTGTTCCAACCCTTTAGGATCTTGCCTATTCACTATTTTCCCATCTTTGTGGGGGAGATCCTTTTTTAAAATTTCTTTGTAATTAGCGTTTTCTATCCTTTGGCTCTCTTTGTGCAACCTCAAATCGTATTTGTGTTGGAGTTGGGCATCCAAATGTTGAGCGAATTGTTCCAATTTGGGTTCCCAAAACTTTGTATCGAGATACTAGATATCCCTTTTTCTAGGTCCTGACTACTCAAAGCCTAAAGAATCATTTAGGTAATTTAGTTTAATATATTCTTCCTCTTTAGGATTAGCCTATTGGCTTGATATTTCATTGTTATAGTCTTCTAGTAGATTTGTGTTATTCCTTAAGGGAGGCTGAACTTGGGGTTCTTCCCCTCTCTTGAATTGTTGGACAATTTGAGGATTAAAATGCTTATGATAGGGAAATTGATTTATGTAGGATTGATTAGGGTTTCTATTTGGATGTTCTATTGGAAATTTCTAGGTGGAGGAGTATTTTAAGGACCTAGAGCATAAGGTTTATTCACAAATTTAAGTCTCTGGTGTTTATTAAGGGAACAAATAATGTTACCAGTCACCCTCTATGAGATGGATTTTTGGCTATCATCAATATCTTCAGCTTCTTTAAAGTCTCTCTCCTCTATAATGTGTAAAACCCAACACACAAAGTGTTTGAGATCAATGAGAACTCAAATGAAAACGAAGATGGTGTGCGATAGTGATAATAATCAAATCTGCAACAGTAAGTGCAATAATGAAATAATTGAAAGTGAACAATGAATGGGAAACCCTTTTATTTATAACAAAATATTAGGTTATCCTCCAATAATGAGAAATAATAAAATATTATTAACCCCATTCTAGAATTAACCATTTGAAATATTTTATTATATTTGTTTTGGAGGGAGAAAGTATTTAAACTTTTATTTACAAATAATAAATAAATAAATGATTTATTTATCATCTCAAGAAATATGGTTAAGGAATAATAAAAAAAATGATTTATTTAATTATTCCTAAGGGATTTAGTCAAGCTTGACAGGGAATAATATTTAATTAATGATTAATTAATTGTTCCTAGAGAAAAATAACATAATTAATGATTTTTCTATTTATTTCTCATAACTAGGTCAAATGTGACAAGGAATATTAATTAAACAATGGTTTAATTAATTATTCCTAGAAGATAATTAAATAAATGGTGATTTATTTAATTATTCTTCATGGTTTTAATTATAAATTTCTTAACAAATGTGGTTTATTAAGTAATTCTCATGGTGAATGCTAGTTTACTATGGTAAAATTGGACCTACATGGTGTACATTGACTCATCTAGTAAAATATGGCTAGATGATCATTTTTTTGTGATAAAATATTCGCCCCCAACATATGAGTGTTAGGAGAAAAATGTATGATTGAATTACATTGTAAGGACATAATCACTAGAAAATGAATTGGAGAGAGAGAGAGAGAGAGAGAGAGAGAGAGAGAGAGAGAGAGAGAGCAATAGAGTTGAAGCGAAAAAGGATAGTGATAGAGGAGGCAAGACCAATGTAAGTATCCTTTTATGTTGTGGTACCAGATCTCAATGAGGTGGGGGAGGCATATCTATACCCGTCGAGATAACTTAGTACAAAAATAATGATGTGCCCAGAAACATGAAATGGAGCAATAAAATACATGTTGAATGGTACATGACACGCTAGCATAAATGAACCAGAAAATAATACAATGTGTCCCATATACATATTTCCTGGAGAAACATGAGCCAGGATGGAATACAATAACATTTGAGTACATGAGGTATAATGGCCCTTCCCTCAAAAAGTGGTTGGGAGGGAGGGCAGACCAGCCAAATAAGCCTTGCTGAATAGGAAAGGGCTCTGCAAACTGGATGGATCATCTGAAGGAACATGCATACTATGAACACTGCAGGTGGCAAGAACTTAACCCATCAAATCTATGGAAAGTCATTTGAGGCTGTAGCATAATATGAAGGCATCTGGGTATGTGGGGGGCTACCTGAAGGGCCACCCACTCATGAGGTCTAAAACATCTCACACATGCTCGGGAATCACTAGTACAATCTTTTACATCACTAGACCATCAAGTGTATGAATCATGAGCATTAAACAACCAAGTCAAAGGGCAATGATGATTTCCTTTTCTTGATCTGAGGTGCCAAACAAGAGTGGAAGTTGGAACGAAGATACACCACCCTCTAGGTTCTCCTTATGGAGTAGATGTGTTGATGTCGACATAATAGGGCCCGCGATAGGTGAGGCAATGAGGATCCTAATTTAAGGCATGAGGAGAAATAGTCATGTGACTGATGGAATGACACCAGGGAAAATGGGAAAAATGGGAATGAGGGACAAACAAACGACTTCCCTTGTCAAAGCATAAAGTGCATGGTTGACCTGGCAGTGACTGACTCGACTCTAGAGGGGATGGTGGACAGTATGACTTAAGGCCAAAATGGGAAACACAGGATGAATGGTATAAAAATATGGATGGAATACTATGATGTGATAGAATGGGACGCGAAACAAAATCCATAGATGCAAAGGTGACTCATCGCAGATGCTCTGTACAAGGGTAACTCGATGACATTGTGTTTCAAGTGAAAGCACCCTATGGCTTTGGGTTAGAACCCTAACAGAGCAGAAGTAAACTACAACAAGAAATACTCAAACAGCTTAGGAAATATGCTTATATTATCAAACTACGTACAAGTGACCGTACCTGTATTTCCTTCGTTTGAGTAGGTCCCACAGGGTTCAAACCCTCTGCAACTCCCGATGTTTTTCAAACCTGAAAATCATTCAATTCGAACATACATAGCAGTATAGAAGTAAAGCATATTCACGAAATTGACTTTATATCATATAAACAAATGATTGATCATACATCAAAATGACATTCATATATGAATTAAAACATAATTTGATGCATAGACATAGTTAATTTTGGAAACAAGACAACATTTCTTTTATTGCAGTAAGCTATAAATAACATGGAGAGAATTCACCTGAGTCTTTCTCTGGCTCCAAGCGGAACCATCCTCTGGATTCGTCCTATCCCAACCTTCAACAATCTTCTTCCATCACCAACACCATGATATCTCATGTAAAAGGAAGGATATCTATAATCAAGGAAACAAGGGTTTCCTGAAGCTTGTGGAAGTTCATGAGGCACAGGTATTCATTAGACTCAGTCAGGGATAATCTTAGTATAATAACTCTATCTCTTCTCCCCTCCTTAAGGCCTTCCCATAGAGGTCTATTTATACCTCTCCCAATTAGTATTTTAGTTGGGAAATAGTTGGGCCACGAGCAATAGGAGGTAATCAATAGGTAAAAGCCATGAAATCCACGCAAAATTAATGAACTTTAATTTTTTAAGTGTTTTAATACATATACGTGTGGGGTATTGACTGAATTGCGTGTACATGCTTTTAGCTCATGGAAAAGTAATGTACAGGGAATAAAACACTGTTTTTTATATTTTTGGACCAAGTCTAGAAGGAGGGGTTGCCCTAGGCCATAAACAAAGCATCATATATACCAAGAGTGGTAAATGGTGCTATAACAGATGCCCCCTAATATATGAGGTCAGAAGGGGTACATGATGGCCAAAATGTATTAATTGTATGGAAAAAATCATGCTGAGACTGAGAAGGACCTCACAGGAATTCAGCGTGCCATGCCATGAAAAGAGATAAAAAAGAAACTGATGTCTGAGGCGGGCATACCCATGCTCAGAGAAAGTAAAGCATGTCCTCATATCAAGTACAAGCGGATCCTATATGTATACTAGTATAAAGGAACTGAAAGTACATAATGGATCATCTAATCGTGATCGAAAAAGTACATGTCTGAATATCACATATAAGAAGACAATCAATGATGCTGAAGGATGAAGCTAATCACTGATGTCAAAAACTAATCCCAATAGTACCAAATGAACATGATGGAATAAAATGATACTACATTGCACCTCGGATTCCAGCGTATAAGATGTCGTTGTGAAGATTTGCAACATATAAGGTGGATGGTGTCAACTAGCAGCAACAGGAGCAGCTGACAAGCGAACCAAAATATGCTGATGCGACCTGAGGTCTTCACCGACTGCCACGGTACATTTCTACACAATGGGAATGAATGATCTGAGGTCTACCACGTGAGAAATCATTTGATTACCAATCATTGATGTATACCATCAACAAATGTGAGACTACTCATCGATAATGATAATGAGAGTCAAGGTACCCAGGGCAATCTAACAAGTGCGAATGAATGAGCTGAAGTCAAACACTTGAAAGAATCTATCAATCAGGAGACAATGATGGTTTCCCACTGTCGATAGCAAAGGAATCTTCCATTGATGACTAAAAACCCCAAGGTACTGCAAAATGGACTCTAGATCTTTTTCCCGGAGCAAATGCGCTGTAGTCGATAGAAAAAGATCTGCTAGAAGGAAGGCATTAAGGCATCCTTCATCAATCTAGTGTGAGTGTAACTCGTAGACCAATAATGTGGAAGGAATTGGATGAAAAAGATGTAGTAACCTAGCCGAAGCACATTTCCAACATACACAAGATGTATCTAGCACACGATAGAAACCCTCTAAGCCAACCAATAATGAATGCTGGCACAAAGGTGAGGAATCCACCAATAGGTTCAAATGGAAACCAAGGCACTACACGAATCCCAATGTGTGATAATGAAAGATGATTTCAAACAAAAGGGAAACCACTCAGTCAAAGACCCATGATACTGATCGATGTTGAGCATAAGGTGAACTATCAATAATGAAAATAGGGCTAGGGTGTGGCTCTAGATCTGCCCTCAGAGCAATTTGTCGTAGTCGATAGGGACAAGACCCGCTAGCAAGAAGTCAATGGAGACCTTTTCAAACTAGCACGAGCAAAGGACCAATATAAATAATGTGATGACAAACATGACACTGACAACCAGGGATGGCCGACTCAAAAATAGGTCAAGAGACACCGTAGAGAGGCCGACTCAGGTTTACTTCCCTTGAACAAAAGCACGACTCAATGATGACTATATGGCAGCATATGATAACTTTGTATAAGTTTTTCATGCAAGAGGCATAAGAAAACTCTCCATATGATGGGAAGAGGTAACCAATCGGAGGAGTACTGGCTCAATAAATAGATTAAGGCACTATTGATGGGAAGAGGTAACTAAATCCCACCACAATGGAGGAGAGACTTTCTTTTGAGTGCTTTGTTCAAGGGTGACACAACTAACTCTAGTTGCCAAAAAAATATGGAAATGTCATCCCATTCCCGCTCTTTTTAGAATATATAACTTTTTTGATATTTTTCTTTAAGCTAGAAAAAGAATAAAAGAGTGTTATAGTACAGTGGAAAGAATGAGTTTCAGAGAAACAGATGATCTAGTTCCTGGGAGGGGAACATTCCTATACTCAATGCAGGAAGGAAAAACTGGTCAAGGACACTTAAAGGGATGCTCTTTCCACGGGTAAAAGGATGCGTCAAGTTGTAGAAGCTAAGTGATTGCATGGTTGACTTTGCAGAAGACATGGTCAAATAAGTGGCTTAAACACGAGTCCAAGTGAAGCCGGATCGAGGCGAAAAGGTGCAAATAATCAAAATGCAATGCAGCAATACAACTCAACACAAAGAGCCTCTAGGGTATAAGGCCAGAAATTAGCGCGGAAGAAAGGAGAATGTGTCTTCAATGCATCAGTCATGGTGGGACTAAAGAGTACTCCCTAGCCTACTTAGTATAGCAGCATGGGCAGCCAATGTCAATGAGGATATAACTAAGATGCCCATGTAAAGGATGGCTCTACCATCGCATGATGATTTAAAAAAAATCGGCGAGTGAAAATGGTTTGGTGACCAAGATACGATGGGGTCGACCCTACAACTAATGTATCGGTAAATGGAGGCTAGTATACAAGATGTAGCAGAAAATGGTTTTCCCTAACCTAAATGCCAGTGAGAGAACGATACCTCACATGATGGGTCAGTGGTCATGGGACCAAAACAGCATCTCAAAAAAGTCTCCAAAATTTCCTGTACAAACAACCCACTCTCGGCAATCCATGCCCACAGGTCAAAAAATCCATGAGACAAAAGTCAACTTTTGAAAAAATATTTTGCAATTTCAAAGTTATATAATGACTTTTGGACTCACAGTTTTTCATTTATGTTTGGAGCAAAGAGCTGTGAAGCAAAACTAATCAAGATTTCCTCTGAACAATTAGACCATTCGAATCACCCCAAAGTCTCTTGGTAATCCTCAAATCATACTTGTAATGCTTTATGATAGTTTTTAAAAAAAAATTCAAAGTTTTGACCGTGGGAAAATATGCCCAAAAATTCAACTCTGCGTACAGCCGGGTTGGATGTGAGTAACCACATATACGATGGCCTTACATGCGACTGTGTGTAAAGGGAACCTGCATGTACGTGAGTTAAAGTTTTAACATATAAATTAATGGTTGAAACTTCAATTTTTTGCAGGACGACTATCACTTAGAGGGAAAGAGAGCATACCACCATAGACAATGAGGTAATGAATGATCAAAATGCATTGGATGCTCTGAGAGGCTATGGCTTACTCAAATTCTTCAAAATGCCAAATATGAAAGCCAATACGCACTTTCTAGAACTTTTGATCCACTACTGGAGCACAGAGGATGACGCTTTCATGATTGACCAGATGACTCTATGGATTGAGGTTGAAGATATCTATTTAATTACCAATCTCTCTTGAAGAGAGGAGGTCATGCACTCAATAGGCAGGATGAGAGGTAGTCTTTCGGTGGAAGACTATGTCCATATATATTGTCCTGGACATCTAGAGAAGATTGGGAGTCAAATTCCAATCAAACATGTGGAAAGTCTATCCTTTAGGATTTTTCTATTTACCATTTCACGGGTAAATGGGCCAGCTTCCCTGCATCAGGCGTCACGAGTATCTATGAGTCTGGTAGTGGAATGTCTTACCATAGTATTTGACTGGTGAACACCTCTTCTGACTAACATGAAGAGTCAATTGACCTCTATACAGAAGGGTCAAATAAAGAATTTTGGATATGGAACCATCTTTTGTTCATTCTTCTCCAAGAAGGTACCTGGGGTACATCCCAAAGTACTAATGTCCATTAGCAGCCCTAGAGATCCATGAATGGGTAGATGGGCAGACCCGATGAGGTGCCTTGGGGGCGGTGACGTGCCTAGAACGATCTTTGATGATGAGTTTTTCACCTGGCGGGATCAACATATCATTGCGGTCGATGACTACCCATATGCCGACATGGATTTCTGAGGAGATCCAGACTTAGTGTTACCACCAAATGCGGCATGGGGAGACATAGGTAACAATTTTTAAGTTTTTGTGATTTTTATTTTTAAATTTTTTGGATTTTTTAATATGAAATGAACTTTAAAACAAAAATTGATGAGACAAAAGACTGAGAAAATATAATGACCATGTTCTAGATGTGGATCCAGTGAGACCTAATGGATTTCTGATGCACAGGCATCACGGAAGAGGAGCCGAGGAGGTAGCAGCCGAGACAAAGAGAGTCCTTTATGTTGTTTAGAGGAACTTGGTGAGACTAGCTCACCAGGTACCTATGATAGCTGTAGAGGATAAGATCTGCCTGAGGAGATGCAACGCCGTGTGGTAGGGGTACCATGGGACTGGGTCCAGATACTTTGGCCTGTAGCCAATGTTGTGGTTAACTTTTTAACCGCTCATCTTGAGTCAGCTCGATAGATAGATCTATGTATGACTGGACATGATTATGGGAATAAGCCCAAATTTTTAGGGCATCCTGTCCCAATTTTGTATGTTATTTTTTAATACTCCATCTATATACAAGTGATTTTATGATATATATACAGATTCAATTTTTTTATGTTATTTAATTTGATGAATGATTGATGTGCCAATCTAATGCTTGATTAGCAATAGAGTCTATTAATGAATTCTCAGATCATGGAATGTGAACATATGTGATATAAATAAATGGTCGTTGCAACACTCTCACTCTCAAAAATTGGCGATATAAATAAAGATCGTGAACCCAGTAAGTGTTATTTAATTGCGACAACACCAGTTGTGAGTCTAGATAAACTACCAATGAATCAATCCCATAAGATATTGCTTTGGATAGTAAATTAAGAATTGCAGTATATTTGACAATGTTGATTAGAAAATGATCTTAGATGACTCCTTACTCAAAAATGAAAGTCAAAGGATGCTTCTGAAAATAGTCGCATTGCATAGATCTTTTTAATCTGATTCTAATGCAATTTGAATGGGCTAAAATTTTCTTTGGGTGATGAAGTTATTGTAATAAGAAGTTTGCCCATTGTCCTTTGAAAAGGAGGCAAATTCTTATAAAAATGGGCTTAAGGACTTATATGGGAAAATCACATCGGAAGGGTTAAAAGGAGGACTTAGACCAAAGGTAGAAGGACTCCCCCAATATTGATCTCCGAAATATCACATTGGAGGTAGGCCTTAGTGTGATATTGGGACCCAGGCAGAGCCGATTGCGATATGCAATGATCGGCGTCAAGGATCGGCGATCAGAGGAGATAGCGCTAAGGGCCATGCGACATATGACTTGCAATTGCGATGATCGAATCAGCAGAACGACGTTGGTGTGTTCCATGGTATATGGAAAGAACCCCCAGGCCGTAGCAATAGTGATATGCGATGTGCGATATCAACCATCGATTTAGAAAATGAATGGATGGTCCTGATTTGATCGGCGATCGGTGAATCCCAATATAAAGGGTCGTTGATATACGCTTGCAACAATTGTGATTTGAGATTAGAGCACGAAACTGATGGGTTTATAAACACTATTGAATATAATTTGAAATCTAGAATTATGGATTTTCTATGTATTTCTCATGTATTGATGTTTTTGGCCATTTCGCTATGTGACTTGAAAATGCGATAGGATGACAGACGTGATAGGTTTATAGGGGAAATTCTATATTGTTTGAAGTCCAGTTAAATGCTCCATGATGTGTTTTCATACATTTGCTGTGTATTTCCGTTATGCTATTATTTTCAGGATTATGGCAGGAGGAAGGCCAAATGACCAGGATTCCCACACTAACGGTTCATTCTAATTGTAAACTGGCTCTCTTGATTGAGACATGCGGGTTTCAAATATGAAGGATTGTAACCGATGTGTTACAAAAGCACAGAGAGCACAATTGACAGGTGTGCAGAGGCCGAGAAAAACACAGAAAGCATAGAGAAAGAGAATTCTTGGAGGCTCAGGTAGAGTAATGCTCAGAGGAAGCTTGGAGAAGCTCAGAGAAGCTCGACATAGCCACCAGAGGTTGGAAGGTAGAGCCAGAGTGCTGACAGAGGCATAGCCAACATAGATTGGAGGCAAAGCCACAGAGCCAGAGGGCTCAATGGACTTCTACAAGCCATGAAGCTGTAATGAAGTTTAGAACAACAAAGAGATCAAAATGATCAAGTTGTTGCTGGTGTCTGATGTGTGTTGAAGATAGAAGAAGGAATTCTAGAGACAGTAAAAGAATTCTAAGGGACTTGGTGCAAGCCAGGAGCTCAAGATAGCCTGGAGCGCTGATTGAAGGAATCTAGTCCAGAGAAGCTTAGATTTGTCTGTAGAATATGGACAACCAATGGGATAAGATGGAATTCTAAGCCCATTGGTTCAATTGTAAACCAATGGAGTTGAGTGTGAGCTTGTAAAAGAATTGAAGCCATAATCCCAAAGAGCCTAGTTGAGTTGATTAGAGCTCAAGGAGATGTATCCCAAGATATCAGGGTGAACTCCGTATTATATTGTTGTGATATTTGTTTTCTTATTTGCTGCTTTATTTACTGTTATATGAATTTCATACCAGTTTAAGAAAATGAACATAAGCATTTGAACAGTCTAAAGGAAAACAAAGACATACTCCTATTTCAAGTTATTTATTCTGCAACTTACTAATCATAAGCATAGATCTTGGGAGTATATAAGCTTTGGAGTGGGAGAGGTTCTTGTAAGCATGACAAGAAGCATTTAGTGCCCTAGTTCAGATCAGGCAGTATCAGAGACAAAGGTTGATTAACCCCCCTTCAAGGAAGGTTATATCAAAGCTGGTTATACCAGAGCAGGTGGTCATGAGGCAAATTGCATCATGATGCAGGTGATATCAGATCAGAATGCTTGATTGATAGAGCAATCTATATGCTTGTTTGAATTGAAAGGTGTTCAAATAGTAGCAAGGATTTTGTTGTTTGATTGTTTGTAAACTAACTATTGTTTGAGTTTGTAGAGGTGAAGGGAAAGCTATTGATAGCTAAGTCCAGGAGAGGACAAGAAGGAAGAAGCGTTGAAGGAATTCTTCTTATCCCAAAGGACCTCAAAGCAATCCTTGAAGCACAAGAGGTTTGTTGCAAAAGGTTGCTTGAATAAGCTCTTTGTTAATCTTGTTTGAAGTTCCTTTGTTCATTTGATAATGACTACTTCTATAAGTGAGTCCTCAAATTCTTCTTTCTTCACAAGATTCTTTGATGAAGAAATGAAGCAAGACTTGTTCATCATGATGGATGTGGTGAGGGAAATGTACGAGGATGGAAGGAAGAGCATCATACTTAGAGAGAAGTTGAATTCCATGAAGGAAGAGAAGCAGTTGCTTTCTAACAAATCGTAGGAAATGAAGAGGCAACTTCATATTGCAAATATGAACCTAAAAAGGATGCATGAGTTGGACACACATCTCTTTATTTCCAAAGAAGCCTTGGTCAAGTATCATCTTGAAGAAGAGGTAAACAATTCCAGTTCGTCTTCAAATTCCTCTAAGAATGTTTATATTGGTTCTTTTGAAAAACATACCAGAGGCATAGGTTCCAAGTTAATGTCCAAGATGGGCTATGAAGAAAAAGGCTTGGGCAAACATGCACAAGGTATTGTTGAGCCAATAATGTTTGAGGGAAGGCCTAAGTATTTGGGTATTGGCTATGGAAAAGCTTATGGAGAGAGTTCCAAAGCTGCCATGAGGACCATTGAAACAACTCCAAGAAGGAGTTCCATTGCAAGTCTTCTACCTCAAGATTGTGAAGATTGTATTCTTGGGGAATGCAATAGTGTGAAGCATACTTCATAGAAAGAAGGTGTATATCACCATACACTTGAACTAGAGAGTTGTGGAAACTATGACTGATCCAGGTGGATGTTGGTGGCCACCCACCTATCCCATTTGGACCCCCGCAAATGTCTCTTTCAGCAATTTTAGTTTCCTAAATTGTAGCACAGTTTACTATTTTTAGCAGTTTTTCGGGTCCTGGACTTCCGGAGCCGTTTTGAGGCCCTAAACGATGTTTTTTTGGGAATCTGGGGCAACATGGGTCCATGGATGGACCCATGTTGCCTCGCAAAGTGGTAGTACTCGGATAGATCTTTCTAACGAGCTATCGTATGCGTCAAAGGGAGATCGTATGCCAAAGTTACGACCCCGGGAAATTGATGTACCAATTTACCCAAACGGGGCCCACAATTTGGCTTTTCATCTTCTAGGGTTAGGTTTCGGGATGTGGAGGGTTTTCCATTGTTTCTCAACAATAAATAGGCCTTCGAGCCTCATTGTAACACAGTTCGGAACAGTTCAGAGGCATGTAGCCACCACATCTCTTCTCAGAGATAAGCTACCATGGCCCTAGCTGGTTTATTTCCATTTCTGGTTGTAAGCATATTTCAGTATTTTCCATTAATGAAATGAAGTATTATTTCTGCTACATATCTATGTTTATGGTTATATCTGTGTTTTATTGCGTTCCTGTCTAAATCTGGATCAGTGGTATCAGAGCGGTCTACTTTTTCTCTGTTTTTCTTTGCATGTCCCCAACGAGGTCGGGATATAAGGAGTTAGGGCTTGAACTGGTCGAACCCTTGCAAGACCAGCCTCGCAAATCCCGACGGCCTCCCATGGCGGATGAGAAGAAAGACGAGGGGGCAGGAGATCCTATCAAAATCTTGCTCGAAGAAGCGCTCGAGCGGCAAAGGAACGCGATGATGGATAGCTTTGCGCAGATCCTTCAGCGGCTACCCAAAGGCGACGCATCGGCTTCCAACAACAACTCTGGAAATGCCACATCGTTTAAGGTACAAGTTAATTTTGAAATCCCCATCTTCGAGGGTCAAATAGACGGAGATGCCGTAGATAAATGGTTAAATCTGCTAGATGGGTATTTTTCTGTTCACGAATTTTCAAGTCGGGAAAAGATTGTTTTCGCTCTTCTCAAAACAGCCCCCCACGTCAAGGACTGGTGGGAAACCTACTGCGAGCAGAAGGATGAAAGTACTGGCTCACTATTTTCAACCGCACCCACTTGGGATTCATTCAGGGATGCCGTCAAGGAGCAGTACTATCCTGTCGGAAGCTATGAGGACAAATACATCAAATGGACCACACTGCGGCAGGGACGAGACCAAGATATGCCGGAGTTCACAAACATTTTTCATACCCTTCGCACACAGTTGGGTATCAAAGATTCTGAGCTGCATCTGGTACTCAAATACCGCGGCTGCCTACACAGATACATCCAGGAAGAGATGGGGTTCTTGAACATATCCTCACTCGGCACAACATACCAATACGCTGTCAAAATCGAGCAGAAGTTTAAACAAAAGAAGCGAGACTTTGGATCTGTGAATTCAAAGCAGGGGAAAAGTGCCCCTAAACCACAGAACAAAGGACAAAGCCAAGGCGGGACAGCCCAAGACAACCCGCCGAAGCTGCAAGCAAAGAACAACGTCGCGAAGCCGAAAAAGGACACGGGAAAATGGTGTGAGTTCCATAAGAGCTCCACTCACAACACAAGTGAGTGTCGGGCCAAGCAGTCACTGGTGGCTGAGCTAAAGGTTTCAGAATCAAATGCATGTTCCGACTCTGAGTCAGAATCCGATAAGGGGAATGACAAAGGGAAGAAAATCATTGATGCGGATCCCAACGCCACTATTGCTACCGCCAAGATCCAGAAAGATGAGCCCCAAAATCTAGAGGAAGGGGAGCATCTTTTCCACTCACAGATGTGGGTGAAGGGTTCGCCGCTACAATTCATTGTCGACAGTGGCAGCCAAAAGAACCTCGTTTCAGCAGAGGTCGTGAAGCGGTTGGGCCTACCGACTATAGCACACCCACAACCGTACAATATCGGGTGGCTTCATGAAGGATGAGATCTCAAAGTTCGCCAGCAGTGCCGCCTTCCCTACAGCATCAAGCCCTTCATAGATGAGGTATTGTGTGATGTTACACCTCTGGATGTTTGTGATGTATTACTAGGCCAACCATACTTGTGGAGGCGACATGTTGTGTATGAGTCAAGACCTCGTGCTATCATTATTTCTTTAAATAACTCATTATACAGGATACCGAAGGTAGCCCCACCTACTGCCACATCTTTGATCACTGCTAAGAAAGGCAGCAAGCTCATCTCCCAGACCAGGAAATTTATCTATATGGTTCACTCCCAAAGTAAGGGGAAGATCGTTGCTACATCCATGACCCCCGCAAAGGGTTCCTCCATGCAGTAGCAGCAGCAAAGGGATACAGTCATGACAAGGCACAGGAACAACTTCTCCTCACTACAGGGGTACCACACAAGTTTCAGGTGGGCAACAACGTTTGGTTACATCTGCAGAGAGAACGCCTTACCAGAACCCATCAGAAACTTAGGTGACTCCGACATGGTCCTTACACCAGTACCAAGGCTATGGGAAACAATGCTTTGAAGCACAACATTCCTCCATTCCTTGGCTTGCATCGAGTTTTCAATGTGGACTCTCGTCGACCAGGCTTCCCACCATTTTTGGACACATCAGAGATTGCAGAACAACTCACCAAAGACCCAGATCAGCAAAAGCTTCCTCATCTCAGGGATGAACTCAACGCAATGGGGACCATTGCTTCCTAAGGGAGGAGGAATGATCTAGGTGGATGTTGGTGGCCACCCACCTATCCCATTTGGACCCCCGCAAATGTCTCTTTCAGCAATTTCAGTTTCCTAAATTGTAGCATAGTTCACTATTTTTAGCAGTTTTTCGGATCTTGAACTTCTGGAGCCGTTTTGAGGCCCTAAACGATGTTTCTTTGGGAATCTGGGGCAACATGGGTCCATGGACCCATGTTGCCTCCCAAAGTAGTAGTACTTGGATAGATCTTTCTAACGAGCTATCGTACGCGTCAAACGGAGATCGTATGCCAAAGTTACGACCCCGGGAAATTGATGTACCAATTTATCCAAACGGGGTCCACAAATTGGCGTTTCATCTTCTAGGGTTAGGTTTCGGGATGTGAAGGGTTTTCCATTGTTTCTCAACAATAAATAGGCCTTCGAGCCTCATTATAACACAGTTCGGAATAGTTCAGAGGCATGTAGCCACCACATCTCTTCTCAAAGATAAGCTACCATCGCCCTAGCTGGTTTATTTCCATTTCTGGTTGTAAGCATATTTCAGTATTTTCCATTAATGAAATGAAGTATTATTTCCGCTGCATATCTATGTTTATGGTTATATCTGTGTTTTATTGCGTTCCTGTCTAAATCTGGATCAATGACAGCCTTGAAGAGGTTGATGGTGTTCAAAGGGAGCTACTTCTTCATTCAATTCACCTCCTCATGAAGGTAACAAAGGTGAAAAAGAAAGGTATAAATCTGGTTTTAACCGTATTCCTTTTGATTATGTTCAGCATGGTAAATTTCCATATACGTATGGGAAAAGAATTGCATGTTCCTTTTGTGGTTTGGATAACCATAATGTTTCTAGATGTTGGAAGAGAATGGCCACATACAGGAAACTTTTAAAAGAAAGGAAGCAAGAAGCCAAAGGTCCACTGGACAAGGCAAATCATGCTATCAAGAAGATGTACATGCATTGCACTTACTACCAAAAGCAAGGACATATTGCTACAAAATTTTGGACTCTGAATCCAACAATGCTTCCATGAAACTTGAAGAAGGTGGAAAGAGAAAATGGCGGGAATGGAAAGAAAGATTCCATGATTGATGTGTTTCAAGATGATTCACATGTTGATGCTGCTGTGCGAACAAAGGAAGGACCTTTGAAATGGATTGGTAAGAAATGGTTAGAGTTCTTATCCATTTAAGATTGCATGTGTATTGATATAATGCATCTATTTTCATTTCTTTGTTAATGAGATTCAAGTTGCAGGCTTTTACCAAGAAGGTGAATGGAAAAGTTGGGTAGGAGACTCACTTTCTTGCTGCAACATTATATTTCATTTCATCTTTGAAAGTATAGTGTACTTAAGTGAAAGTTGAAGGATGAAATGCATGCATGAGAATGATGTGCATGAACATAGGGATGCTGATGATTTCCTTGTATTTGAACATGTATGTGTGATTAACTTAAAGGGTTGATTACTTTGTTTTTAAACATGCATGTAATGCAATATTGACTTGAGAAAAGTTGATTTGGTCTCCAAGATGGAGATAATGATGAAGTGTTTCATCTTTGAAAAAGAATTATGGAATTCTTTTTTTACATGATTGACTTGAAGGGTCAATTGTTTAAAGGCATGCTTTGTTGGCTTGTTATCTAGTCAATCATTTGTATGTAGATGTAAAGAAATGGAGGTGTTCACAAGATGTGGAATTTGTTTCTTTTGTTGAAGCAGGAGTTTAGGACATCCAGTTGTTGTCTATAATCCTGTTGTTGTTAACAGTTGTTGTTGACAGTATGTCAAACTGGTACAAATGAAAATTTTATGAAGCAGATGTAATTTCACATTTTTTTGAGCCACCTTGGATCAATGATAAAGGCAGAGAAGTTCAAAATACCTTCTATGATCTTCTCAGCAGGAGTTTTGCATGAAGTCAAGGAGGAAGACAGTTCTTCCCAGGGGGACAAGCACATCTAGGAAGGGAGTGTTCAAAGGCTTTGGTTCACAGGAACTATGCAAGGCAAGTGTATGAAGGCTAAAAGAAGAGGGTGTTGTACTCTCATCTACTGTTCAGATCAGTATATCAGACTTTTGGAGACCAAAAGCTTTTTAGTAGGAAGGCGTGATCAGAAAATGATCCTAGATGGCTTTTTAGTCAAAAATGAAAGTCAAAGGATGCTTCTAAAAATAGTCCCATTGCATAGATATTTTCAATCTAAATCTAATGCAATTTGAATGGGCTAAAATGGACTTCGGATGATGAAGTTATTGTAATAAGAAATTTGCCCATTGTCCTTTGAAAGGGAGGAAAATTCTTATAAAAATGGGCCTAAGGCCTTATATGGAAAAATCGCATTGGAAGGGTCAAAAGGAGGACTTAGACCAAAGGCGGAAGGAATCCCCCAATAGAGATCTCTAACATATCGCATCCGTGGTATGCCTTAGTGCGATATTGTGACCCAGGTGGAGCCGATTGCGATATGCGATGATCGGCATCAGCGATCGGTGATCAGAGGAGATAGCGCTAAGGGCCATGTGACATGTGACTTGCGATTGAGATGATCGGATCAGTGGATTGGCATCGGCATGTTCCGTGGTATATGGACAGAACCCTCAGCTGTAGCAATAGCGATATGTGATGTGTGATATCAACCGTCGGATCAGAAAAAGAATGGACGGTCTTGATTTGATCGGCGATCAGTGAATCCCAATATAAAGGGTCGTTGACATATGCTTGCAGCAATTGCGATTTGCGATCAGAGCATGGACCTGATGGGTTTATAAACACGATTGAATATAATTTGAAATCTAGAATTATGGATTTTCTATGTATTTCCTGTGTATTGATGTTTTTGGCCATTTCGCCATGCGACTTGCAAATGCGATAGGATGATGGACCCGATAGGTTTATATGGGTGATTCTATATTATTTGAAGTCCAGTTAAATGCTCCATGATGTGCTTTTGTGTTTCCTGTGTATTTCTATTATGCTGCTATTTTTTGGATTATGGCAAGAGGAAGGCCAAATGACCAGGCTTCCCACATCGACAGTTCATTCCAATTGTAAACTAGTTCTCTCGATTGAGATGTGTGGGTTTCAATTGTGAAGGAATGTAATCGATGTGTTACAGAAACACAGAGAGCACAATTGATAGGCGCGCAGAGGCTGAGAAAAACATAGAAAGCATAGAGAAAGAGGATTCTCAGAGGCTCAGGCAGAGTAATGATCAAAGGAAGCTCGGAGAAGCTCAGAGAAGCTCGACATAGCCACCAGAGGTTGGAAGGCAGAGCTAGAGCACTGACAGCGGCATAGCCACTTCAAGTTGGAGGCAAAGCTGCAGAGCCAGAGGGCTCAATGGACTTCTACAAGCCATGAAGCTGTAATGAAGTTCAGAGCAGCAAAGAGACCGAAATGATCAAGTTGTTGCTGGTGTCTAATGTGTGCTGAAGACAAAAGAAGGAATTCTAGAGACAGTGAAAGAATTTTAAGGGAGATGGTGCAAGCCAGGAGCTCAAGATAGCCCAAGTGCTAATTGAAGGAATCTAGTCCAGAGAAGCTTAGATTTGTCTGCAAAATATGGACAACCAGCGAGATAATATGGCATTCTAAGCCCATTGGTTTAGTTGTAAAACAATGGAGTTGAGTGTGGAGCTTTTAAAAGAATTGAAGCCATAATCCCAAAGAGCGTAGTCGAGTTGAATAGAGCTCAAGTAGATGTACCCCAAGATATCAGGGTGAACTCCATATTATATTGTTGTGTTATGTGTTTTCTTATTTGCTGCTTTATTTATTGTTATATGCATTTCATATCAGTTTAAGAAAATGAACATAAGCATTTGAACAGTCTAAAGGAAAACAAAGACATACACCTATTTCAAGTTATTTATTCCGCAAATTACAAATCATAAGCATAGATCTTGGGAATGTATAAGATTTGGAGTGGGAGAGGTTCTTATAAGTATGATTTCAGATCGAATGTTGTTCAAATCAGGTGTCGAGTCGTAAAAAGGGTCTTTTCCACCTCTAATTACCTCACATTAACTTGTCAATCCAGGAACGATTTGTTATCTCAAAGAGTGTACTCAGTGTAAGGCTGTCATTTGTCAGAGTAATGCTTGTAGTATAGTGCTCAAGAAAATACAAGAGTAAACGGATGCTTCAAAGAAAATCTACTTACAGCAAAATACTTTAAAGCCTAAATCATGCATTCAAAAAACTAAGCAATTTATCAGTCAAGGGTCCAGTAACAATAACTCATCCCTTTGGAAACTGATGTAACTAAAGGTAACCAAGGAATAGATCAGCAATCTGGGGACTAGACAACAAATGCCAATGCCCACTACAGTTTCAGATCGTTCTGCACACCAAAGCAACAGTAACGCAAATAACAGGAAATGGAACAACAATTAAGAAATGGAACAAAAACTAGGAAATGTAACAGCAACTCAGTCTAATGAATAGAACACCTTAATCTACAGGACAAGTACAGTAATCATATCCAACAGAAATCAAATGGCAATCTTTGCTGAAAAGATAAATCAGACAACAAATAGAAATGGAACGGCAACCAATTACCAATGAAATATAGAATGGTGTTTAGAGCCAAATGTAGAAACATGGTGCCGAATACAGTAATACCATAGACAAATACAGTAATACCAACTTAACAATATTACAGCTTGGTTACCCTGAAATTGAACAACAACAACATTCTCTAAATAACGGTAATGTTACATTAATGACTTTAAAGGAACAACAATATGTTATAAGGTCAGAATGCACAATACGACTTTCCTATTGCAGAGAATGATATTGTAAATATAGCAGAGCTGTGATATAAAATAACAAAACACACCAGATTACCAATTAAAGCTGATAATACAAACCACACAAGAACTAAAGGTAATGGTACAGGAGCAAGTGTTCCACCAGGGCCGGGCCCTTAGCCTCCAGGGACACACCGCTTGAGATTATTCCAGAATCACAGATGGAACAACAACCAGATTTGTATTAAAACATTAAAACAGAGTTACAATGGATCACTTCTCAACGAGAGTTGATGATCAAAGTTTCAAATATAGAGAAAAGTTACGTAGAAATTAACAGTCCCCTTCCTGGGCTAGCACTGCTGCCCCTACTTATAATAGCTGAAGCGGAGATATCAAGGATGCAAAAATAGTTAAAGCAGCGATCCCTCAGGATCAAAGGATCCTGAGGGATTTGCTAAGCTGTTAATCCTCCGATATCCAGTCATTTTCTTGTGCCGAGATGATATCTCCTTTTCCTTTCCTTGGATAATATGTTTTAATTTAGATCGTCTTGTTTGCATATGGTTCCCTGCCAAATGGATAGTGGTTAGCTTGGCCCTATCTTCTTCTTCGGAGAAGCAATCTTTAGTTTTCCCCTTTTCCTGCATAAGAAATGGAAATTATTAGCGTTTTCATGTTGCATATAAATCTTTATAGATTTGCCATGATTTCCCATTATCTACCTAGTTCATGATGCAAAGATGTTACGAGTTCTAAATAAAAGATGACAAAATAGTCAATGAAAACATACCTTCTTCAGTACTCCACACACCCCCCTGCTTACCCTTTTTCATGCCCTTATGAAAACATTGTATTTGACATGTAAGGCAGTGAGAGAGTAGGCTGGAGATGGGATCTCATGTGGTGGTCTACAGTCATGATGCCTAACTAGGTGTTCAAAAAGATGGCTTGTCTGACCCTCAGGAATTTCATACAGGGCTTGATATCCAGGTGCAGGGTGCCAAATAATCAGACTTCAAAACCTATATCCTAACCAATATGGCCCTGCCCTCAAGATAATTTCGCCATATAGGTTCAAATGATCAACGGCTAACTTAAAGTTCTCGTAATTAAATGCTTCCCTGAGTTGGATGTTCGGATTGGAGGTCTAATATCGAAATTTAGCAGTTGTAATGGAAAGGTCCTTAATGGTAAAGAAGTATTCTATCCCTTGCCGATTGATTGCTATATGAATGGGTTTTAATGTGTCAATCACACCTAGAGTCCTCATGAGGCTCCTGTGTTTGTTCCATAACTGTAATGGATCTCTAGGCTTAGCTCTTACCCATAAGTCTAATCTGTTTTCTTGTCTTTGGAAGGAATTATAGGCTTTAAGCCATTTGATTTGATTAACTCCAAACGAAATAAATGCCTGTAGTTGGATATCCCCAACAAAAGGTCCAGGGTTCTACTCTATGTCCTGGTCTAGCACAAGGTTATGCAGATAGAATTCACACAGTAGTCTTTGAACCTTTACTCCATAGTTCTTACAACAATTTATAAAATCATCAATGGTATTAATTTGTATAGGGGATCCTGCCTTGACGGCCTTAATTTTCAATTACAAATATTGTTCCATTAAAAACAAGGCATAATTCTTAATAAGGGCTCTACATGCTAGGACGTTAGTGTACAAAGAGCATAAGGTATCCATCTTTCTGATAACTACATCTAATCTATGAGTTACCTTTGCAAATTTTTCTTGTTCTTTTCGCCATCCTTCAAAGGCCTGGATTTCGAATAAATTGACATTCCTTACCTGTTGTTGTAATTCTTCATACATTTCTCGAGAAACCATTTGTTCCGTGAGTTTTTCAACTGCTTGTTGAGCTTGCATCAAACCCTCTCATAGGGTTACTGTCCTCGGATCGTTGTCCCACATAGTAGTGGCTAGTGGAAGATTTACTTGAATCTTCCTATTATGTCGCCTTGTGTTTATAGTCTGTATCCTTTCAGAGGACTGTGCCTCTATCTAAACTTCCTTGTCACAGGCTGATATATCGTCCGTTTTCACTTCAACATGAGAAACAATGGAATGTTGTTCCTTTTTCTTTTGAACGATAGTCTGCACTTTAACAAGAGTTTGAACAACAGACTGTTCTTCAACGGTAGTTTGAACAACAGATTGTGCTTCGACAATGGTTTGAATAGCAGACTGAACAGGGGTCTTTCGAACCTTTTTCTTGGGGGGTCTCACTAGAGTAGCTGCATGTCTTTCCCCTGAAGTTCTTTTTGCTTTCTTTCTCATTCTCAAAACCTTGATTTGCTATCGAAGTCGAGCTATCACATTTAGTAAGCTTTGCTGTTCTTTTTGTAATCGTTTGATTTCTTCTATTTCCTTAGAAGGAACAACTGTCTGTTTGCTTGGGCCTGGACTATTATCTTGGCCAATTCCTTGGTTTTCCTTTTGGGGTGCTCCTTCGATGTTTTGTTCAAGTTGCTTAGGAGTAGAAACCCTAGTTGGCTTTGTTACTTCCTGGGGAACTTCCCTGTCCACCCCTTCTTCTTCATGCAATTCTTCTGGTGTAGTCTGGCTGGAAGCGGATTGTTCCCCATCTATATCTTCATCATTTTCTTCTCCTGCCATACTTGCAGAATGATTCACTTCATTTTCTTCCGCGTTGCGTAATTCCTCGGGTGCATTTTTGTCCTGAGCAAAATGCTCTTTTGGTTCTTCCTCAATTTGGAGGCCTGGTGGGCTGAGAGGCTGGCCTTAGTCACCCATATTGGCCAGAATTTTGGCCAATTCATTCTCTTGCAATGGGTTTTGCAATGGACTCTCTTTGTGTTGTTCTGCCTCCGCCTCCACCTACTCAGGTTGTTCGGTCTCTTCCTCCGTTTCTCCTTCCTCATTTCCTTCCACTTCTTTCTCATTCTCTTCTCCTTCCAGTTGTAGGGGTTAATCGTCCCCTGAGTCGTCTATCACCACAGGCTGGCTAGTACTCCCTTGGGGATTTTCCAACCCCCTCTAATCCATGTGAATCTAACTGATTTTCTCCTTTTTGATGGTCTATTTGGTGTACTGGCAGTATGTTTGCGTTTTGGGGCTGGCGGAGCCAATGCCCCATCTGTTATGGCAATTAGTTCATCCCAGTTGCTCTGTTGCTAGGCCAAACTGTGGCTAACTATCAGCCATATCAGTCCATGGTGACTTACTACCGATTCCACATGTTGTGACTTTTTCATGCTTCGGGCAACATCATGCAGTAATGAATTTAAAAATGCAGGTAGGTTCACAGAGCATTTCTCTTTTAATACAACTAAGAGTTTAAGGTGTCGTGATCTTACCATGTCTTTATTGCCTTTACAAGTGATGTAGCTCTGAATGATCCTCGCCAATTCTACCCACGGCTCTCCTAATGCTACTGGTAGGACTCCCTTTCCTCTGACTGTCAGATTCTAGCCTTCATCCTGGAAGATCTTCATGATCTTTTGTAGTCTCTCCTTCTTCAGAGTCCACATAGGTCTAGTGGCTGGCAGTCCCGAGACCTCTAGAATTACGTCATCAGTGACTACTATATGTTTTCCCCTAATTGTGGAGTGATTTTCTTGTAAATTTTTCAAGAATTCTATTGCCACGGTCTCATTGGATTCCTGTAAATGATTAAGATAGACTAACCATCCTTCCCTTGCTAGGATTTCCCATGCAGCATCAGAAACTGTCAATACCTGTGGTTCTCTTCGAATTGACCTTCCTCCCATGTCTTAGCTCACTGTAAAAACACAGAGATAGAAATAGAACAGCAGGCTGCCCAAACTATTAGAAACATAGAGAAAATAGCAAAATCGCAAGGCTCATTCAAATCTTACTAATTGTTTCAGACTATGATATGGAAATATCTTAGGAACAGCAAGGCATGCAAATTGGAAAACGAGATACCATTAAGCCTTGCTATTCCCGAGTAAGAATTTGCCGAATAATAGCCTGACACGTATGCCAGCAAATTATAAATTCAGCCCCCCTCCGCAATGTGATAGGCCATCCTCGGCCGTCAAATGAAGGAGCAACGGGCCGATCTGTTCTGATATAGGGTCATAAAGGAACAACGTATGCCACAATGCCATGTTTACAAAAGTAGTGGGTTACCGAAATCAAGGTGTATAATAGGATTGCTTAATAAATAAGAAAATGCGGTTACATGATGCAATGCTGAGAGGATAGGACAGCTGATGTGCACAACGAGTGTAATGCGATCATTATCTACTTTTTCCATCATGAATGGTTATAATGGATTTTTTAATGGTTCGAGGAAGTGACATTCATAATCCTATTTGACAAATTACAAAGGTATAAGATGGAGAAGGGTATTAATGATTACTATTGGTGTATAAGAAATGTGACTTCAATACCATTAACAGAGCTCTGCTGCTGACAGGTGTCCATAACCTTGCCAGAGTTATTTGTTTCACCCATGGAACCATGATCCTTTGTGTATGCGTAGGAAGTTTTTTTCATTGTCAAAATGGAGGTCATTATGATGGCTTGGTAACCAGTTAAATCATAATGCCATTCACCAGGAAGGAGTGAAAGGTGGGCAAGCCGACTCATGATGAGACCTCCTGTTCCAAGGACTCTTTATTTTGTTTGATGTGCCTCTTGTACCATATCCCTGGTGTGGTGGCCATAATGGGAATGCCACTTCACTTTCTTCCTTATGATCATGGTAGGCTGGCTCTTGATGATACCCCCTATCCTGCATTTGACAATTCAAAACATTCATCTTTTTTTTAATTTTTATAACACTTTCCTATTTATACACAAAGGGTGGTTCAGCCCTCCTTAAGAGTAGGAATGGTGGAAGAAGTATTTAACATCTCAATAGAAAAATATAAACCCTTTTTTATTATTCCTTAATAATTATCAAAGAAGATTATGGGAATTTGAAAAGAACTAGCATGATAAAGATGATCAATCATGTCAGTATTAGTAGGGTAATGACAGCAAAAGTGATGAATAATTGTGTCCTTTCTTTGTTCCTAGTTATCAATTCATAGCAATTTCTTGTAAAAGTAGCGAGTTTATATAATTCACAGATTCCAGTATGCTCTAGCTTTGTATCCATTGCATGAGTGTATAGCTGTGCTCCAAAAGACCTAAAACAAAAGGAACAACAGGTATCTTTAGGCATACGTAGAAGGAATACAAGAATGTTGTCATTTGAAAAATGAAGGGCAAAGGAATACAAGTGTTGTTCCTTTGAAAAAGGAACAGAAAAAACTGAAAGTGTTGTTCCTTTGGAAAAGGAATAGCAGAACACCAAAAGTGTCATTCCTTTGGAAAAGGAACAGCGAAAGTAAAAAAGTGTCGTTCCTTTGGAAAAGGAATAGCAGAAAACCCAAATGTCGTTCCTTTGGAAAAGGAACAGTAAAAATCACAAGTGTTGTTCCTTTGGAAAGGAACATAAAAAAAAGTCAAATGTTGTTCTTTTGGAAAAGGAACAGCAAAAATCAAAATTGTTGTTCCTTTAGAAAAGGAACAACAGAAATCAAAAGTGTTGTTCCTTTAGAAAAGGAACAGTAGAACACTCAAATGCCATTCCTTTGGAAAAGGAACAGCAAAAACCAAAAGTGTTGTTCCTTTGGAAAAGGAACAACAAAATTCAAAAGTGAAAAGAGAATGACTGAAACAAAAGGTGTTGTTCTTTTGAAAAAGGAACATCAAACAAAAATGTTGTCTCTTTGGAAAAGGAACAACAGCAATGACAAAAGTGCACACAAATGCTGCCCCTTCAGAAAAGGAACAACAAAAATGATAGTGCAGTTTCTTCTAAAAAAGGAACAGTAGAAAAAAATGCAAATACAGAAATATATACAGAACAAAGAAATTATGTACAAGGTATAAAAAAGGTGAATCACTTAATGAATCACAGGTGAGGAAGATTGCTCTTCCCCCTGTAGAATTTGCATATCACAGTCCTCACGTAGTTGCTGACAGAAGGATTCTCGAGTAAGTGGTTTGCGGTATAATCAAACTCGGTGGCCATTTACTTTAAAGGTATGTCCAGATCTGTCAATAGTGACTAAAGTTAAGGTGCCATTATCATGTACCTTCTGGATTTCATATGGCCCCAGCCAGCAAGTCTGAAGTTTCCTGGGAAAATCCTGAAACCTGGAATCGTATAAGAGCGCCCAGTCTCCTTCGTGGAAGATTTTGTTTTTAATGAGAGCGTCATGCCATTTAGCTCGCTACTATTGGATTAATGCAGTATGTTGAAGGGCAGAGAGCCTAATTTCATCTAACTCATTGATCTGCTGTAATCTATTAAACTGTGCCTCGTTTAGATCCAGACCAACTTCTTGTGCTGTTCACAGCGTTTGGATTTCAAATTCTATCGGGAAAATGGGTTGCTTTCCAAACACTAATTGGTATGGTGAATAGCCAGTAGTGCTTCTCCATGTTGTTCTATAGGACCACAAGGCTTCTGGTAGTCTTTCATCCCAATCGCGTCTATGTGACGCAATGGTTTTTGTCAAGATTGCTTCTATTATTTTGTTGCTGCTTTCTACTTGCCCGTTTGCTTGCGGGTGGTATGGAGTAGTAATTTTATGCTGGATGTGATAGTTTTTAAGTGTTGCAGCAATCTTATTACCAGCAAACTATGGTCCACCATCTGTAATTATATCTCTTGGAAGCCCATATCACACAAATATATGAAACAGGAACTGTATGACAGAATCCTCTGTAGCTCTCGGTAATGCTTCTGCTTCAACCCATTTGGTGACATATTCTGTTGCCACCAGAATATATGTTTTCTAATTTGAGGATGGGTTAATTGTACCAACAAAATCAAGTGCCCATTGCTCAAATGGTTCAATAACCAGTTGTGGGTTCAGGGGCATTCCATCAACCTGACCAAGGTGACCTTCTCTTTGACAACTGTCACAAGCTTGAACAAACTTCTTTGCGTCTTTGAAGATCGTAGGCCAATAATACCCTGTTTGCAGCACCTTATGTCTAGTTCTCTTATCGGCAAAGTGCCCGCCACATGGTCCGTCGTGACAAGCTTTCAAAATATCAAAAATTTTGTCCTCCCAGACACATCTCCTGATGTGCATATCTGCTCCTGTATGGAACAGATAGCCCCCAATCCAGGAAAATCGAGCACTTCGCTGGACAATCTATTTTCATTCATTGGGGGTCAGATGTTTTGGTAATTTATCTACTGCTAAGTAATTCGCAACATCAGCATACCAGGGTGTTTTAATAGTGACAGCAAACAAATGCGCATCTAGAAACTGATCTTCAACTGTTGCTGTGTCCACTGGTTTTGGCATTCGCGAGAGAAAGTCAACTACAAGATTTTCTTTTCACCTGGTCTGTCCTTGATTGTAATATCAAATTCCTGCAATAAAATCAGCCATCTAGTTATTCTACCATTTGTGATTGGTTTATTTGCTAAATATTTTATGGCAGAGTGATCTGTATACAAAATAACAGGATATCCAATAATGTAATGCTTGAACTTATTGATAGAATGTATTACAACTAGAAATTCCTTTTCAGTAACAGTATAATTCAATTCAGCAGGGGATAAGTTCTTTCTAATATAATAAATTGCATATGGTTTTTTATCTTCTTCCTACCCAAGGACTACTCCAATAGCTGTATCTGAGGCATCTGATGAAATTTAGAATGGTAGGTCCCAATTTGGTCCTCGAAGGACTGGAGTTGTGGACACAAGCTTCTTTAGATCCTGAAAAGCACGGTCACATTTTTCTGTCCAAAGAAAGTCAACATTACCTGTTAGTGCATATAGAGGTGCCACAATATGTGAAAAATTTTCTATAAACCTTCTATAATAACCAGAGAATCCAAGAAAACTGCGTACCTCTGTTTGAGTGGTAGGAGTGGGAATTAGCAAAATTATTTGAATTTTGGCTAGATCTACTTGTATGCCAGCTGCTGAGATATAATGGCCTAGAATAAGTCCTTCAGTCATCATCATATAGCATTTTTCATGGCTTAAGCAAAGCCTGGTGGCAATGCAGTGCTGCAGGACTTTTTCCAGTGTGTCCAATGCTGGATCAAAATCATCTCCGTATGGTGTAAAATCATCCATGTAGACTTCGAGCCCCTCATTTATTAGGTCTGAAAAAATGCTGAGGATAGCTCTTTGAAATGTGGCAGGAGCATTGCATAAGCCAAAAGGTAAAACTCTATAGGCAAATGTTCCCCAAGGACAAGTAAAAGTGGTTTTGTCTTGGTCTTCAGGGGCAATCTGAATCTGATTGTATCCACTGAAGCCATCTAAGAAAGAAAAGAATTTCTTTCCTGCTAGAGTGTCTAATACTTGATCAATGAATGGAAGGGGAAAGTGGTATTTTTGTGTTGCTTTATTTAATTCTCCATAGTCTACACAAATCCTCCACTTTTCATTCTTCTTCGGTACCACAACAAGTGGAGAGACCCATTTACTATCAGAGATAGGGTATATGAAATTAACATCTAAAAGTTTTTGGAGTTCAGCTTTTACAACGTATTTTAGATGAGGATTAAGTCTTCTTTGTGGTTAGTGAATAGGTCTTGCATCCTTTTCTATGTAAATGTGGTGTGTACATAACTGGGGATCAATTCCTTTCATATCAGGGTAGTCCCATGCAAATGCTTCTTTATGTTTCCTCAATAATTGGATGAGTTTCTTTTCTTGTTCGGAAGTCAGGTTGGCATTAATGTTTAAAGTACTTCCTGGCTCAATTTCCACAATTTTTCTATTCGAGACAGAGGTAGTAGGTATTGTTTGATCATGCATATCTTTAAGAATATCCTCTTCTAATTCATTATCAAATGCTATTTCTAACATGTGACATTGTATGTGGGATACGGGTTCAGCTTGGCTAATGAAATTATTAATGGCATCGTCTTCTGTTTGGTCTTTGAAATCGAGGGCCTCTTGTATGGTTAATGGAGATATGTTATTTTCGATGAGGTGTGATACAGGATGCTTGTTAGTTTTTATTATTGTGACACTTGGTTGCACTGGGGGGTATAAAGCTAGATTCTTAATATTTTTCCCCCTAGTAATGGTCATATTACCTTGTTAGCAGCCAATATAAGCATCGGCAGTTGTGAGCCAAGGTCTGCCTAAGATTAATGGATGTCCATCAAGTCGGTTTTTGGGGTTTATTATTAGAAAATCGACTGCATACTCCTAGTAATCAACAGATACCATGACATCCTATAGTGTGCCCTCTGGCCTAACTACAGATCGATCAGTCAGTTCTAATAGATTGGAGGTCGGTTCTATTGATGTAATGCCCATTTTTTGGCAAGTAGTGGTTGTTAAGATGTTAATTGCAGCTCCGAGATCAACTAAGGCATTTGAGAAGGTTTGACCATAGATTTGTACGGTTACTATTGGATTTCCTGGGTCTTCGTATTTAACGAGTGTTTCTTTTCCTGGTAATAAGTCAGATAAAGTGCCAACTACTTGGACTTTTGGGTTATTTGTTATTGTCCTCCTTGGTTTCTTTATACATAGTTCTTTGATAGTATTTGCATATATCGGGATGTCTTGAATGGCTTGGAGGAACAGGATTTTTATGTGCAGGTTTCGTAATTCTCCCAGAATGTCAAAATCAGGATATTGTATAGGTCGAGGTATGATTAAGCGTTCTAGGAATGGAGGAGAGGATGTGGTTGCTGGATCATGACTTTGTTGTCTGGGCATGTCCTCTTCTTGCAAAGGTTGTTCTATAGGCAACTGATTTTCAACTTGAACTGTTTTATCTCCCTCTGTTTCAATGATACACCCAGATCTTAATTGAAGGTCATTACACTCCCTTAGATCGGTTCCTATCTCTGGTGTTTCAATTATTTGAATGGGATGGAACGGTTTGTTATTTGGATTGGGGTTGGGTTGGGCTGGGAGTTGCAGCCTTAAGTTAGACTGGGGGTTTTGTTGTAGGGCTGGCAGTGTAGGTTGAGGGATCGGGATGGTTCCTACTGGCTGATTCATTCGTCTTTGCCAGTTTGTCTGCCAAGTTTGACTCTGTGAAGTAGGAGGAGTCCATTGTGGAGGAAAAACATTGTTCTGCCAATATGGTGGGATATAGGGAAAATTTGGCCAATTGGGTTGGTTTGCTTGATTCGGCCATGATGATGAAGGGAATGATTGCTGTGACCAATTCGGGAAGGGGGGTTGATTTTGCCACATTGAATTATATTGTTGAGCATCGTATTGCTGAGGTTGGAAAGAAGAAGCTGGGTTTGAAAACATACCTGTTTGTCGCATCTGCCACTGACGGCACTGATTAAGTAGATACACTGGTTCTAGCTCTTCTTCTGCTTCCTTGTATACTACTTTCAATCCAGGAAGTGAGGGGTAGCTCTATGTGGAGTGGTCTTTTGTACAAATGGCGCAAACTTGAACTGCATCTAATGGACACTCCTTGTGGCTGTGTTTCTTTCTACATCTGGGATAGAAGATTGCCAAATTCTGTTCTGCTTTTGCTTGCTTTTGTTTAGCCTGCATAATATCAAGTTGTGTTGTCAGCGTCCCCAATATGTCAGTTTTAAAATTTTCTAATAAATTTCTAATTTCTGCATGAGTTACTCCTTCTGCCGAAATTCTATTATCTCTTACAAATCGATCATGTTCTACTGGTTTTAGTCTTGTGCTACCTCTCGAGCTCCTGATACATAAATCAATAATGTCAGCAAAATTTTCTTGATAAATATCTCTTTTCCCCATAATATTTAATGTCTCAATCCATTGTTCCTTCATTCCCCTAATTAATGTTGTTTTTAATACATTATCAGGTAAGGGTAATCATGCATAAGGAGATCTTTGAAGATTATACTGGAATCGTTCAACATACTCTTCTAATGTTTCATTTGGTTTAACTACCATCTGAAATATTTCATCTTTTAACTCTTGAGACCTACAATAGTCCTGATATTTTTTTAGAAAGCTCTTTCATTTGATCCCAATTATTTATAACACCACCACCTAATCCCATAAACCATCTTAAAACAGCTGCTTTTAATGAAGAGGGAAATAATTTCAGTTTCTGGGGATCGGTGGTATAGTCATATCCCCTACACAACATGTTGAATTCAAATAGAAATGCATCCAGATCTTCTGATGTAAGGCCATGGAATGTAGTGATATGCTGGAGGAGAATTACTTTCATAGGTGCATTGGCTGCAATATCCACAATGGGGTATTGCAGTGTAGAAGTTTGGGTGTTAGGCTGATTCTAGCCCATTTGGTCAAATATGTGCCAATAGCCTTGTGGGATATCTAGGAGGGTATTCCTAGGTTGTCGAGGGGGAATGGCCCTAATGGGGATGGCCTTGATAGTAATTCCTTTATCTGGGATGATGAAAGTACCTAATGTCTGGGGGGGTTTAGGTTCTTGAATTTCATTATAAATGACTTTTGCAGCACTTCCCTTATCTGGGTTGCTTAATGGCTGGATTACCCTAAGAGGAGATTTTGGTTCTTCCGCTTCTCCTATTTCTCCCCTTCCTTCACAGAGATTGCTAAGGTTCCCTTCTTGCAATGATTTTGGGCTCAAATTTTAAATTTCTTGTAAATATTGCTCTTTGGTTTGACTATGCACCTCAACAAAGGCTATAGATGGTGATCCTGTGCCCTGAAGGGAACTAGTAGGCTGTTTAGAAGTAACTTTTCTAGGTCCTACTGAAGGGTGAGATTCTGCTTTCTTAAGCATTTCTTCTATAAAGGTTGATCGGCCAAGGGTCACCGGCCCCTTAGCTTTATCAGACTTGGGTAGAGGTTTGGGATTCTTTTCCGACTTTTTCTGCTTAGTCATGCACAAAAATCAACTGCTAGGTTCCACCCAAAAAAAACAGCAACAAATCTGTAGGAAAGTGGGCAGGGGAGCAGGGCTATTACATACTCCAAACGTAGGTTCTTACCTTTCGTTTTTAAAACCTAGTTCTTTCCTAACAGGTTCTTACACTACTCTAAAAAGGAAACAAATGGATCCACTCTTCCCCGGCAATGGTGCCAAAATGTTGAGTTGTAAAAAGGGTCTTTTTCACCTCTAATTACCTCACATTAACTTTTCAATCCAGGAATGATTTGTTATCTCAAAGAGTGTACTCAATTTGCGGCTGTCATTTGTCAGAGTAATGCTAGTAGTATAGTGCTCAAGAAAATACAAGAGTAAACGGATGCTTGAAAAAAATCTACTTACAGCAAAATACTTTAAAGCCTAATTCATGCATTCAGAAAAATAAACAATTTACCAGTCAAGGGTCCAGTAACAATAACTCATCCCTTTGGAAACTTATGTAACTAAAGGTAACCAAGGAACAGATCTTCAATCTGGGAACTAGACAGCAAATGCCAATGCCAACTACAGTTTCATATCGTTTCGCACAACAAAGCAACAGTAACACAAATAACAGGAAATGGAACAACAATTAATAAATGGAACAACAATTAAGAAATAGAACAGTAACTAGGAAATATAACAACAACTAATTCTGATGAACAACACACCTTAATCTGCAGGAACAAGTACATTAATCATATCCTATAGAAATCAAATGGCAATCTTTGCTGAAAATATAAATCGGATAGCAAATAGAAATGGAATGGAAACCAATTACCAATGAAATATAGAATGGTGCTTAGAGCCAATTATAGATACACGGTGCCGAAATACATAATACACACAGCACACAGAGATATTAGAAAAAACAATAATCTGAGTCTGATACCACAAGTATTGATCTTAGTTAAAAAGGATAACGATCATAATTCATAATGGAACAACAATGTCAATTGAAAAGCAATCGTAATGAAGTATAAACCATAGACGATTACAGTAATACCAACTTAAGAATAATACAGCTTGGTTACCCTGCAATTGAACAGCAACAACATTCTGTAAATAATGGTAATGTTACATTAATGACTTTAAAGGAACAACAATATGTTATAAGGTCAGAATGCACAATACGACTTTCCTATTGTAGAGAATGATATTGTAAATATAACAGAGCTGTGATATAAAATAATAGAACACATCAGATTACCGATTAAAGCTGATAATACAAACCACACACGAACTAAAGGTAATGATACAGGAGCAAGTGTTCCACCAGGGACAGGCCCTTAGCCTCCAGGGACACACTGCTTGAGATTATTCTAGAATCACAGATGGACCAGCAACCAGATTTGTATTAAAACATTAAAATAGAGTTACATTGGATCACTTCTCAACGAGAGTTGATGATCAAAGTTTCAAATACAGAGAAAAGTTACATAGAAATTAACAGTCCCCCTCCCGGGCTAGCAGTGTTGCCCCTACTTATAACAGCTGAAGTGGAGATATCAAGGATGCAAAAATAGTTAAAGCAGCAATCCCTTAAGATCAAAGGATCCTGAGGGATTCGCCAAGATCTTAATCCTTAGTTATCTGGTCGTTTTCTTGTGCCGATTCGATATCTCCTTTTCCTTTCCTTGGCTGAGATGTTTTAATTTAGATCGTCGTATTTGCATATGGTTCCTCGCCAAAGGGACAACGGTTATCTTGGCCCTATCTTCTTCTTCGGAGCGGCAATATTTAGTTTTCCCCTTTTCCTGCATAAGAAATGGAAATTATTAGCATTTTCTTGTTGTATATAGATCTTTATAGATTTGTCATGATTTCCCATTATCTACCTAGTTCATGACGCAAAGATGTTACGAGTTCTAAATAAAAGATGAAAAAATAGTCAATGAAAACATACCTTCTTCAGTCTCCACAGCAGGGTCAATAGATACTCCCCTCGACACCATCAACTGGCCAGATGGATAATAAATCACCCAATCCGTGGAAGAAAGATTCCGAGTGTGCCTACTTGCACCATCAGCGAATCCGAAATATATCGAATCGTCCATCAATACTTGCCAAAGCAGATCAAAAATATTGATATCACAAAATGCCAGACAGATATGTACAAAGATATAAAATGTACAAACAAGAAATTGCTCAGTCGAAGCCTAAGCAAAATACTTCTTCAGGTAGAGCCCATTTCCGGGCTCTGCCAGCTTGTTCCCTTCAAAGTTAATTAATTCATAAGCCCCTTTTTTGAAAACACACTTCACTATAAAGGGACCATGCCAGATAGATTTGAACTTGCCTGGCCCCAGGGCATCTTTGTCTTGGTCATAGACTAAGACAAGGTCACCTTCAGAAAAAACCCGAGGATGGTCAGCTTTATCATATTGAGTTTTAATCCTCTTCTTATGGGCTTCATTTATTATGGCTGCATCTCGATGCTTCTCATCAATATGTTCCAAATGAATGAGGTGTTCTTCGAGACTAGATGTCTTCGGAAGAATTTCTACAGCTAGCTTAAGGGACAAAATTTCACATTCGATAGGGAAGATAGATTCCAACCTATAAACTAGTTGAAAAGGAGTAAAACCAGTGGTATCCTTAACCGAGGTTTGGTATTCCCAAAGCGTCGGATACAACATGATGTGCCAATTGGATTGAGTTTTATCAATTTCCCTTTGCAGGATGCTCTTAAGGGACTTATTCACATCTTCAACCTACCCATTGGCCTGAGGATAATATGGAGATGAATGCTCCTATCGGAATCCCAACTTGAGAGCCAATTCAGTCATCACTTGATTTTGGAGGTGACAATCTCTCTTGGAATACCAAATCATGAAATAACCTGGTTGAAGAGAAACAAGGCTGCTGTCTCACTATCGTTTTTGAAAGTAGGCATGGCCTCAACCCACTCCGTAAAGTAGTCTACAACCACAATGATGTACTTGTGATTCCACACTAAAGGCAGATTACAAGTGGTAAAATCAATGCCCCACTTTGTAAATTGACTGACAGTGATAACAGGAAAAAGTGGAGCTTGATGCATGCATTTTCTGAGTATAAACTTGACAAGGATGGCAGCGTTTGACTGCTTAAATATAGTCTTTGAAAATTGAAGGCCAAAAGTAGCCTGCTCGCAAATTTTTTTGGGCTGTTGCAAGCCTTGATAGATGACCACCACAAGCTCCACTATGGCAATCATTAAGTACTTACTCGACTTCTTCCAAAGTTAAGCAACGCCTAAGGATTGAGTCAACCCCACTGAGATATAATGTATCACCAATACTGTTATAGACATTTTTGTGCCTAACAGCATGGAGCATGAAATGTCGATAATCTGAGGGATCCAAAGTCCCTAAACATGTTGTTCTTACCCTTAGAGGAACAAGGTCAGCAAACCACAGCACTGAAAATCAGTTCTCCACCTGAAAACACTCAAAAACAAGCTATTTCTGGATCATGCCAGCTGCTCCACTGAGCATCTGCGCTGAATGTCAACTGCTCCACTCTGTACCTGTGCTGAATGTCAAATCTAATGAAGGCTACCTGCGTTGGGCGAGATTGGCCAAGTGGCACTGTCATTCTGCAAGGTGTCAATTTCCCAGGAAGCTTCCAAACTGACACTTGGGTCAAGGAATTCGCCTTGTGATGAGTAAGAGGGTCTTGATCTCCAAGTGGAAGCAAGAATCTCCAAGTGGACTCAAGAACTGAAGATTAACTAAAGTGGGAGAGGACACTAGTCAGCTTCATGTCAGTCTCAAGCTGACTCATCCTTTCTCCAAATCTCCTATATATAGAGCTCTCTCATGAGGTCTCAGGGGGCTGGAATTTTGTGAATGTAAGGAAGTGCTGTTGGTTTGTGTATAGAACTATTGGGTGATTGCTTTGAAGGAGGTGAAGAGGAGATTTCTTTCTGCTGGGAGGTGTTGCTGGATTGGGCCTCTTATGGTTGTAACACTCTCAGAACTTTACTTCTTCCATTAATAAAGCATTTGAGGTTCTTCTATATGCATGTGTCTTTGTGGCGTATTGATGCTTGTATATTTGATTTATTCTAATCCTTGAATCAATTATGGATGTATGCTTCTTGTAGTTTCCTTTTCTTGTGCTTTTGCAGGATCTTTGTGTAGCTGGGCCAGTGAAAGAGCAAGGAGCTGGGAGCAAGCAGCAAAGAGGGAAGATTGGATCAACCATTAGCGGAAGATAACGGTTAGTGGATCTCTTCCTCCTCTCTCTTACATCTCATAAAGAAGTAATCTTGAATAGCTTTGCATTCGGTTGTTGCTGAGGTACTATCACCCTTAGAGTGGGATAGGGTCATTCCGTATTGGATACTTTTCCCAACAACAAATTGGCGACTCCGCTGGGGATCGTATCTTGTTGGTTGTTTGTGTTTTTGCTATTCATTTCATAAACAAAGGGAGTACCGAATCGAACTGTATTTGAATCTTTCAAATGCAAAGTAGAGGGCAGCTACTCTAGCTCAGTTTCTGGGCAAGTTTATGATTTGAAGAGCTGATCCACAAGGACTCTAATAAACTCTTAGTGATAGCTTTTCATCCTCCTTGTCATCCCTTAGTGTGTCCTTGACTGATAGCTTCTGATTTGACCAAAAACTGTGAATTTTTGAGCAATCTGTGACCCGGAAACTGAGAAAAATGAAAGTTTGAATCTTCAGTGCAGGTGCTGTGAAGGAAATCTGCATTTCAGCGCAGTTCCCGAAGGGGCTACCTCGCTGAATGTCAAACTGATAGTGTACCACCTGCGCTGAACCAGTTTTGCCTAGTGCTACTGGGGTTCCCTCCTGTTTATTGCCCTGTTTTCACTCTTGTTTTTGCAGCCTGTTACCAGTCAATGTACCTATCTGAAACCAACTTTCCTTGCCACTATTCCGCCTCGGTTGTATAAAGAAACTCTGTTTTTTCTTTGTGTATTTCTTGTATCATTTACAGTTTCTCGTAACGAAAGTGAACTAGTCTTGCTGTGGCCTCTTAGATCTAGACCTGTGATAAAGTGTCGTTTTGATCTTAAGAGTTAGTTTGTTTGCTGTTCATAGTTGATTGAGCTTTTGCTTTTGTCATATGGTTTGAATTTACATATTTCTAGTGTCGAAACAAGTAAATCTTAAGGTGTCTTTTGATTTTGGACAAGCTTGTTTGCTTTCACTTGAAATTGAATTCAAAGTTATACAACAGCTTTCTTTCTGTATTACACCAACATTAAGAAAGAGAAAAGAAATACCTGCATTTTGCATTTTGCATATAAGTTTGTATGTTGATTTAGGGAAAAAGTGCATTAGTGTGTGCTCTTTGATCTGTGTGAAAAGATGTTGTCTTTCTTTTCCCTCAGTAGTTAAGATTTTCATAAGTCGAAAAGATTGAAAAAGCTTGCTTCTCATCTTAGACTGCATTTAGGAATTTGTATCAAAACATCTCGTGGTGAACCTTGAAAGGCAAACTTTAAAAAGATCAACTTAAAATATATTGAATGAACCTAACAACGCTTTGAAACATAACGCAAACACATAGAGGTCTAAGCTAGAGACGTGTTCTGGCGTCGTTAAACGTAGTGACTGTCGATCTCGACGAAGGTGGGTGATTCCTCCTGAGAGTCGGTGGCACTAATACGGACTTGTGCTCCCACGTACCGTCGCGTATATATTGGGAGACCCCTATAGGCATATATCTTTTATCCATAGGAAGCCGTGTCGGCCGCCCTACTGATCGCAATGCAGTGAACACAGCATTCATGAAGATCGACCACCTGTACCGTAAAACGTATTTTGTGGTTTTGCGAAAGGTTTGGCACACCCTCTGCCTAGATCTCCAGAGCAGTTTCTTTTGGCCTTTTTCAAACTCTATAACTGAAAAAGTCCAACCGAGCATTTGTCACTTCGGGCTCGTTAATACATCGAAGGAGACTAGAATCATCTTTAGCTTTTTCTCGACTCTTTAAAATTGAAAAAGCAAGTTGTGTCTAAAGCGTCGTTATAAAATTTATTTTAAGCGGAATAATCATCACCTTTCCCTCGTTGATCTTCGAAGTTAGTCCACCACAAGTGGAAGTTCCTGTAGAATCACTAAGAAATCTTTTGGATAGACTAGATATGTCTGAACAACCGTCGACATCTAGGACTGTGTCGTCCGACACAGCAGCAGCAGAGCCTCCTGCTACTACTCCAACGATGTTCGCTGGTATACCATTTGTCCCGGCCAATTGTCAACAACAAGTCGGAGTCCCATCAGGGACGACGACATGGTTAGTTCCTATTTCTTCATCCGGATTATCATCTGGTATTTCTTATGTTGAAACTCAACAAATTGATCCAATGTGTCTTCAAAGGCCAATTTACCCTTTGAATACTGGATTTCCACCATATGGAGGGCAGTATGCTCTTTCATTGTTCCCTCCCAGAGAACAACCATATGGGAGTTTACAACAAAGTTCAGGTCAAACTGGAATTACATCCAGCGGTTGGGTATCAATACTGCCTCAACAACCAGGGGTTGTATATTCAATGCAACCAGTACACCCTGTGTTGAATATTCCCACCATACCTGCTATAGTGAATGTGTCGCAAGTACAAGCTCCACCTGTTGTATGTCAACCCCAAGTTTCTCACGTTTCAATACAACAACCTCTTGTCTCAACGACTCAATCACAATATTAGGGTAGTGCCTCCTTATCTGGAGTGACTCAGGCTCAAACAAGTACTATGACTCCTCATCCTGTAATAGAGTTTAGGCTTCTGTGATCCATATTAGGTTAGATAAAGATTTCGGCGTAAATCACATGAAAAGTCATTTGTCGACGCGTTTCGAACCAACCAGTGTGGTTCATCGTCAGGACACTGGTTGGTTCGAAACGCGTCGACAAATGACTTTTCATGTGATTTACGCCGAAATCTTTATCTAACTCCTCATCCTGGTCAATCATCCAGTATTGGTCAATAGCAAATGGTCCAAAAACCAGAGCTGGTTCAATCTCAACAACCGCCATTCCAGCAATCATATCAAGGACCTGAGCAACAAGTCTTTGTAAGTAATGGGCAACCATACTATAATGGTTATGCCCATCAACCTTGTCAAAGTTGCCAGCATTATGCTGGTTTGCAAAGACCCATTGCTCAGGCGATCCCATCTTATCCTGGGTATGCTTCACCTAACCTGAATCAACAGTTGCCCTTTGTAGCAACTCTAGAATTACCAGATCTAAACCGGCTGACGAATGATCCAATTGCTTATGCTCCTTGGTGGCCAGCGATTCCGCATAAACTTCCGTCAGATATTCCTAAATTTAATGGAAATCCGGGTGAAGATCCGTCGAATCATGTGATGACATTCCATCTATGGTGTTCATCGAACACCCTGAATGATGATTCTATAAGACTTCGCCTCTTTCAGAGGACGTTAATGGGTCCAGCGGCAAAATGGTACATTGAATTGCCTAGAGCTTCGTTTGACAACTTCAGTACCTTAGCCACAACCTTTTTAACCCATTTTCAATTACCGATAAGGTATGAAACGGGAACAGAACTCCTTACCAACTTCAAACAGACGACTGCCACCCACATATCTGATCATATACATGAGTGGCGTCGTCGTCGTAGGATGGTGAAAACATATGTTCCCGATCAGCTGTTAGCTGAATGTTTTATAAAGTCGTTACTTCCTGCTATAACGGAAGATGTGGCCAAGGGGGGAGTCGTAACAGAGGAGCAAGTTATCGCTCGTGCACAGTATTTGGACTTAGTTTATACCCAGTCCGGCACGCTCTACGACAAAATACCCGACGCTCCTAGACCGGAATTTTCAATTCCTCCTCCTCCTAAATCAAACAATGACTCTCACGCCAGTGATGGCGTGATTGGCAAGCACAAAATTTATAGTCAAAATGCAAATGAAGAACTTCTTGCCTCAGAAGTAAATGCCATGTCGACCGACAAGGGCAAACAACTGAAGCAACCAGGGGGCAAGAAGAAAAAGAAAGGGAGAAAAAGGAAACCCCCAGCAGGGTGTCATATATGCGATGAGGATCATTGGACGAAAGATTGTCCACATATAGCTGAAGTTAAGAAACTCTTCAAGAGTTCAAAAACCCCAGCAGTATTGACTGATCCGTTTCCTAATCCAGGTCAAAATCTGGTTGCTAATCAACATGCTTCCCGATCTCAAGTGCTTATGTTGTCTACCTCAAAGCAGCAGAATAATGCTTTGACAAGGAATAAAGATTACGGGAATCCACGGCTGTCGAATAACAAGGCTGATGAACAACCTAGTAGTTCGACGACAACTTTGACCAAAGTTGTGCCACCCACCATTCTTGAACCAATGATAAAGTTGCCAAAAGGAGTAGTACACAAATCGACATTTAATTCTCATTCCAAAATAGCACAGAATTATAATATAATAGAGGACCTGGCCCAATCGCCATCCGGTATGTCGACACTTGAGGTACCGCAAAATTGCCCCTCCCAAAATCAAACTTTATTATCAGCAATAGATGGGATTGGCCCAATGGATTCCAATCTTGTGGCCTTTGATCATAAAGGATATGACCCTCAGTTACCAGCTCAACTAGCTTTCCTTATTCAAGTGAAAGCCCTCAACAAAACTGTTCATCGAACAATTATTGATGAGGGGGCATCTACATGTCTTATGTCGATAAGTTGCTGGAAAGATTTAGGCTCACCACCCCTGTCGAAATCATCAACGACGTTAAAAGCATTTGATGGACGATCATACACTCCATACGGGATTTTAAGTAATTTGCAAGTTGAACTGGGGGGCAAAACAATAGGAATTGATGTTGAAGTAATTGATGGAAACCTCGATTACAACATCCTACTCGGAAGACCATGGATCTATGCCATGGCCGCAGTTGTGTCGACCTACTTCAGGAAGATTGTATTTCCCTTCCAAGGAGGAATTACAATCGTCGACCAACAAACTTTTCTCCACAACAGTTCACAAGTTACGGGAAGCATTCCAATGATCCATGGAAGGAATCATTCGCTCCAAAATATCGGAGTAGGTCTCCTAAAAGACCCTGCCTTAATGGGTACTTTTGCCCTACCGCCCCCAAGTAATCAGGCGGAAGTGGCCACAGTGGAATATGAAACCTTCTATGTCTAATGGATTTAGACTCTGAGGACGGTTCTAATCTTGTGTCAACCTCATTAAAAAATGAAACAAATCCCCGAGGAAAACCTCCATTCCAACCACCGAGTTGAATGCAATGAAGCTTGGGGGGCGTGCACCTCGATTTGCATTATTATGCTGGGGGAATGCAAACTTATCATCGAGCAGTTTTAGCATAAAGTTCATGCTCGTTAAAAAATAAACGCAAGATCCGAGCAGTTTTAACGCGGTCTTCATTCTCGTTAAAAAATAAATAAAAGCAGTGAGCAATGTTTCCTCCAGAGTTTAAGCTCATTTTTATCTAAAAAAGAACCTATCCCGGTAAATAACCTTTGTGATCGTAATTTTATCAGCCATAAAAAGCCTTGGTCGTGTTTTGCACCCGCCACCTCCACCGTCATTTGGCCGATCGTTCACCTCCATATGATTGTTTACCTATTTTGAGGAACAGCTGCGAAGAGTGATTTCACCTAGCCATCCTTGTGACACTGCCGTGATTGGAAAATTCCAACCTGTACCTGGAATCTGCTGCTATCCCTGTTTATCACTCGTTCCTCAAAAGACGAGTCTTCTTTGAGCTCTTTTCATCTGACTCGTAAAATATGAAAAGTTTGCCGAGTTTTTGGCCTTCCAGCTCGTTAAAGTGACCGGAAGAGCTATCCCTCCTCTAGATTTTAATCTTTTTGGACCTGAGGGATTATTACAGAAAAAGGTCGAGCGCTTGTTTTATTCGGCTCGTTAAAGTTATCAAAAATTCATCCCTTCTGTATTGTTTTATACTTTTTCGGACTTAAGGGATTAGATGACGAAAAAGGAATTTTGGAGTTAACTTTCTGTACCTTTTCAGACTCTCTAAAAATGAAAAGGACCAAGTTTTCCTTGTTGTTAGACTCGTTAAAATGATTAAATAGCGACAAACTTGTCTTTAGACGAGAACGAGTTTCCCTATCGCTAAGCTCGTTAAAACATAGCGATGGGCTTGCCCGAAGGGCAGGTTATAGAACAAGCATATGTTATCCTCCTCAAGCTTGACAAAAATAAAGAGGTACTGGTCAGAAATGACTGGGGAAAAATTGGGAGAACCTCAAAGCTTTAATGGTAGCAAGTCGCTCTTGAACATGACACTTTGTCCTCCGTATCACATCGGGTTGGGTTGTTTCATTCACCAGTCTCATCACCATGGTCCTCACCAAACCATCCACATTTGGGGTAATGCTACCGATCCATCACATCAGTGTCGTTATATGTTCAAGAGATGTTGTTCAGAAAGAGTCAATCGTGTCCCATCCACTGCCATACATTATCCTTCATCCACCCATGATCGCCACCCTGAATCATATTTCATAGATTGTTTCCACCTCCACTAAAATCATTAGCTCCGTTCCGTGTCACTGATGTGGGATTCATTAAGGCCCTCCTTTGGCGGATCGGTTCATGTCGACTTCAGCTCATTATCCAGGAAGTTGATCTAGGAACACCCCCCCCAGTACTTTGAAGCTTGCATGCCTCAATGGCAAGTTTCTCACTTCCGGCGACAAGTATACATCAATGACCTTCGACCAGAAGTTTTTGCGTGGTGTTCGACGCCAAGTCCTTTATTCACACCACGTGAATTGTACTGCAGTACCTTGAGGGTCATTGTCATTATTGATGATTCCTCTCGCGCTTGTTAACGGTTTACCTTATTGACCGGTAATCAAGCGATGTCTTTCCATGTTCGACTTCAGCGCAATTCTCACATGGATCGACTTGTACTTAAAGTGAAGATCGAACGAGTTTGAAGACCCCAGATCTAGTTTCATCCATCCGGGCTGCGATATATATTCAGGATATAAAGACATTTGTTATGTACATCATTGCAACAGATGATCATCCTACTCAAAGGATGATAATGTCAGCAGAGAATTACCAGTCTACCATCAGACGATCGTCTGTTCTATGTACCAAAATGAATTTATAAAGCTGAGCATGGGAATGCCTGCCTCAGCTAGATCATGAAAGCAGAATGAAAAATAATGTATTGTATTGTATTTTATTACAGGGCACCTCTCAGCGATTGAATGAACTTCGGATCCTCCTGATAAAGCATTTCACCCGATAAACGGCCTCATACTTTAGGGGGCAACTGTTATAGACATTTTTGTGCCTAACTGCATGGAGCATGAAATGTCGATAATCTGAGGGATCCAAAGTCCCTAAACATGTTGTTCTTACCCTTAGAGGAACAAGGTCAGCAAACCACAGCACTGAAAATCAGTTCTCCACCTGAAAACACTCAAAAACAAGCTATTTCTGGATCATGTCAGCTGCTCCACTGAGCATCTGCGCTGAATGTCAACTACTCCACTCTGTACCTGTGCTGAATGTCAAATCTAATTAAGGCTACCTGCGTTGGGCGAGATTGGCCAAGTGGCACAGTCATTCTGCAAGGTGTCATTTGCCCAGGAAGCTTCCAAACTGACACTTGGGTCAAGGAATTCGCCTTGTGATGAGTAAGAGGGTCTTGATCTCCAAGTGGAAGCAAGAATCTCCAAGTGGACTCAAGAACTGAAGATTAACTAAAGTGGGAGAGGACACTAGTCAACTTCATGTCAGTCTCAAGTTGACTCATCCTTTCTCCAAATCTCCTATATATAGAGCTCTCTCATGAGGTCTCAGGGGGCTGGAATTTTGTGAATGTAAGGAAGTGCTGTTGGTTTGTATATAGAACTATTGGGTGATTGCTTTGAAGGAGGTGAAGAGGAGATTTCTTTCTGCTGGGAGGTGTTGCTGGATTGGGCCTCTTATGGTTGTAACACTCTCAGAACTTTACTTCTTCCATTAATAAAGCATTTGAGGTTCTTCTATATGCATGTGTCTTTGTGGCGTATTGATGCTTGTATATTTGATTTATTCTAATCCTTGAATCAATTATGGATGTATGCTTCTTGTAGTTTCCTTTTCTTGTGCTTTTGCAGGATCTTTGTGTAGCTGGGCCAGTGAAAGAGCAAGGAGCTGGGAGCAAGCAGCAAAGAGGGAAGATTGGATCAACCATTAGCGGAAGATAACGGTTAGTGGATCTCTTCCTCCTCTCTCTTACATCTCATAAAGAAGTAATCTTGAATAGCTTTGCATTCGGTTGTTGCTGAGGTACTATCACCCTTAGAGTGGGATAGGGTCATTCCGTATTGGATACTTTTCCCAACAACAAATAATAACATAGTTTTTGGCAAGGTGATGTAACTTTCGATGCTCATCTTTGGAGAAAGCAAGTGGAAACTTCGAAGTACGGAGATATATAATGATATCTCCATACCATGGATCCTGTGAAGAAATGAAGAATAAATGTTCATCGAGAAAATTTTCCTCATAAGCAATAGCTTCCTTACAAGGTAGCCCTGAAATCAATTCCACAAAAACTAATGACTTCTCAGATTTAGTTGACAAGAATTCGAGATCGAACTCTTGCAAAACAACAATCCATCGATTATACTTTCCCCCAATCACTCACCTACTAAGGATAAACTGAATAGGATTGTCAGTCGCTAAGACGAACGTTTCGTGAAGCAAAATGTAATTACGAAGCTATTGAACAACATGGACAACTGCCAAGGCCAATTTCTCAATGGGAGAATAGCGTAGCTCAGGTCCTACTAAGCCTCGACTCAAGTAGTATATTACATGCTCACTAAGAGCATCATCCTCCTGAACCAGAACCATACTAATGGTTGATTCTGCCACAACGAGATACAAAAGGAAATCTTTGCCATAATTTGGTGGACTCAATAATGGAGCAAAGGTTAATGCTTTTTTAAAAGCATCAAAAGATCATTGCGTGAAATCATGTCATAAAAATGGAACTCCTTTCTTAAGAAAACACATAAATCCTTTGCTAATCTCAGCGTAATTTTATATAAATCTCCTCAAGAGATTTTCCTTTCCTTGGAGACTTTGAAGTTGACGAATGGAAGATGAGGGAGGCAACTGAATTATTGCCTCAACCTTGAAAGGATCAACTCGAATCCCTTCAGTCGATTCAATGAATCCTAACAGTTGACCGGATGTGACTGCAAAATCACACTTATTCAGATTCAACCGGATTTTATAAAAACAACATCTCTCAAAGACTAACTGAAGGTGCCTAGGATGATCAATTCTATTACAAGAACGAGCAACTAAGCCATCCAAGTATGCTTCGATAACATGTTTGATGTCATGGAAAGCATAAGACATGGCCCGCTGAAAAGTAGCTCCAACATTTTTAAGGCCAAAAGGCATCTTCTTGTATGCAAACGTGCCCTAAGGAGAAATAAAGGTTGTCTTGCGCTGATGCTCTGGATGGATAATAATTTGATTGTAACCAGAGAATCCATCCATGAATGAAAAAAATTCATTACCCACACATTCATCAACAATTTGATCAACAAAAGGTGTGGGTAATTGTATTTTGGACAAGCTTTATTTAAATCCCTAAAGTCGATACATACTCAGATTGTTCCTTGCATCTCATCTGCTAGGACTGGGTTGGAAACCCAATCAATTAGAGGAACAAGGTATATGAAACCCACCTTAAGTAGATTTTCAACTTCAGCTTTAATAGCTACCACTTTCCGAGGATTGACCAGTCAAAGTTTTTGATGAATAGGTTTGGTGTTTTCGTATGTCTTAATCTCAAGCTAGACTATAGATGGATCAATTCCAGGCATTTCCTCATAAGACCGAGCGAACACATCTCGAAATTCTTTGAAGATATTGTTGTAGATTTTATATTCAGGGGAACAGTCAGCTCCGATGAAGAGATTTTCAATTACCTTAGGATTCCTAGATATGTTCACAGGTATAGTTTGTGAGATAACCGACATGTTACCTTCAGCAGAAAATTTTGTTGGAGCCAAAAGGTTTGAAACTCTATAAACATCACTAGTAGATAGGTTGGAAAAACTAGATTCAACTTCACACAATGGAGGGAGAAAATATGAATGATGATGTAAAATCCCATGGTTGATCCACACCCATCAATGCTTCCAAAATTGCTTCTTTAGATGGTAAGACTGTATCGAAGCAATCCAGAGCTGAAGTAGAATAGAGGTTCCAAGCCGGATCCACATCGCCATCTAACTCCTCTAGTGGAAAAGGAGTGAGACAGTTATCTGCAGAGTTAATGATAGATTGATAAGCAAGTTTCGCTGCAGACATGGGAAATTCCATTCCACCTACCTGCCCTCCATCTAATGTGGTGGTAGATGAAGGTAAGGGCCAAGGGTCCGAAAAATAATGAGTTCGAAAGAACCCTTTCTGAGAAGCCCCCCCAGAGGATGAAATTGCATTAATTCTAGCTGTAGGAGTAGGGAGGTCGAATATACCCATTAACAAAGAGTACATCCCAAATCCTAAATTCTCAATAGGTTGACGGGGATTTTCCACCAATGGAACGGTAGAATCCGAAGTTGTGTGAGAGTCACTTAGAGAATAATCTAACTGATCAACTCTAACAATCCTCCCCTCATGAAGAAAACAGAGGATGCGGAATAATGATGAAAATATGGCATCCATATCGTAAATCCAATTCCTGCCTAAGAGGAGGTTATAATCTAGGTTCACATCAACGATTTCTACCTCAATATTCACTACCTTTCCCCCAACACATATAGTAAAGGGCAGGATAGTCCTGTGTGGCCTATGAGAATGTCCATCAAATGCCATCAAAAGAGTTGGTGAAGGAACAACTAAAGGTGATCCAATGGCCTTCCAACATGACATAGACATCACGCATGTGGAAGCTCCCTCATCTATAACAATCCGAAAAATATTTGTCTTTCGCTATGTGGACTTTATCTAGAAAGCCATATGGTGAGGAAGTCTCTTTTTGACATTCAACATATCAAAAGTGAGCACTAAATAATTCTTTGGGTCTACTGCACCGATTGCCGAAAGCAAATCACTTCTCTGAGCAAGGCATGACTAGAGTACATCCAATGTTGACATAGCACAAGGACTTTGAGCCAGATCTTCTAAAATTGAGTAGTTCTAGGCTGCCCTAGCATTAGGGTTAATAGTCAAGCGCTTTGTGGAGCCTTTCGGTATCTGAGGTATAGACTCAACAGAGGGCTGCTTAATATGAAGTGGTTCTGTGGCTTCGGGAACAAATTTAGCCTTAGATTTTTCTAATTCACCATAATCACGTGCTCGGGTAGCGACGTCGATATGAGAGCTCATCATGTCACATGGAATAAGTCAATATTTCGGACAAGATAGACCTTCCTAGAATCTAAAGAAGACCTAATGACAAGAAAACCAATCACACACTATCTTTCTCTAAATATGCTTTTATAAACAAAGGCAAACAAGTGTTTTAGGCCTACCTTGGGTCCAACGCAAGTTTGTGGAAGCCTTCGCTCCTTCGATCCAAATGAGCTCCCTTGTCGCGAATCTGGAAACACAAACAAGCAAACAAATTAAATAGCACCTGAAAAGCCAATATCATAAAACATATTTAACATGAAAGTCAAGGAATTCATTGTTGGAAATAATACTGAGAGGGGGGGGGGGGGGGTGAATCAGTATTATCAAGTCAAATATTTCCTTTTTCAATTCCAGATGATATGCGCTACTTCTGTTAATAAAAACCACGTATATATGCAACTACAGATAAAGAAACCCGCATATACAAAGCAGACTTATAATTTGATTTATCTTTCAGATGTCAGTTATTAATCTGTGTATCAGAAAATAAACAGTACCAGAAACAGAGCAGAAGACAGTCACACATAAGAACACAAGATATAAGGAGGAAACCCAATGTGGGTGAAAACACCCTGCTGCAATTCGTCTCTATCCTCTTTTTAATTAGAAACTTCTCTTTACAATGTTTTGTATTGTTGCAGTCTTTACCAATACGCAGGCTGCAACCTGCAGAGAGCTACAACTCTCTCTCGTTCTCCAGCTTTCCTGGAAGGGAGCTCCAACCCCCTAAGTTCTTGTACTAGCTTGAGATACTAGTACGCAGGCTCCTACCTGCAGAAGGCTGCAACCTTCTCTTTGCTTTCAGGGACCTCGTTTCATTAATTTTCAGACTGGATCCACAAGTAACATCAATCAAACATCAAGAATTTCTGCATAACCCAAACTCCTTTTCACCAATCAAAAGCTGAAACAAATAAACACTTCTCTGATCGCTGTACCCAGAACACAGTAACTGTAATCAAACACCAATTCTGAACCCAAAACACTGCAGTAATAAAACAAAAGCAGCTAGAACATAAATCAAGATATATACGCTACTTCACTGTTCAGCAACCTGCGAGTATACGCTTCTGTACCACAACCAACCTGCGTATACGCTTCTTTCATTCACAGAAATAGCGTGTATAGGCACCCGCAATTCACTGAACCCGCGTACAGATCTATTTATTCTTTTAAGCTTTCAGACATTAGTTAACCCAGATTTATAGATCAAGAGTGCGCCACATATAACAGATCAAAATTATGCAGAGATACCAATGTTCAAACCTTGAGATTTTGATCCATCAATAGTCCTTATCCTTCTTGCGCTCAGGTTCCTCCTTGATTCAGATCTAGATCTGCACCATAACCCAATCACTAGTATTCCAGATCTATCACGATATCAGATATTCAATTATTCAGATGATTCCTTGTCACATGATCTCCTTCCTCTTTTATATTTTTAGGCCTTCCACAATACCACGGTCCAAAACCATAATAAACCAATACCAAGGGCCCAAAACCTGGGGTCAACACTTCTGACGAGATACCATGGTCCAAAACCATAGGTTCAAATTCTAAGGATTAACAACCATGGACCAAAAATAAGTTTCTCATGATGTACGCGCTTTTCTGTGCATAAAAGTGCGTGTATATGCATACGCGACTTCTGAACGTATAACCCGCGTGTGTATGCGTCTTCGGCAAGGTGAACCTACGTATACAAGATTTCCTTCATTCTGAGCACCTGAACTGAGATCTGTCACCAAAGAGAGTTGCCATCAAGGACAACACCTGTACCATAGTGCCACTCGTGTGCCAAAATGCCAACAATCTCCCCCTTTGGACTTGATGGCAACCCCAAGATCCTCAATGTCATTCTCCCCCTTTGTCATCAAGGGCAAAGGGCTGTACTCCCCCTGAGTACATGTTGATATCTCTGCTCTACTGTGCTGAACATGCTCCCCCTGTCTATACCTGATGGTCTCTGACAGACCCATATCAGACTCTATTCAACCAGAATCTGTTCTTGCTGATTTTCTTCAGAATTCCATATACGAGACTGCATCTGCATAAATCTACGTATGTACGCGGATTCCCCTCATCCAACTCGCGTACAAGAACTTTTCTTTGAAATAGACAAGCTTCAACAGCAGGATGATGCATCAACTACTCCCAGCTTCTGTCTGAGATATTCAAAATTTTCCCTGGGCAGTGGTTTGGTGAGGATATCAGCAATTTGTTCCTTGGAAGGAACATACTCCAACTTGACTTTTTGCTCAAGCACTTGTTCCCGAAGAAAGTGATATTTGATAGGTATGTGCTTGGTCTTTGAATGCATGACAGGATTCTTTGAAATTCTTATTGCACTTGTATTATCACATAAGATAGAGACAGGTGGAGTACAAGTGATTTCAAAATCCTGCAAGGTTTGCATCATCCAAAGAAGTTGAGTGCAACAAGATGCAGTAGCCACATATTCCACTTCAGTTGTGGATAAATCAATCGAACTCTGTTTCTTGCTGAACCAAGATACTAATCTGGAACCCATAAAGAATGCACCACCACTTGTGTTCTTCCTGTCATCCACGCTTCCAGCCCAATCTGCATCTGTGTAAGCATGAAGTGTGAGATCTGTATCTCTAGGGTACCATAAGCCATAGTTTTGAGTTCCTTGAAGGTACTTGAAGATTCTCTTGACTGCCTGAAGATGAGTTTCCTTTGGATTTGCCTAAAATCTTCCAACTATTCCCACTGCATGCATGATGTCTGGTCGGGTACCTATCAAATAAAGTAGACTTCCAATCATAGATCTATAGGTTGGTTGATGCACTGCTGCCGATTCATCATTTTCACTGAGGCTGCATCCTGTAACCATGGGGGTACATACTAGTTTTGAATCTTCCATGCCATACTTCTTCAGAATTTGCTTGAGGTACTTGGTTTGAGACAAGAAGATACTGCCTTCATTTTGTTGGATTTGCAATCCAAGAAAGTATGTCAGTTCTCCGAGCAAAGACATTTCGAATTCTTTCTGCATCACCAAGGCAAAGCTTTGACTCATACCTTCTTCGTTGGTACCAAAGATAATATCATCTACATACACAACAAGTATTAGCAATTTGTCATTTTCAATTTTTATATAAAGATTGCTATCTGCTGATCCTTTTGAAAAACCTTGTTGATGAAGGTATTTGTCCAAGCGGTAGTACCAAGCCCTTGGAGCTTGTTTAAGGCCATAGAGAGCCTTTTAAAGTCTGCATACAAGATTTGGATCATTCCAAAGGATAAAGCCATCTAGTTGCTCTATGTACACTTCTTCTAAGTCTCCATTCAGAAAGGCTGATTTTACGTCCATTTGAAATACTTTGAACTTCTGGAAGCTGGAGAGAGCAAGGAACATTCTGATGGCCTCAAGTCTAGCAATGGGAGCAAAAGTTTCTTCAAAGTCTATTCCTTCCTGTTGAGCATACCCTTTACAAACAAGTTTGGCCTTGTTTCTAATCACTTCCCCATTTTCATTCAACTTATTTTTGAAGATCCATTTTGTTCCTATGACATTTTTGTCTTTTGGTCTAGGAACCAACTCCCAAGTGTTATTCTTTTCGATCTGCTCAAGCTCTTCATCCATTGCCTTAACCCAACACTCATCTTTGCATGCTTCTTTTACATTTTGCGGTTCTGTGGAAGAGAGCAATGCCAAATAGCTTGAAGCTTTTGCTATTTTTCTTCTTGTTTGTATACCTGCTTCTTTCTGCCCCAAAATTTGAGATTTTGGATGATTCTTCTGAACGTACCTGGATGGAGTCTTTTCTTCTATCCTTATCTGTTCCTCTGGTGCCTCTTGGGGTTCTTCTTCATCATCTGTTTGATTTGGAGAGTAGTCTCCATCCTCATTGATATTTTCATGATTCACTTCCCTAGGGATGTATCCTTTTTCATCAACCACTACATCAATGATGTCAACAATTCTTCCAAGCCTTTTATTGTAACACTTATATGCTTTGCTGTAGGGAGAATAACCAAGGAGAATGCCTTCATCTGCTCTAGGTTCAAGTTTGCCAAGCTACTCATCAGTATTCTTAATATAGCATTTGCTCCCAAAAATTTTGAAATGCTTTACTGAAGGAGTCTCACCATACCAGAGCTCATGAGGAGTTTGAGTGCTGTTCACTCGGACATTTGTTTTGTTGAGAATAACAACCGCATCATATGCAGCTTCACCCCAGAAAGTTGCGGGAGTTCCAGACTCATCAAGCATAGCACGAGCCATTTGTTGGACTGTTTTGTTTATCCTTTCCGCCACTCCATTTTGCTGAGGAGTCCAAGCTGTAGAGAATTCCCTTCTTATTCCATGTTCTTCACAGAAATCAAAAAATTCATTTGAGGTAAATTCCCCAACTCTGTCAGACCCGAGGCACTTAATTTTGTAATCTTATTCATTTTCAGCAAAGGCTTTGAAGGATTTGAATTTTTCGAATGCTTCGTCTTTGTGCTTCATAAGTCCTAACCAAACAAACCTGGAGAAGTCGTCAATGAATAGTATAAGGTATTATTCTCCTCGAGGTGACCTTGTCCTAAATGGACCACATACATCTGTATGGACTAGCTCAAGAGGCCTGCTAGCTGATCCTTCCTTCTCAGGAAAGTTAGTTCTGGTTTGCTTACCAAACTGACATGATTTGCATATGGTGTTGTCTGGAATTTTGATATCTGGAAGACCACGAACTGCCTGGTATTTGCATGCTTTCCTTATTTGTGAAAAGCTTAGATGCCCCAACCTCCAGTGCCATAACCAGTGTTCATCATCCTTGCTTAAATAGCATTGTTGTTGTCCTTCTTCAAATATGTATAGATTATTTTGAGTTCTTCTGCCTTTGATCACTGTTTCTCGTGTATCAAGATCACGAACACTACATCCATTTGATCGAAATATTACTTCGGTTCCTTGATCGCACATCTGACTAACACTCAATAGATTATGCTTCAAGCCATCAACATACAAAACATTTCCAGCCTTGACCTTTTCTTTCAACTGAGCAGTGCCTTTTCCTTTTATGGCTGCAGGGGTATCGTTTCCAAAAGAAACCTTCTTTCCCTTTTCTAATGCAGTATATGATTCAAGTTTTTCTTTATCACCTGTCATATGCTTTGAACATCCGCTGTCGATATACCATAGATTTTCTTGTCCTTCTGCATAAAAGGCTATCCCACATCTTTCTGGTTGTGGTTTCTTCATTCTCCATGTTCTGGCACTTGAGGTTTGTTCCTTCTGAGTTTTCTTCCAAAACCTGCTTCTGCATTCAGAATCTTCATGACCAAAGTTGTTACAAATAGAACATTCCACTTCATTTTCAAGGGCTGAAAAGTCGTTATTAGTCCTTTTCGTGATCCCAGTCATATTCCTTTGTTTTTGAGCTTCTCTAGTCATGATTATCTTATAGGCAACACATTGGGCTGCTTTGTGACCAAAGTTATGGCAAGAGAAGCATTGGCCATTGAAGAAACTCCTGCGATTATAAAATCTATCATCCAACCGATTGTAGTTTCTACCGACATCCATTCTTGAGGCAAATTGGGAAGATTTTACCTAAGGCTGATTGTAGCTTCTATTTGTCCTTAAGGTAGCTTGCCCCCGATTTTCTTGATAGTCTTTGTTTGTTCTTGAGGTAAAATGTCCCTGATATACCTGATGATTTCTATTAGGTCTTTGCTCGCTCCTCCTTGCTGCATCAAGATAACTTTTGGAGGTGGATGCTTGAGAAGTTTCTTTATTATATCCCAGACCTGTCTTGATTAGTGGAGAACACTGCACATTGATAATCTCATCCGAGTCTCAAATCCTTTAACAAATTTAAGATTAATAGCTTTTGTTTTCTCAATCTCCTTTCGAAGACCAACAATTTCACATTCCAATTTTTCAAGATGTTTTTCCCTTTCAGCCAGTTGACATTGCAGAGAATCAATAATTGCATTTTTCTCTTCTAAGCAAATTTTGAGATTAGATATCTCTTTATAATAATCTTCTACATCTATAGCATCCATGTAGTCATCATCTTCAAAAGCCATTAAAAGTTTATACTTATTACCTCGTTCATCTTCGTCACTATTTGAAAGTCCATCACTATCTTCATGAGTGTAATAGCTTTTCTTATTTGCATTATGTTTCTTGTTCCATCTAACAGGTTCCTTCCCTTTGTCAATCTTATCCTTGTGAGGACATTTGGCAGCATAGTGACCGACTCTTCCACAAGCAAAGCATTTGAAAGGTAACTTACCTCGGAACCGTCCAGTACCCCGTTGGAGATTTCTGATAAAATTTTATTCTTCTTCTTCTTCTTATGACACATGTCCTGACTCATAGTACTCGCCTTTGCCTGAAGCCTTGAAGGCAACTTCTCTCCTGTCTGATGGTCCTCCTTTCCTCATTTCATAAGCAGTTAGAATTCCGTGCAACTGTGACATTTTAAGGCTTTGTAGATTCTCTTTTTCTTCTATTGCAGAAACTTTAGATTCAAACCTAGGGGACAGAGATCTTAGAACTTTTTCAACCACAATAGCCTCTTTTATTTCTTCACCCAAATTTTTCATACAATTAACAATCTCATCTACACGAAGAAAATAGTTAGCCACACTTTCATCATTATACATCTTGATATTTTCATACTGAATCCTGAGGGTTTTAAGTTTTGCTCGTTTTACCTGATCATCTCCTTCATAGCTTAGGACAATCTTGTCCCATATTTCTTTTGCTGATTTTAACTGCATAACTTTCACGAATTCTGATTGAGATAGACATCCTAATAGAGTATTGACCGCCTTTTCATTTGTTTCATATTTCTTCTTCTCAGCCGGATCTGTAGGAGTTGCTGCTGGAAAAGTATATCCTGTATCTATGATATCCCAGACTTCTGTACCCAAAGATTGAAGATAGGCAGTAACTCTTACCTTCCAATATACGAAGTTTGTCCCATAAAAAACCGGTGGCCTGATTGATGCTTCCCTCTCGTAGTTGCTCATGATGAAAGATCTTCCTTCAAGCGATCAAGCTTCTTCAGAAGGACCTGCTCTGATACCAATTGTTGGAAATAATACTGAGAGGGGGGGGGGGTGAATCAGTATTATCAAGTCAAATATTTCCTTTTTCAATTCCAGATGATATACACTACTTCTGTTAATAAAAACCGCATATATACGCAACTACAGATAAAGAAACCCGCGTATACAAAGCAGACTTATAATTTGATTTATCTTTCAGATGTCAGTTATTAATCTGTGTATCAGAAAATAAACAGTACCAGAAACAGAGCAGAAGATAGTCACACACAAGAACACAAGATATAAGGAGGAAACCCAATGTGGGTGAAAACCCCCTGCTGCAATTCGTCTCTATCTTCTTTTTAATTAGAAACTTCTCTTTACAATGTTTTGTACTGGTGCAGTCTTTACCAGTATGCAGGCTGCAACCTGCAGAGAGCTACAACTCTCTCTCGTTCTCCAGCTTTCCTGGAAGGGAGCTCCAACCCCCTAAGTTCTTGTACTAGCTTGAGATACTAGTACGTAGGCTCCTACCTGCAGAAGGCTGCAACCTTCTCTTTGCTTTCAGGGACCTCGTTTCATTAATTTTCAGACTGGATCCACAAGTAAAATCAATCAAACATCAAGAATTTCTGCATAACCCAAACTCCTTTTCACCAATCAAAAGCTAAAACAAATAAACACTTCTCTGATCGTTGTACCCAAAACACAGTAACTGTAATCAAACACCAATTCTGAACCCAGAACGCTGCAGTAATAAAACAGAAGTAGCTAGAACATAAATCAAGATATATATGCTACTTCACTGTTCAGCAACCTGCGAGTATACGCTTCTGTACCACAACCAACCTGCGTATACGCTTCTTTCATTCACAGAAAAAGCGTGTATACGCACATGCAATTCATTGAACCTGTGTATAGATCTATTTATTCTTTTAAGCATTCAGACATTAGTTAACCCAGATTTATAGATCAAGAGTGTGACACATATAACAGATCAAAATCATACAGAGATACCAATGTTCAAGCCTTGAGATTTTGATCCATCAATAGTCCTTATCCTTCTTGCGCTCAGGTTCCTCCTTCATTCAGATCTAGATATGCACTATAACCCAATCACCAGTATTCCAAATCTATCACGATATCAGATATTCAATTATTCAGATGATGCCTTGTCACATGATCTCCTTCCTCTTTTGTAGTTTTAGGCCTTCCACAATACCACGGTCCAAAACCATAATAAACCAATACCAAGGGCCCAAAACCTGGGGTCAACACTTCTGACGAGATACCATGGTCTAAAACCATAGGTTCAAATTCTAAGGATTAACAACCATGGACTAAAAATAAGTTTCTCATCATGTACGTGCTTTTCTGTGCATAAAAGTGCGTGTATATGCATACGCGACTTCTGAACGTATAAACCGTGTGTATACGTGTCTTCGGCAAGGTGAACCTGCGTATACAAGATTTCCTTCATTTTGAGCGCCTGAACTGAGATCTGTCACCAGAGAGAGTTGCCATCAAGGACAACACCTGTACCATAGTGCCACTCCTGTGCCAAAATGCCAACATTCATGAAACAAATGACATGAGACAATTTGTTGAGAAAAATGAGTTTGATTGTATTAATTCAAATCAAGAATAACTTTACAACCTGTGCCTTGACGGTGTACAAGCTCCTCCTAGGGTCCAGCAAGAAGTCTCCTCTACTTTGACAAGCTTCATTCTCCTCCCAATGAAGGCAAAAAGGTATGTGATCTCTCCTCTCAAGCTTAACTAGGAAGTCCTAATTTCACCAGCATTTACCCTCAAAAATGTTCAGCTTCTAACCTCCCTAGCAACCAGCCCAATGCCTGAATTTATAGTGCAATGGAGGGAAGTTACTAGGTCCTCCTTCAAATGGATAAAGCCCTCCTTCAAAGGGATAGCTCCTCTCATCAAGGGATTAGCTCCTTCTCTTTTGGGATGCATGAACCACCTAAGAGCGGCCAATCCACGTCAAAATTCCTTCTAGAATCATCTAGAATTAACCCAAAGTGAGTTTTTTAGAATAAACTTGTGCGTTTTTTACTTTCACAGGGGTCTGCACCCACACCTTTAGGGACAGAGCGGGTAGGTCCACAGTTTTTGTAAACAGAAGGTGCGGGATCACAGGTAACAGTGAGAGAAAGTGCAGAACCAGATTTTTATTGATTTTCAATGTCTTTCTCTCAATTTCAAAGCTTGACTTGAAGAGCTGAGGTCTGAGACTTTCTTAGGAGAACAGTACAAGTGATGATGGACCCATACTGACTGCAAATAATCATGGTGACGATATTTTTGTGTAACAGATTGCCCCCTAAAGTGCGAAGTCTGTAGTAGATTAGGATTTCATTTATCATTTAGGAAGAGTGAAGTACTTTATCATTTCAAGGATCATCTTGTGCATAGCCCGGTTGGAACCTGTAAAAACATTCAATACAAGATATATATATGAGATCATATCATCGTTGAGGTAGGCATTCCCATACTCAGATCAAAACTGACTTAGAAAACTAACTACTGCTCTGATACAGGAATGATCTTGTAATACATCACAAGTATAGACTCATGTGGACACAGTATGGACGCAGCCATCTGTTTATGAATAGTCCATTATGTAATGAATACAAAATTCCTCGCAACCTGGATTGTGGGAACTAGATCCAGGGTCTTCATTTCTACTTCCTGAAACAGTACGATTCTATCCATGCGAATGAATGTGTTGATGTCAAACATGGTAGAAACCACTTGATTACCAGTCAATGATGTAAACTGTTAACAAGTGTGAGAAAAACCACCAGTGATGTCAATGGCTCTCAAAGTACCCAGTACAATCCATGAGATGTGAATAAATGTGTTGATGTCAAACATGTCACGGAATCCTTTGATCGAAGGTCAATGATGCAACCTGTCGTCAAAGGTGAGAAACCTGCCATTGAGGCATGCAGATCCCAAGGTACTAATGATTTATAGATCTCTTTCTAGATAATGAGTTGAAGTCGATAGAAAGCGATCTGTCGCAGGCAAGCCCACAACACGAAATTATAGATCAAGTTGAAGAAATTTAGTTGCAAGGACTGACTCAGGGATGGTCAAGAGGATGACAGATATTTTGCAGATGAATGGCTTATTAGCAGTGACCTCTTGAACACGTAACGACACAACGGATGGCTTGGTGACAATTGACCCAAAGTTAATACCCAGAAACCGGCTGAAAACTTTCAATGTGGTTTGATCAACTGTTAGGCAAAGGATTTCCCAACCCAGGTGAATAAAAGTGTCGTGTTCAAGAGTGGTTACAAAGTATGACAAACAGGCTCATTTTTCTCTCTTTTCCCCCACCATTTTTGGCAAGTACCTCTTTATTTTTGACAAGCTTGAGGAGGATAACATTTGCTTGATTGTAAGCTCATCCTTTGGATGAGTCCAACTTAGTTTAAATTCGAACCCTAAGAAGGAGTGGTTCGTTCCTGTTTGTAATTGAACAGGTCCTTTACTGTGAAATTTTAATGAGTCCAGTATAGGAGAAACTCGGCGTTTTTCAATTTTAGAGAGTCTGAAAAAACTTAAGAAGACTCCAAGGTTTACCTTTTTCGTAAATTTGGGTCTCCCAAGCCCGAAAAAGTATAAAATAATACTTGAGAGAGCTGCTTGATCTTTATGACCAAGGAGTACTTTTCGTAATTAGTGCCCCTGATCTGAAAAAGTAAAAAAGCGATCAACGACACGTCGTTTTATAACCAATATCGAATTTGAAACGACAAAAATCCGGCAATATTTTCATGTTTTTACGGTCAGAAAAGATCTGTAAGTGGACCATATTTTAGTTCCATTTTAACGAGTTTGAAAGAAAAACTCGACAATCTTTTCATGTTTCAGGAGTCAAAAAAGAGCTTAAAGGTGACTCTAAATGTTTTTTCGTCGAAAATGATAGATTTCGATTGAATAATCCGTTTCCCTGAACAAAAACGCAAACATTAATCATACCTGTTTGAAATGGATAAAAATGTTGCAAAAATGCCTTTCCAAAGTGAAACATAAACAAATTTATAATTTATTTACTCAAAAAACTTATAAAAAGGGCTTTCGTCAATTCATTTTTACCGTTTGAGTTTTGGGTGAGAAAATAGTGCTTTTGTTTAGAAAACTTCCCATGAAGATTGCGGAAAATCCAACCGTCGGAATCGAACGCCGTCTTCTCCAGGTAATCCACATCATCCCACTCTTCATTTTTAACTGTTTCATTTTTTTTTTAGGCTTTTATTTTATTTTTTGGAGGGTTTTTAGGCTTAAAACCCGCGCACGGGGGTCCGCAGGTGCAACACTGCCAGCCCGCGGACCCCGACTTTTTCTCAATGGGGAAAAAGTCAGGGGTCCACACCTTCCATGTAGGCAAGGTGCGACCCACGCACTGTGTCTAACCCAGAGGGTGCGGTCCCCGCCGCAAGGGTTTTTAACCCAAAAATTCTCAAATTTGGCCCAAACAAATTAATTTCTAGCATTCTAATTTATCTTTTTACTTGATGCAGAGAGTACATCATGCTAGATTGGCGTGAATGAGAGCATGAGGACGTGGATCTAGCCGCGTTGAACCACCAACCTTTGATCGATGCATTGAAGGCCTACGGCTTGTACAAATTCTGGGCCATACCTGGCATGAGGGCCCAAGTGGATTTCTTACAGTGGCTGGTTGACAGATGGAGCATACAGGACCAGTGCTTCTTCATTGGTGGCCACCATCTCGAAATCGAGCCGGCAGATATATATTTCTTGACTGGTTTGCCTAAGAGGGGCGAAGACTTGACTCTATTCGGGGCTAGGCCAGGTGGCCAGTCTGTCGATAGCCTTCGGCTAGAGTTCTGCAACAGCCAGGCTAGAGACAAAGGGATAGACATAAAAACCATATCCCTTCCTGAACTCATGGTGACCACATTTACTGTCACCAGACTTTGCGGGAGTGCCGCATTACATGTTGCCAACGGATCCCAGATGCAGATGGTAGTTGACTGCTTTCGAGGCACCATCTTCAACTGGTGCGATGTTGTGTTGGCCAATGTGAAAGGCCAACTGACCAGAGCCAAGAACGAACAACTAAAGACCTTTGGTTATGGGGCTTTGGTTGTGAGCTTTGGTCTGGAGAGGGTTCCCATGTTGATCATGCAGCACCTTACTGTTGGAGTTGGGCTTCCTCGAGAGGCCAAACTGATGCGATGGGTCACAGTTATGGCTCGTCATCTGGACGAGGGGATAGAGGTTGTTCGATTCAAGCCTGAGTATTTCCAGTGGTTGGAAAACCAGGTTTTTTCTATTCAGGACTTCCCTTACACTGGGGTAGATTTTCGTGGTGACCCAGACATGGCTCTACCACCAGGAGAGCAATGGGATGACTCAAGTAAAATCATTTTCAACATTTTTCTTATTTTAATTTTTTTATTATTTTTCTATCGTCCCAAAACTGATAGTAAAAGTTTCAAATGCAGATGTGGGTCCACAGTGACCAGCCACTCTCTGGCATTACGAGAGGAAACAACCAGTTGCAGCCGTGCCAGCCCCACAGGATGAATCAGCAGAGGTTTTGGCCAAGTTGGAGGGTCATCTAGAGCACTTGGCAGAAGATATTCCGGAGACCACCATAGATGACATTCCTCGTCGACTTCAGCGCTATGTGATTGGGGTCCCAGGACCTTTTAGGAGGTTCCTTTGTAAGGTGGCCCGTGCAGTGGTTTCTTATCGAGATCATCACCAGTCATAGGATGATCGCTTATTGTGGGCATATATGACATTTTTGTTTTTTTTACTTATCATTTTTGCCGATCATAAGGTGTTTTTCAACCTATGATCGAGGACGATGTATTTTTTGACACACTCCTATATATATATCACTATTACTGGCTTATCTTGTAAATCATGTTATGGAATGGTTTTAAATTTACATGTATGATTATTGCAAATGTCTACTTAACATTCGAGAAGCAATTGCATCTGCTAATGTATTTAAAGATCTTGGAATATGCTGATATTCAATATAATCAAATTCACGTTCCAAGAGACGCACTCTCAAAAATAATCTCAATAACACTGGATTTCTAATGGCATACACTCTATTAAGCTATAATACAACGAGTTCAGAATCTAACCTCACTATCAAACTCCGAATCCCAAATGAAATAGATTCAGATAATAACTCAATCACTGCACTATACTCGGCAATGTTGTTCGTTGTTTGACCGAGGCTTACCCCATGCATAGATACCAACTCGTCAGAGGGCGAATAGATAACCCAAGCTGCGGAAGAAATGTTCCGTGTATTACAACAAGCACCATCAGCGAAACCAATGTATGTTTGGAGAGGCATCGACATCTGCAATATCAAGAGTAAAACCAAGATAAGCAGGAATAATGACGAAAAACACTCTCTAAGCTAAGCACACTTTTAAAACGAAAACACACCAGCTAGAAAGAAAAACTATCCTAACTAAAAATATCCATACCCATTCTTTAAGCATAATACCTCTTCAGGTAAAGACCATTTCTGGGTTTACCTAAAGAGTCCCCGTCAAAGTCTACCAATTCATAGGCCCCTTTTGCTAGCTTTCGCTTGACAACATAGGGACCATGCCACATAGGAACAAATTTTCCAGCGCCTAATTTATCATTAGCTTGATCGTAAACTAAGACTAGATCTCCTTCTGAAAAATTTCGAGGGGTCACATTTCGATCATACTGAGCTTTCATACGTTTTGCGTGAGTCTCGATCGCCAATGCAGCATCACGTCGATTCTCATCTAATTGAGTCAAGTATAACAAACGCTTTTCCTCTTCGGAAGTGGCTGGAAGTAACTTGATGGCCATTTGCAATGATGGGATTTCGCATTCAATGGGTAACACAGCTTCCAGACCATAAACTAGTTGGAAAGGAGTGAACCCTGTTGATGTTTTTACTGAAGTTCGATACGCCCAAAGCACTGAAAATAGCATGTTATGCCAATTCGACCGATGAATCCCAATGATTCGTCGGATCATGATGACTAAGACTTTGTTGATGGATTCAACCAGACCATTAGCTTGTGGATAATAAGTAGTTGAATTATCGTGACGCAAACCAAGCCAACCTGTAAGTTCGGTCATCATAACGTTTCGAAAATGATGCCCATGATCAGTGATAATCGCTTGTGGGACACCAAACCTAGTAATTATGTGATTGAACACGAAAATTGCAGCTATCTTGCCATCTGCCTCACATGTAGGCATCGCCTCAGCCCACTTAGTAAAATAATCTACCGCAAGGATGATATACGCATGCCCCCCCGCTGAGTGACGGTTACATGTAATAAAATCGATAACCCATTTGGCAAAAGGACCAACGGCAATTATAGGGTGGAGAGGAGCAGGTGGAGCGCGCATCTTTCGATCAAAAATTTGGCAGTTGTGGCATTTTCGGACCGTGGTAATACAATCTTTAAACAAAGACGGCCAGAAGTAGCCAGTGCGCAATATCTTTTGGGTTGTGGCATACCCAGACATATGACCGCCACATGCTCCAGAGTGACAGTCATTTAGAACCCTTTCAGCTTCCTCGTGAGTTAAACAACGTCGAAAAACATAGTCCGCCCCACGGCGATAAAGAGTATCTCCAATAATCCTGAATTGTTGGGACTGGAATCGTATTTTTCGATGTTCTGACCTTGAAATTTCTGGCCGAAAGGATTGGGTCTAGAGATAAATAATGATATCCCCATACCATGGATCTAAAGTGCTAATTAGAAACAAGGATTCGTCTGCAATGGGCTCCTCCGCCACAGTTTCCGTATCAGTACGCGGGAAATCACACATTAACTCCGCAAAAACTAAAGATTTCTTAGACTTAGATTTCTCAAATTCCAAGTCGAACTCCTGCAGGATAAAAATCCATTTAGAGTACTTGCCCCCTAGCAATTTCTTGGTCAAAATGTAGATCATAGGGTTGCAATCCGAATTTACTGTAGTTTTACGTAGTAAAATGTAGTGACGAAAACGTTAGACAGCTTGAACATCTGCCAATGCCAATTTCTCCACATGTGAGTATTTTAGCTCAGTTGGATTTAAAGTTTGACCAAGGTAATATATCACATGTTCAGTTTCAAATTCATCTTCCTGAACTAAGACCATTCCAATGGTGGAATGAGAGGTGGCGAGATACAAGAAGTAATCGTGGTTGCAGTTGGGAGGATGCAATAACGGTGCATGGGTCAACGCGTGTTTGAGTGCATCAAAAGATTTCTGAGCTATCTCATCCCAATAGAATGGAGTATTCTGTTTCAACAACCGGGTAAAACCCTTTGTAACCTCGGCGTAGTTAGGAATGAATCGTCGTAAAAAGTTTTCTTTCCCTTGCAAACTTTGGAGTTGGCAAAGACTCGAAGGAGGAGGAAATTTGACAATAGCTTCGACCTTCGAGGGATCGACGTGAATGCCGGCTTTCGAAACAACAAACCCCAGCAATCGACCCGTTTCTATACAGAAAACACATTTGTGTGGATTCCACCGAATCAAATAATGCCTACACCTCATAAAGATTGCTCGTAAATGGATGAGGTGATCTGCTCGATGTAATGAATGACCAGGCAAGTCATCAAGATAGGGTTGCACAATGTGCTTGATGTCATGAAACGCATAAGACATGGCCCTTTGAAAAGTTGCTCGGGCATTCTTGAGCCCAAAAGGTAACTTGCAATAAGCAAATGTCCCCCATGGACAAATGAAAGCCATTTTTGGTTGATCGGCAGGTAGAATATTGATTTGATTGTATCCAGAAAAACCATCCATGAAGGAGAATATTTCGCTGCTGGCACAATCATCAATGATTTGATCGATATAGGGAGTTGGGTAATTGTCCTTTGGACAGGATCGATTAATGTCCCTATAATCGATACATATTCTTATTGTCCCTTGCTTTTTGTTAACCCGAACAATATTCGATACCCAATCCGTTAGCGAGATCGGATAAATGAAACCTACTTTGAGTAATTTTTCAACTTCTGCTTTAATTGCAGTAGCTTTTCTCGGGTGAATCTGACGCAAACATTGCCGGACGGGTTTAGCGTCCGGGTAAGTCTTGATCTCATGAACAACAATCGCGGGATCAATTCCTGGCATTTCCTCATAGGACCAGGCAAACACGTCGCAGAATTCTTGAAATAGGGCCTTATATATTTGAATTTCATCTTCTGTACATGAGGCACCTATATGAATGTTCTCAACAATTCCAGGCTTAACCGAAATGTCAATAGGAATAGTTCGAGAAATGTTTCCCAAATTTAACTCTGAATCAGGATGTTTCATTGGATTCTGAGGTTCCTTGACATATTCAGTCGTAAAAATTGATGAAAAATCATTTTCAAAATGATCATTCTCGGGTAAAAACGAAGATCTGTGATGGAGATCTTCCCATGGTAAATCATCTACACATAGGATTTCATGAATTTTCTCATCGGAGTTAACAAGTTCTGAAAACGTGAGTGAATCTGAGCTTGATGTGAAAAGTGATTCTTCACGGACCACATTCGTAAGTCAATTTCGGTTGAAGATGGGTCGATAAACGATTGCACAGCCTCATACACAATTTCATATGGACTCAAAGGCATGACATTACCAAATGAGTCTATCTTAGATTCAGAAGGAACGATCCAAGGATCATCATTAACAATGGTGTTTGACGTAATGATATGAATGGTTGCAAATGAAGATGATGCATTGATCGAAGGAAAAGGAAAAGTTCCCAGTAAACTGGCATCTTTAACTAGTCCTACTCCAACATTCTTATACGGGATAGTCGTTTTATCGACATGCTGAATACTTTCAGAAGAGGCTGGGCCAGACAAAAAGTAAGCCAGCAGGTCTATTGTTACGATCTTTCCATTATGAGGAAACTTTATAACCCGAAAGACCGATGAAATGACAGTTGTCATAGCGTAAGACCAACTTCGACCCAAGAGAAGGTTGTAATCTAGAGGGGCATCAACCACCTCCACATCTAGATTAACGGTTTTTCCTTCAACCCCTATAGGCAAATCTTGAAAGGATGAAACCCACGGCCATCAAAGGCCTTTAGAATCGTCAGGGATTGATTTAGCGAAGGAGAACCAAGAGATCTCCAACACTGTATCGACATAATACACGTTGAGGCTCCCTCATCAATCACAGTCCAATGAATAGGCATGTTTTTTACTATCACTAGAATCTGGAAAGCCATTTGATGAGGTAAGCGCGGTGTACTATTTTCTAGATCAAAAATTATTAGGTTCGAGTTCTGAACGTCAACAGCTCCTATAGCCGAAAAAAGTAATTTACGCGGTGCTGGACATGATTGCAACACTTCCAAAGCCAACATTGCTGAGGGTGAAATAGCTAAATCCTCAACAATGTTATAGTTCTGAGCCTCTCTCGCATGTGGATTGAAAGCTGACTTTCGAAGTATACCCTTGGCGGGCGGTTTGATTACCAAGTCTGGATTAGGTTTCTCGATCTGTAGTGGATCAGAACCGGGAGCTGAGGTTGATGGATTAGAATGAGAAGATTCTGCTTCTTTACCATCAACAGGACTTTTACTACCATAATCATGTGATTGAGTCGCAATCCTAACATGGGACATCATCAGTATGGGTTCTTCATTGGCACTTGAGGAAGAACCTATCATCTTACTGTCTTGACTTGGAAAAGGATCCTTCAAAACAGCAGGCGTTTGGGAACCTTTGACAATCTTCGCAACCTCTGCACAATGAGGGCAATCTCTTGTAAAATGTTCATCGTCACAAATGAGACAAGGATAACGAGGTTTGCGTTTTTCGTCATTAGATTCTGATTTTTCAGGTTTCTCCTTTGAATTTTTGTCCGCTTTATTCTTCTTCTTCCCTTTCTTCTTCCCACCGGATTTTGATTTGGCTGTAGATGACTCTACAACATGAATATCGGCGGAAATCTCCATGGAAGAATCTCCTTTCAGGGAATCAGGCAAGGTTATGATAGGAGAAGGATTCTTGGAAGACTTCTTCTTACTTTTAGTGTTAACCATACCAATCATACCATCGGCGGCATGAGATCCCGAAGGAGCTGCAGCGATTTGATTTTGCTTGGGAAGATTGGGGATTTTCTCGTGTAACGTACATGACTGAGTATAGACCAAGTCAAGGTACTGTGCTTGAGCAATTACTTGCTCCTCAGTAACAACTCCGGCTTTAGCTACATCTTCAGTGATCTTTGGCAACAAAGACTTTACAAACCACTCAGCCAAAATCTGATCCGGAATAAAAACCTTCACTAAGCACCGCCGACGTCTCCATTCATGAATATGATCTGAAATGTAAGTGGATGTCGATTGCTTTAACGAAGTTAACAATTCCGTGCCATTGTCATATCTGACTGGCAACTGAAAATGAGTTAAAAACGAGGTAGCTAACTAACTAAAATTATAAAAAGTGCCTCGCGATAACTCAATGTACCACTTGGCCGCAAGACCAATTAGAGTGTGCTAGAAAAGTCTTAGACGGATTGAATCATCTGAAATGGAGTTACACGCACACCAGAGGTGATAAGTCATCACATGGTTCGATGGTTCTTCTCCTGATTTGCCTTCAAACTTAGGAATATCACTAGGCAACTTATTCGGCATTGGTGGCCAAAACAGAAGATAATTAATGGGATCGTTCGTTAGGCGCGGAAATTTAGGCAATTCCAAAGTTGTGATAAACAGTAACTGATGATTAGGGTCCCTAAAACTCTGGGTCATGAGACTAGCCCCAGGAGGAGGATATCCATGATAACTAGGAATAGGAATTGCATTTGGGATATTGTATCCTCCCGAAAAACTAGGATTAACCGGACCGTATTGGGGTTGCTGAGGTTGTTGATATGTGTACCCAGGATACGGTTGATACTGATAGACTGGCTACTGCATAGCAGGACCGAATTGGTATTGTCCCTGGTACGGTTGATAAGTAAATTGTGGTTGACTTGTGACAACCGTACTTGAACCAGGTTGTCCTACAGGGATCTGAACCGAAGTTTGAATCGTAGATCCAGACGGAGGTAAAGATGTCTGAGGAGTAGATACAGGAACAGTAGAAACCGGAGCTATCGATACTCTGGAAGTAGGTGGGGTAGATTGAACAGACGTTGCGGCAGTTGCAGCAGTCATTTGAGGTGGAGTACGAGGCGTACTAGGCCCAGGCTGAGAAACTACCACAGGTACAGAAGTTTGAATATTAAACTGGACAGGTTGCTGGGGTGTACCAGAAACTAAGGGTTGTCCAGTTTGAGATGACAACTGTACATTTGGCTGCAACACCTGTTGAGTTTGCGATGGATCCCACACTACATTCATTCCGGGGTATGGATCCATAACAGGTTGAGAATATTGAGGACCATAACCGAGTTGAGGGTAGGATTGATAATTCAAAGGTACATTTCTCATTCCTTGAACATATGATTGACCAGAGGGTGGTTGGAAACCTTGGTTCGAGTACTGACCTTGGGGTTGATACCCTTGAGGCACGTACTGATACTGGGGTTGACCTTGAGGTATAAATTGATACTGGGGTTGACCTTGGGGTACATATTGAGTCTGGGGTTGACCTTGAGGAATGTACTCTCCCGTAGGTATGTATTGTCCTTGGGGTTGCCCCCCAGGCGCAAATTGGGTACCTTGAGGTTGCCCCCCAGGCGATAATTGAGGCTGACCCCAGGCGGTAACTGGCCACCTTGAGGTTGAGGATTGGGAATAGAACCTGACATCATGAGAATATCTTCTACACTCAACGGCTTAGTACCGTTGCTTCCAATTAATAACCCTTGTTCAATGGGTTGAGGAGATGCTCCCGAAAAAGTACCAGAAAGCGATTGATACCCAGAGGGAATAGAAGGACTGCCGTACAAAAAGGATTCGGGCGATTGAGTAAACATGGACGACTATCTTGACATATTCAATGGAGGATAATAACCTCTAGGTGTTGGGTGATAAGGAACATGAGGTGGTGAAAAACTTAGCCCTGGGTTTTCTAAGAAATTAGTCAAAGAAAGATACTGTTGGGTCCCTATAATACTAGTGATTACCCCATTACTATTGTAGTTATACCCCTTATTTATATTGTTGTGCCCCTATTACCCCCATATTGTTATTTCTGTGCCCCATAGAATCCCTCTATTGTTATTTTTGTGGCTTTATATTATTATTGTTAGGTCGGCTGGATTATATTGTGACTCCTTAGACTCCTATATATAGAAAGGAGGTTTTGTCATTTGTATCATCCAAGAATTGTTCATTTATGTAATGTAAAGGAGGTTTCCCCCTCGAAGAGGCTGAATTCTAAGGCGTGGATCTCTCTTTTCTATCTTTTTGTGAGCTGGTTTCATAACATTTGGTATCAGAGCTTTGGATTCTAGGGTTTCGCTGCTCCAAACAGGTCATCGTGGAATTTTCGCTATAACTTTTTTTCTGTGACGTTTCAGAAGTCGCAAAAAAAACCCATTTGAGAAGAATTGGCGCTGAACCTTGGGTCCGAATTTCAGAGCTTTTCGCGCGATATTTTCGGAGATATGATCTGAGGAAGTTGGTTTTTTGCAGACTCCTGAATTACATTCAAAACAGGTGACCTGGGGAAAATCGTCATAACTTTCTCTCTGAGGATCGGATTGAAATTTCGTAAAAAGGTACAGAAAGAGGACGGACTGTAGTTTCTTGTGTGTGTGTTTCAGATTCAAAGGTTGAAACAGTGACTCGTGGCACGTCGTACAAGTTCGCTCTACTGAACCAGTCTAAAAGCAAGTCACTGTGGGAGATTTCACATAACTCTTCCTTGGAGAATCCAATTTGGCTCAGACTTGTGGCATTGGAAAGAGGACACAGAAGGCTACTACAGGTAGAAATTTCAGAATTGGATGATCCGAAATTACAGAGATACATCAGATTCAATATCAGGCTTCTATAAAGTGAAAAAAGGTGTGTAGTTTTTTTTTAATTTTTGTGTAAGCTTGGTTTAACGGAATTCAAAGGGCATAGTAAAGCATTATTATCGGTAACTGATGCCCCGAGGAAAGAAAATGCAAACACCTAGTAAGGAACCTGAAAGCTCTAGCATGACTCATGAAGAAGAGGAAGAAATGCTACATGATATATCAAAATTACAAGAACAAGTGCAACAAATGTCACGCTCACAAAAGCTAACAGAAGCTAAGATAAGTGGCGTGGAATCTAAGATAAATGGCGTGGAATCTAAGATAAAGGGCATGGAAGCTAAGATGGATGGCATGGAAGCTAAGATTGACGCTAAAATTGATGGCATGGACGCTAAAATTGATGGCATGGATGATAAGATGGATGAATTGAAGAAGTTGCTACAAGAAAGGGTCACTAATGGTGAAAAGGTAGTAAAGGAAACTCATGATGAGAACAAAAGAAATGTTAATCATGATTCCATAGACTCTAATGTTGGATCGAAGACTCACCATATTCCAAAAATCGATATGAGGAAGTTTGATGGCAAGGATCCCGCCACATGGATATTACAGATGGAGCAATTCTTCGATCTCAATAATGTGCAAAACACACAAAAGGTACGTATGGCAACTTTATATTTGGAACCAAATCAGTTTGTATGGTATCAATGGCTTTGTTCTCGTAAACAATTTATCACTTGGGCAATTTTTACGGAAGAATTGATAGCACATTATGAGGATACAAAAAGCAACACTTTTTTTAGCCAATTGATAAGTCTCAAACAAAAGGGTTCAATAATGGAGCACATTGAGGAGTTCCAAAAATTGAACATAAGGGTAAAAGATATTCCAGAGGAGCATAGGATTGATGTGTTCATAGGGTCTTTAAAGGATAATATCCAACATGATGTGCGCCTTTGGGAACCTGATTCATTAGAGAAGGCATTCAGGTTAGCAAGAAAAATGGAAAGCAAAATTATGGCAACTAGGAAGCATACCACTCACAACTATAAAGACGGAAGTGTTGTTGCCCATAGTCTTCCACAACCTACAAGGTTGACACCACAACAATTGGAAGAAAAAAGAGCAAAAGGGCTTTGTTACAATTGTGATAGCAAATACACAAAAGGTCATAAGTGTGCTGAGAAGAAATTATTCTACATAGATTGTGAAGAGGAAGAAGAAAAGGAGCAAGAAAGGTCAAAAGAAGAGGATATATTCCAGGAACAAAGCCTAGATGAAGAACAAATAAATCCGACCATATCTTGTAATGCATTGGCGGGAATTACCACTCCTCAAACCATCAAGATAGAAGGACAAATCAAGAAGAAAAAGGTAATAGTGTTGATTGATTCAGGAAGCACCCACAATTTTATTCATTGTAGGGTAGCAAAAGAATTGAATTGCTTCCTATATCCAGCACCAGAGTGTCAAGTGATGATTGCAAATGGAGGAACAATAAATTGTTCTGGAAAGTGCCATAATATCAAGCTATCCATGGGAGAATATGTATTGACTAGCCCAATGCTTTCCATTCCAATGGGAGGTGCTGATGTTGTACTAGGAGTCCAATGGCTACAATCCTTGGGTACAATAGCTTTTAATTTTCAAGAACTTTTCATGAAATTTTCTATGGAAGGAAAGGAAGTTGAATTAAGGGGTATTGCAGGGAAACCAGGAAAGATAATCAGCTCTAATGGCATGACAAAGCTTCTAAAAAAGGAGCAAAGAGGTGTAATTGCACAATTATGTTCGCTAGATGTTTCCACATTGGAATCATCTATTTCTCCAGATCTCCAAAAAGTCCTGGACAATCATTCCAAGGTATTTGAGACTCCCAAAGGTCTCCCACCTATGCGTGATCATGATCATGCTATTCATCTGATTCCAGGAAGTGTTCCTCCAAACATCAGGCCGTACAGATATCCCTATGTCCAAAAAAGTGAAATTGAACGTATGGTTGCAGAAATGCTAGAGGCTGGTATAATTCAACCGAGTCAAAGTTCTTTCTCAGCTCCAGTAGTATTGGTGCACAAGAAGGATGGATCATGGCGCATGTGTCCAGATTATAGGGAGCTCAACAAGCTCACTATTAAAGATAAGTTCCCCATTCCTGTCATTGATGAATTACTGGATGAATTGCATGGATCAATTTACTTCACCAAGTTGGATCTTCGTTCAGGATATCATCAAATCAGAATGAAGATTGAAGACATTCCAAAAACAGCATTTAGAACTCATGAGGGTCATTATGAATTTTTGGTCATGCCTTTTGGCCTTACCAATGCACCTTCAACATTTCAAGGTTTGATGAATTCAATTTTCAAACCATTCCTTAGAAAATTTGTGTTAGTATTTTTTGATGATATACTAATCTACAGCAAGTCTTGGAAGGATCATGTTGAACATGTTGACAGGGTGCTACAACTATTGGAGGAGAAACAATTATATGCAAAAAGATCCAAATGTTTCTTTGGAGTCCAGGAGGTGGAATATTTGGGTCATATTGTATCTCATGAAGGAGTTAAGGTAGACCCTAGCAAAATTAAAGCCATTAAGGAATGGAAAATCCCCACATCCATAAAGCATCTGCGAGGATTTCTTGGGTTGACAGGGTATTATCGCAAGTTTGTTAAGAATTATGGGAGAATAGCAGCACCTCTAACAACATTATTGAAGAAAGATTCATTTTCATGGACTCCGGAAGCAACAAAGGCCTTTGAACATCTTAAAGAGGCAATGTGCCAAGCACCGGTCTTAGCTACACCGGACTTCACAAAAACCTTTATTGTGGAATGTGATGCTTCAGGAAATGGAATTGGTGCTGTTCTAATGCAAGATGAAAGACCCATTGCTTTTGAAAGTCGTCCAATCAAGGGAAAGTTTTTAAGCAAAGCTATTTATGAGAAGGAAATGTTGGCAATACTCCATGCACTTAAGAAATGGCGACCCTACCTAATGGGAAGACACTTCAAGGTAAAAACGGATCATGATAGCCTTAAATACTTTTTAGAACAAAGATTATCCTCTGAAGAGCAACAAAAGTGGGTCACAAAGATGTTGGGTTATGACTTTGAAATCATCTACAAAAAAGGGAAGCAAAATGTGGTGGCAGATGCACTCTCAAGAAAGGATGAGGATGTGGAAGCATTGTTGTGTGCCATTTCTATTATCCAACCAGATTGGATAAACGAAGCAAGGGAGGAATGGAAGAATGACGAAGAAGTGTGGGCACTTATTCGAAAGCTACAACAAGATTCCAGTACTTCTGATACATTTAGCTGGAAAAATGATTCGTTATGGTACAAAGATCGCTTATACCTCTGTAAGAATTCCCAGCTAAAACAAAAGATTCTTATGGAATTGCACACTTCTCCCTTAGGAGGGCACTCAGGATTTTTAAAAACTTACCACAGGGTTAAGAAGGAATTTTTTTGGGATGGCCTTAAATCAGATATTCAAAAGTTTGTGGCGGAATGTTTGGTTTGCCAACAAAATAAAGTTGAAACAATTAAGACACCGGGTCTATTACAACCTTTATCCATTCCAAGCCAACGTTGGGAGGAGGTTTCAATGGATTTTATCACAGGTTTACCCAAGTCTGAGGGAAAGAGTGTCATCATGGTGGTAGTTGACAGACTTACCAAGTATGCACACTTTTGTGCATTATCACATCCATTTAAAGCCAGTACAGTTTCTACTGCATTTATGGAAACAGTTCAAAAGCTACATGGAAACCCAAAGATTATTGTAAGTGACAGAGATCCCATTTTCACTGGAAATTTTTGGACAGAATTATTTTCTTGTCTTGGTACTCAGTTAGCTCATAGCTCATCTTATCATCCTCAATCTGATGGGCAAACTGAGATAGTAAACAAATGTTTGGAAGGATATCTTCGTTGCTTTGTATCTGATAAACAGACACAATGGGTCAAATGGTTGCCTCTGGCTGAATGGTGGTATAACACTTCCTTCCATACAGCAACAAAAATGACCCCATTTATGGCACTTTATGGGTATCAACCACCATCCATCACATCATATTTAAGAGAAAATTCTAAGGTTCAGGCAGTGGAACATCACATCGAACATCAACAACAAGTCCTCCAACTCTTAAAGGATAACCTCGTGTTGGCACAAAATAGAATGAAACAACAGGCAGATCAACATCGCAGTGAAAGAAGTTTTGATGTAGGTGATTGGGTATTCCTACGGCTACAACCATATAAGCAAATGTCCCTAAAGCAAGCTAAGAAGGATAATAAATTATCACCAAAGTATTATGGTCCGTACAAGGTGTTGCAAAAGATTGGTACTATGGCATACAAATTGGAGCTTCCTGCAGCTTCTCGATTGCACCCAGTTTTCCATGTTTCATGTTTAAAGAAGGTTATAGGTGACAAGCTCCCAATTCAAACAATATTGCCAGAACTTGACGAGGAAGGAAAAATTATATTGGAACCGGAAGCAGTCACAGAAACAAGAACTCGACAGCTACGAAATCGATCAATTTCAGAGTATCTTATCAAGTGGAAGAACTTATCCGCTGAAGATTCCACATGGGAGGATGAGAATTTTATGCAGAAGTATCCAGAACTACTCAAGCGTTGAGGACAACACTTTTTTGAAGGAGAGGGGCATGTTGGGTCCCTATAATACTAGTGATTACCCCATTACTATTGTAGTTATACCCCCTATTTATATTGTTGTGCCCCTATTACCCCCATATTGTTATTTCTGTGCCCCATAGAATCCCTCTATTGTTATTTTTGTGGCTTTATATTATTATTGTTAGGTCGGCTGGATTATATTGTGACTCCTTAGACTCCTATATATAGAAAGGAGGTTTTGTCATTTGTATCATCCAAGAATTGTTCATTTATGTAATGTAAAGGAGGTTGCCCCCTCGAAGAGGCTGAATTCTAAGGCGTGGATCTCTCTTTTCTATCTTTTTGTGAGCTGGTTTCATAACAGATACCAAGTACTGCTCCTAGGTGGACTGTAAAAAATTGATTCACGCTCCCTTAGCTCAATAACAGGTTGATTTTTAGGGATAGGGATGCCTACTTCTTCTTCTGGAGTAGCAAGTTCTTCGATAGCTATAAGTCCAGAAGGAAGATCTTGGGTGATTATTATTTCTACCCTAGGTGAACCAGGACCACTAGAAGCTAGAGAAGCAAACCCCGATGTCGGAGTAGCAGCAAGTTCACTTTTAAGTTCGGATATTTCAGGTTCCTCAATTATATCACTAGTAGATGAAAAGCTACCAGTAACTTCGGAAACAGACACTGATTGTGGATTATAATCTGCTACTAAAGCTTGAAAATCAGGATGTACCACCAAAGAAGACTCTCCTTCTTCGGGTGACCCAACTCTACTGTCTCTAGGAGTTACGAGGACTTTCAACCCTTCAGGATGAATATGTGAAAACTCAGGAGGTTGGCCCCGAAGTCTACGGGACTTCTTCGGTAATTCAGCCACGGTTAAAAACTTTTAACTACTTCACACGCAAGCAAAGTAAAATCTCAATGAAAACCACCTAAAGCCTCTAAAGAACCAAATAAATTTGAATCACACGCCTAAAGAATCTAGGAGATCAAACACACACAAACAGTAACTTTCCGTACTGAAAACACTAGTTGGTGATGAAATCCAACATCGCAGGGTTCAATATAGAAATGGCAGTTGGAACAGTTACCCCGGCAACCTGCTTAATGAATAGACTGGCACAAGTTCCTCCACTTAACCGTCTCGAGTGAAGAGAACCCCCCAGAAAATCCAAGTGAGTCTAGCCGACGTCTGCTCCAGGTACAGTGGGATCTTCCCACCACTGTCACCTTAGGAAGAATCCTAAAGAATATGGCCACTAAGGTTACCAACTGAAACAAATATACCTGGGGGAATAGTCTACGATCCGATACGCACGCAAGGGTAGAGTAGCAAGCTCAATCCCCTTGAAGGCTCCTTGACATAATCCAAGGTTTACCAACAAGTGACCCTAGGCTCCTCGACAATGGTTAATCCGAGGTTTACCGTTTTTAATACGTGAATATCTGGCGTCATTCCCAATGATGAAGGATTGATTCCCACACTGGTTCGGACACGATCTCGTGCTTCTCCTTTAAGAGGAGCTTTCCCAGAGCATAAATGCAACAATTGGATTTCTTCCCTACCATAAGATACAGCTACTTGTTTGTTTTTATTGTCTTGGAGAGTTAATTACTTTCCTACTCCAAGACACTAGCCTAAGCTATGTTGGTGTATCAGAGCCCTAGAAATAAAAATGTTACTAGATGAATTTTACTTTAAGCGTTATTTTTATTGGTTTTTGTTTAAGTCAAAAGGTGCGGAGATGAAACTCGTGGTATGAAGACTCGACTTAAAATCACTAAAAATGCACCTAAGATGATTTAAACAATCTTTTCCTTTCAATGAACTTCTAGCTAAGAAAGAGTTTGAGAATGCAAATACTTTGTAAACACAAATCTTTCTTAACAAACAAATTAAAAGAAGAGCTTTTGTCTTTTCCAATGCACTCAAAATGAGACAACTAGTTATTTTCACAAAAATTTTCCCTTTTCGTTTCAAAGCAGTCAACCACTACGAAAAACAAACTTTTTCCAAAAGAGATTTTTTTTTATAAAACACTCAAAACTATGCAAACGGCTAACTTTGAGATCTATAAACTTTAAAAACCCATTTGAAGTCAAAGCCTACAAGATGTCTTTTTTAAGGATGTTTTACTTAGCTAGATGCAAGCTAAGTACCAATTTATGCAGAATCACAAATCAGTCAAAAACAACCAATTTTGTTTTCTTTTTAAAAATGAAAATCCAAACTTTAAACACAAGCTTTTCGAAGTTTTATAAAGAGAAAACACAAAGCGGATTCCTCAACAAGGGTAGATTTCATTAATGGTCATACTCATAAGAAGGTTGGCAGAAACCAATGTGATCTGAGGTCCCTACAGCTTCTAAGCTCAGAGCTACTACAAGACCAAAATGAAAAACAAGCCCAACAAGCAAAACTCCTAGGAATTTCACCTAAAACCCTAACACCAATGAAATCAACCTAAGGAAAGATTCTGACAGGTTATATGCAGGTCTGGGAAGTGGATAATAACTCCTAAACAAAAACTAAGGTGACTAACAGAGGAAATCTTATGTTTTTCAAAATTTTGACAGGGTCCGCAGGCCCACAGTTAACACAGGTGCGGTACCGCTCTGTGCTAAAAGCAAAAGTACGGATAAGTACACAATGTGTTAAAAGGCTAGGGTGTCGTCCTCTCCCAAAGCTATGAAAAATGAAAAATAACCCTGGATCTACAATTTCTACCCAATTCCACACACAACAAGCCAAAAACAGAAACAAAAACACAGTTTCTCAGGTCAAAGTAAAAACAAGGAAAAAATCAAGTCCCTAGCGGAGTCACCATTTTGTCACATGGAATAAGTCGATCTTGTAGACAAGATAGACCTTCCTAGAATCTAAAGAATACCTAATGACAAGCAAACCTATCACACACTATCTTTCTCTAAATATGCTTTTATAAAAAAAGGCAAACAAGTGTTTTAGGCCTACCTTGGGTCCAACGCAAGTTTGTGGAAGCCTTCGCTCCTTCAATCCAAATGAGCTCCCTTGTCGTGAATCTACAAACAAAAACAAGAAAACAAATTAAATAGCACCTGAAAAGCCAATATCATAAAACATATTTAACATGAAAGTCAAGGAATTCATGAAACAAATGACATGAGACAATTTGTTGAGAAAAATGAGTTTGATTGTATTAATTCAAATCAAGAAGAACTTTACAACCTGTGCCTTGACGCTGTACAAGCTCCTCCCAAGGTCCAGCAAGAAGTCTCCTCTACTTTGACATGTTTCACTCTCTTCCCAATGAAGCCAAAAAGGTATGTGATCTCTCCTCTCAAGCTTAACTAGGAAGTCTTAATTTCACCGGCATTTACCGTCAAAAATGTTCAGCTTCTAACCTCCCTAGCAACCAGCCCAATGCCGGAATTTATAGTGCAATGGAGGGAAGTTACTAGGTCCTCTTCAAAGGGATAAAGCCCTCCTTCAAAGGGATAGCTCCTCTCATCAAGGGATTAGCTCCTTCTCTTTTGGGATGCATGAACCACCTTAGAGCGGCCAATCCATGTCAAAATTCCTTCTAGAATCATCTAGAATTAACCCAAAGTGAGTTTTTTAGAATAAACTTGCGCCTTTTTTACTTTCACAAGGGTCCGCACCCACACCTTTAGGGACAGAGCGGGCAAGTCCGTATTTTTTGTAAACAGAAGGTGCGGGACCACAGGTAACAGTGAGAGAAAGTGCGGAACTAGAGTTTTATTGATTTTCAATGTCTTTCTCTCAATTTCAAAGCTTGACTTGAAGAGCTGAGGTCTGAGACTTGCTTAGGAGGACAGTACAAGTGATGATGGACCCATACTGACTGCAAATAATCATGGTGATGATATTTTTGTGTAACACATCATATAAACATTTGATGAATTTTCCCCTTCTTGGTTGCCCCCGGCAGAGGTACCAGCTAGAATTCGTGCCAGCAAGTAATTGCTACCCTTCGGGAAAAGGGTTAGTCAAAACATCTTGGGAGTTAGAGGACCCTTGCTATACTACTAAGGGTTGAGTGTCTTGCATCTTAGGGCAGAGGTGAGTCAGATGATCTCCATTGCATAACTTGCATGGAAATTTTATCGTTTTCTTGGACTATTTCCTACCCTCTTCGACATCATTGCTGGGTTTGTTTGTATTGCCTTCTCCTTCCTAGTTCTCCTTCTTACTTCATCCCTTCCTCTTCCCATTGGATTGTTGATTTCCTTTGGGGTTAGTGGTTTGGATGGTGTTTATAGAGGTAGGTTGGAAAGATGTAGGTACAGATGGTGCTGCTTGGGTAGAAGAAGCAGTTTGTAAAGACAACTATCGTAATTGATTCAATAGGTTCACTACGTTAACATCAATTGATCTGACTATACCAACGGCATGGGGACCTAGTTTCGGTTTGGATAAATCAACCGTAGATCTAGGAGCACCTGGTAGAATTTTTTGAAGAACCCTAGACTGAGAATATATCAGTTCCAATTGTTGGGCTCTGAAAATGGCTTTCTCTTCCATATAAACACCGGAGAGAGACACATCCTTTGAGATCTTAGGTTGTAATTATTTGAGAAACCATTCGAGAAGGAACTCTGGTGGGATTTCAGCTTTGATAAGTGTTATAGACATTTTTGGGCACTGCAACCCCAATCATAAATGTCCATAAACCAAGGGCTCTTAAGTCCCTAAAAGTGTTGTTCCAACCACTAAAAGAATAAGGTCAGCTGATTACATCATCTCCCAGAAGTTCTCCATGAAAAACTACTCAGAACTGGTCAAAACTAGACCATCTCACCTGCTCCATGGTCAAAGTGCGCTGCATCCCACCTAAATGCACACGGGAGGTGCGATGCATACTGAAAAGACCTTCTATGGGGTGCGATGGGCGAGAGTGGACAAATGGTAGGGTCAATCTGTGAGGTGGAGGATCATGGAGTCTTCCAGAAACTTCTCCTGTGACACTTTCCTCTCTGCATTTGCCTAGGGATGAGTAAGAGATCATCAATCTCCAAGTGGAATCAAGAACTATCAGAGAGAGGACACTAATCAAATCTCAAAAGCTGACTCAACCCCCTTTGCAAACATCTATATATGGATCCCTCATCCCAGAGATCCAGAGGCTTAAATTTTGTATCTTGTAAGGAAGTGCTACTGGTTTCTTGGTGTAACATCATAATGTTGGGTGATCTAAGCTTTTCATGAGGTGAAGAAGGGCTTTCTTGCTAAGGGGATGACGCTGGGTTAGAAAAATTGGTTGTAATCCTCTTTGCTATTCTTGATTATTAATAAAGTTATTCAAGTTTTCCTCCACCTTCTTGTATGATTGATGATATATGCATTTGTGTGGTTAATATACATCTGGTCCTATATTGTTTATGATAGTAGATCTTTGTTCTCGGAAAGTGTTATGCTGCTTTGATTCTACAGGTGCTCTTTGAAGCTGGGTAGACAAGGAAATGAGTGGCAAAGATCTATTAGAAGGGAGAGGAATCAAGCAAGGAACCAAGCGCAAGACAGAGGTTGGTCTCCTTTGTTCCCCCCTTATCTACTTCTCATAAAGGAAAACGAAAGTGGTTTTAGTTTGTTTGTTTCTAAGGTAGCTACCAGCCTTAGTGGGACTATCAGCTCTGCATAGACACTATATTTCCCGATAACAAAATGGCGACTCCACTAGGGATGAATAGATTGTTTGTTTGTCTATATTTGTTTGCTTTATAAACTTACAAATGGAGCCTAAAGTCAATCCAGCTAGCCTTTGAACTGCATTTTCTATGCAAGTGCAAAGTAGATCAATGATGCTTCAGTCTATCTCCAGGTTTTGTTTATGAATTGAACAATCGATTTACAAGCTCTCTAATTGCCCTTGTGGTGGCTCTAGTAACCTCCTTAGATCTACCCCTATGATTTAGTTACTGATTATCACTTGCTCAGCCTAAATCCCTGAACTGTGCTGCAAACTGTGATCAAGAACTGGATCAAAAGTCTCACACTGTACCATCTCACCCTCTCTTCAAAGATATCAGTATGCATCGCACTTCCCGTGTGCTGTAGGTGGGATGCATACTGGAATCCCTGTGTAACAGGTGCGCTGATCAGAAAGGGCTAATTTTTCCTCCAGACTTTGGTTTTTTTTCACTCTTTTCAACTCTATTCAGGAGTTTTGCTGTCTGTAGTTAGTATACCTCTGTTGGAAACCCCCTTCCTTTCCATTATTCCGCCTCCATTGTGCAAAGAACTGTAAATGTTTTTATGTATTGTGAGCCATTTTCAGTTCTCTTTTACAAAGAAGTAGCGTAATTGAACTGTCGTTTCTTGATTTGGAAGTGTCGCAAGTGTCGTTTTCAATCATAGAAGAGAATCCGATTGTTCTTGATAGTCGGTTACACTGTTACTCTTGTATTTGATTTGAATTAATAGTTTTTCAAGTGTAGAAATCAAGTTTTCAATTCCAAATAACAAAGTGTCATCATTGTCTTAATTTTGTCTTGAAAAGAAACTTGTTAGTAATGTCGCTTTGAAAAATAATTCAGATTTGCGCTTATCTTTCTTTTTATCATTCACACATTAAGAAGGCTGAAAACAAATACATGCATGTGCATTTGCATTTAGACTGCTTGTTGGTTTGATTTAGGACAGTGCAGATAGTGTGTGCTCCCTGCTCTATGTTGAAAGAATATCGTCTCTCTTTCCTTAGTAGCTAGGATTTTCATTGCAAAAAGAAGATTAAACGATTTTTTATCATCTTAGATTTCATTTTAGGAATTGTATATCTACATCATGCGGTGAACCTGACAGGCAAATTTCTTAAGCAAGATCAACTGTAAAATAAATTTAATGAATCTAAAAACGCTTTGGAACCTAACGCACAACATTTAGAAGTCTAGGCTAGAGACGTATTCCGGCGTCGTAAAGCCTGGTAACTGTTGTTTTCATTGCTAGTTGGGTGATTCCTCCACTTTGAGACGATAAGTGCTAGTACGGACTTGTGCTCCCACGTACCATCGAGTATATATTGGGAGACCACAATAGACTTTATCCTTTATCCATAGGAAGCTGTGTCTGCTGCCCTATCGATCGCAATGCACTGAACACAGCATTCGGGTAATCCCTCTGTCTAGATTTCCAGAGTGGTCTCTTTCGTTCCTTTTCAGACTCCTTAAAGGAAAAGGTCCATCTGAGCACTTGTCACTTCAAGCTCATTAAAAATCGAAGGTGACTAGAGTCATCTTTTGTTTTTTCTTGACTCTTAAAAATTGAAAAAACAAGTTGTGTTAAAGCGTCTAAAATTTATTTTAATCGGAATAAACATCACCTTTCCTACATTGGTCTTAGGTTGAGAAAAATGGAGTCCACCAACCAAGGATTTCCCCTTGGAGTAAATCATAGTCCTTTCTCCTCTTGGGAGATGTTGGTGCACCTCATATGGCCACATTGTCGCTTCCAAGATTGACAATCAGCCTGCCTGTATGGCTCTTCTCGACCTCTGTCGTTCAAAACCCCGTGATTCCTGAACAATCAAGTTAGCAACTAAACGATACCAAAGTTACCCCCCAACCTTCTACTTCGTCCAATTCTCCCTCTCCTCCTTCCTCTTCGCTTGGTGAAGCTGGTAAAGCCAAAAATCAAGTAACTAAGAAGAAGAAGGAGAAGAAGAAGAAAGAGAAGAAGAAGAAGGAGCCAAAGGCGAAAAGGGGCAACCAAGCATCGTCTAGCGAAAATCCACACACCACACTATCCAGGCCTAAATCTCCATGTGTCATTTGCAAAGGAGACCACTATCACCGAGATTGTCCTTGCATCCCTCGGATCTTAAGGGACTAGTCTCCTCGTTTGCACAATCCGGTGTCATCAACCTTTGACGATCATGTTGAAAATACACCGTCAACTAGTGAAAGTGAAGCCCCTGGACAAAAAGGAAAATGTAAATTTCCTTGTAAACTGTGTGAAGGCAATCACGCCGTCCACCGTTGTCCCTTCTTAGATGAGGCTAAAAGAGTTTTGGACGATCGTCCAGTTTCACCGTTACGACATCCTCTTGTATATAAGAAACTCTTTCTGAGTCCGTCATTAGTTGAAAATCTGGCTGACACGCCATTGTGGTTGGCCGAAGCATCTATCATTGAAGATGAACCCTCTGAATCCACACCAGAAGAAAGTCAAAAGGTTGAGGCGGCAGTTGACTCGGTCTTGCCTTCAGAAGGTCCATCTTCAGATGATACAGTCACCGGAGAGAACAAGAACAACACCGTTCAAATTCTCTTCGTAAGCACAGACTCCGATGAACATGGGGGCAATCTACCCATTCCTTTACTGCAGGAAGGAAGTTTGTCAGAGTCGTATCCGGCCGTCTATTCGGTCCCACCTCCAAGCAACCTAATTGTTTCCTTCGATTGGAATCTACTAGGTAGACCCTGTTTACCGACTAGTGTACCATTTCGAATCATTGCTCAAATATATAGAATGGTTATGGCTGGTACCATCATAGATGAATGGGCTCCTGTGAGTACCTTTCCTCAATTGCTTGGAAAGCACTTGGTTCGCCATCACTTTTGCCTGAAATGAGGAATTTAACAGGCTTTGACAAAGGAACCAGTCGACCATTAGGGATCCTTCCCAATGTGCCAATAACATTGAGAAGGAAAACCGTTCACATGAACGTAATGGTAGTCCAAGGACCCCTGGATTATAATCTACTCCTTGGACACAACTATATTTATTGCATGGGAGCCATTGTCTCCTCACTCTTTAGAGTAATGTGTTTTCCGCATGTTAGGGTCCCACCCTAACCCCCTTATTTATGTAATGGGAACGAGCCATAGTCAAAGTCAATAAAGCCCATATTAATAATTGTAAGTGGTTAACCCACAATTAATGACGGGACCATAGTTAGTTACAAATGGGCCGTAGTATTAGATAGATGGTATTAATAAAATCCATGGTATTGATCCTTGGTATTGCATGTATGAATCATATATGAAGGATAGAGACTCCCTGCGAGGAGCGTCGTGTCTTATTTCTGTATCAAGCTCTACTCTATTGGAGGTTGCCCCCTCGAAGAGGCCAGTGAACATTGCTTTCTGAATAATAAAATATTTGTTGTTGTCTCTCACTATTCTATGTTCTAGGTATCTTTCTTCGCATATTCTATATTTGGGTATCTTTTGCAGGTTAAGAGCATAACAAGTGGTATCAGAGAACTTTCCAGGGCCAGTGGGATCTCCATTTCTTAGCAAATTGTTTTTTTTGGCTAGAGATGTGTTCCGGCATCTTTAAACCACGGGATCTATCGCTGAGCGCATAAACCTGTGAATTTGGGGAGGCATGCACGCAGGAAATACAAGAGGTGGTCACGCTTGTTGGACTCCCTTGTAACCCCTATGGGTACCCCTTCGAGTAGTAGTGCATTAGAAAGAACTGTGTATGGACTGTCTTCCAAGTGCCTTCTGGGTATATCAGAAGCCCCTTAGCTCCTCTGCAACTCGCCATAGATAAACCATTGGCCGTCTTGCTACTACAGTACATCGAGAACAACACTCGGAGAGATTACTTGCCCGTACGATAAGGTAGTCGGGTTGTATGGCTAAGGGTACGATTGATCCTCCTTAGTTAGAGCCCTGAAACATTGGGCCGAGTACTACTATCAGACCCTTATGTATATTGCGATCTGTAGCACCTGACACTCCTCGAGACCATTGTTCCATTTTCTATCTGGGGATCATGCATCATCTCTACCAGATCAGTGTGCAAAGAGGTGCAGCAGCAGCAGACATTAGTCCTGCAGTTCCGAGTTAGCAGACCAGCCATTCCGATCTGTTAGATCCATCAGATTTGCAGCAGCAGCCTGTTCAGATAAAGTCTGAGATCTCCCGGGGCGCTTATTGGTGATCTAGCCCATCAGAATTAGGATGACGAGCTGAGCACGGTGGTACCATTGAATTCTTAGTAAAAAAAAAAAAAAAATTAGGCAGTTGCAATTTTCAAGAACATCAGGTCGGTGCATGGTAGAAACTAGAGCTCAAGCTATGGCCAATGAAAGAATGGACAAACTTGAAGAATCCTTGCAATCCCTCCAAATTCAGCTTGACCGACTAAATAGCATGATCCCGAGCATAATCCCCATGGGCAAGGAGGAAGCCCATGAGGAGGCGTATATTGGCAATGGACACAGTGAGGGTGAGTCTAGCCACTCTCTTCACCTCAGGGGCCCCAACCAACAATCCCATCCGCGACCTCCCAAGTTGGATATGCATAAATTTGATGGTTCTCACCCAGCAGCATGGATAGCACAAATGGAGCAGTATTTCAATTTGAATAACATCTTAGATAATGAGACTAAGCTTATGGTGGGGAGCATGTACTTGGACAATGAAAGGTGGCAATGGTGGGAATGGCATCAACATTGCAATGGACCTTTTAGGACTTGGAACTCCTTCAAAAAAGCTCTTACAGAACGCTTTGACCAGGACTCTTCTTTTTTGGGTCTTCTTACTAAGCTCCGATAGACTGGCACAGTGGATGAATATATTACAGCCTTTGAAGCCTTAGCCTTCTGCACCAGGGGTATCTCAGATGTGTTCTACACGGAATGTTTATCAGCGGTCTTAAAGAAGCCATAAAAGCCCACGTCTTACTACACCACCCTCCCACATGGACAGAAGCTTGTAAGGTAGCTCATAACGTGGAACATGCATTAGTAGCCCAGTACATTCGCCCAAATTTCACCGCTAAGGGTCGCCCCCCACAGGCTCACAACATGACTCAAACATTTAAGGTTCAAAAGGTGTCACCTGCAGAAATGACCGAAAGAAGAAAGCAAGGATTATGTTACTACTGCGATGAAAAATACTCCCCAGGTCATAAATGCAAGGAGCCCAAATTTTTTCAAATTGATGCCACTGATTACATCTCATCGAAGGAAGATCCACCAATGGAGGAACATGAGGCGGTAGAAGAGGACAACCAAAAGGACAATGTCCCTGAAGAACCAGTTATTTCGCTACATGCTTTGGCAGGGATTTCTTCACCTCAAAGTCTCAAAAGCAGAGGTTTTATTAAACATCACCCAGTAGTAGCCTTGATTGATACTGGAAGTACACATAATTTCATCCATCAAAAAGTCGCGGAAGCAGTGCATTGTTTTTTACGAGCAGTTTCTAACTTCCAAGTCTAAATTGTGGATGGGGGCACAATGAAATGCGAAGGCCGCTGTGAAAATGTCAAACTTCAAATGGGGGATTATCAGTTGAAGACCCACATGTTTTCCATACACATGGGAGGGTGTGACATTGTCCTCGGTGCTGAATGGCTTCGCACTCTTGGGCCAATCACAATGGATTTCCAGGAGTATATATGAATTTTAAGCAGAACAACTCCACACATATGCTCTGTGGACTCCAGGTGGGAGCTCCCTCTATCATCAGCTTGCATAGGATGGAAAAATTGCTAAAAAAGGGCCATCATGGAGTTATAGCTTAATTTAATGCCATCCAGGCAGTCGAAATCAAGTCTCTGCCGATTCATCCTGAGATGCAACAGATTTTAAATAACCATCTGTCGGTCTTTGACAAGCCTCATGAGCTTCCACCCTTGAGAGGGGAACATGATCATAGCATCACCTTGGTTCCAGGGGCCCAACCCCAAAATGTGCACCCATACAGATATCCATTCACCCAAAAGAATGAAATAGAAAAAATAATCAAGGAACTTTTGGAAGCAGGTATCATTCGTCCCAGCATTAGTCCTTATTCGTCACCGGTGGTCATGGTGCTCAAGAAAGATGGGGAGTGGCGAATGTGTCCAGACTTCAGGGCCCTCAATAAGTTGACAGTCAAAGATAAATTTCCCATCCCAGTGGTTGACGATTTGCTGGATGAACTCAATGGGGCTCATTTCTTCACTAAGCTGGATCTTCGCTCGGGCTACCACCAAATTCGTATGAAGGAAGTTGACATTCCAAAGACTGCTTTCATAACTCATGAAGGCCATTATGAGTTCCTGGTCATGTCATTCAGTCTTTGTAATGCCCCCTCTACTTTTCAAAGCCTTATGAACCACCTTCTCAAACCATATCTCAGGAAATTTCTCCTTGTCTTCTTCGATGACATCCTCATCTATAGTTGCACTTGGGCCGCACATCTTCAGCATGTAGATCTACTCTTGCAACTGCTCTGCAAGCATAAATTATTTTTCAAGATGTCCAAGTTTTCATTTGGCATGGAAGAAGTTGAGTATTTGGGCCACATTGTGGGGTGTGAAGGTGTCAAGGTGGACCCCAAAAAGATCCAGGCAATGCAGGATTGGCCTCAACCTAAGACCTTGAAGAGCTTGAGAGGATTTTTGGGTCTCACAGGCTATTATCGTAAATTTGTCCGCAACTATGGTCGCATAGCAAAGCCCCACACTCAACTCCTGAAGAAAAATTCATTCTTTTGTAATGAGGACGCACAATAGGCATTTACAGCTCTCAAAAATGCCATGTGTTCCACTCCAGTCTTAACACTACCTGAATTCACCAAATCTTTTGTCATTGAATGTGATGCTTCGAATACGGGTATTGGGGCGGTCTTAATGCAGGAAGGGCGACCTTTGGCCTTAACAAGCCAACAACTAAGTGGGAAGATTTTGGGCCAATCTACCTACGAGAAGGAAATGATGGCCATCTTACATGCAGTAGAGACCTAGCGACCTTACTTATTGCGGCAATGTTTCCAAATCCGCACAGACCATCACAGTCTTAAATATTTTTTAGAGCAACGCCTATCCTCCCCACAACAAAATAAATGGCTCGCCAAAATGCTGGGATATGATTATGAGATCATTTACAAGAAAGGGCAAGATAATAGTGTAGCAGATGCATTATCTCGCCAATTTGAGGAGGAAAGTACTCTGTTAGCAATTTCCCTCCCCATTCCAGAATGGATTGAAGAGGCTCGCAGGGAATGGTTTTCACATCCCAGGCTCTCCCAACTCATTTCTCAATTGTAGGTGGATCCAAATTCCACCAAGGGCTACTCGTGGCAGGATGAGATTTTTCGCTACAGGGATAGAGTCGTAATATCACCAACATCCACCCTCAAAAGTTGCATTTCGGCAGAATATCACTCATCCCCCATTGCAAGACATTCAGGATTTCAGAAGATGTATGCTTGCACCAGAAGATCATTTTTTTGGACAGGCATGAAAAAGGACATCCTTACTTTCGTAGCAGAATGCGATGTTTGTCAACGCCAAAAAGGGGAGACCGTCAACACACCAGGCACATTACAACCGTTGCCCATCCCGGCATCAATATGAACAGAGGTTTCTATGGATTTCATTACAGGTCTTCCAAAGTCAGGAAACAAGTCAGCCATCATGGTGGTTCTGGACAGACTTTCGAAGTATGCTCATTTTTGTGCCCTACCCCACCCGTTTACACCGACTTTGGTCACTCAATATTTCATGGATCAGATCTTCAAATTACATGGCATGCCCACTTCTATTATGTCCGATCACGACCCGATCTTCACCAGTAATTTTTGGCAGGAACTCTTCAGGCTACAAGGCACTCAACTAAAACTCTGTACTTCCTATCATCCGTAAACGGATGGTCAAACTGAAGCCGTCAACAAATGTCTGGAAACCTACCTTAGGTGTTTCACTTCAGAAAAAAAAAAATCTTTGGGTACAGTGGTTACCTTTAGCTGAATGGTGGTATAACACCAACTATCATGCCACCACCAAAATGACTCCCTATGAAGCAGTATATGGTCAACTCCCTCCTTCCCCTACTTCTTATATCAAGGGGTGCTCAAAGGTACAAGCAGTGGATCAACTCCTGCAACACCGCGCAACCATGCTCGCCCATATTAGAGAGAATCTTCATCAAGCTCAAAACCGAATGAAGCAATAGGTAGATCAGCATCGCTCAGAGTTCCAATTTCAAGAAGGGGATCAGGTCTTTTTGAGGCTACAACCATATAAGCAAACATCACTCAAAGAAAAGGGTTGTCAGAAACTATCTCCAAAATTCTACGGACCATATCAAGTACTTCAGCGCATTGGAGAAGTGGCTTACAAGTTGGCTTTTCCACTTACTGCAAAAATCCATCCAGTTTTTCATGTCTCATGCCTCAAGAAAGTGATTGGGAACAATTGCATAATTCAAACCAGTCTACCTGAATTGGACGAAGAAGGGTCAATCTGGCTCCAACCTGAATAGGTCCTAGACACACGAGACAGGCACCTACGGGGCCGCATGATTAGGGAAGTCCTCGTCAAGTGGAAAGACACCTCTCTGGAAGATGCAACTTGGGAACCAACCACTATTCTTCAGCAGTTTCTGCAGCTTTAGCCTTGAGTACAAGGCTAGTCTTAAGGGGGAGGGCATGTTAGGGTCCCACTCTAACCCCCTTATTTATGTAATGGGATCGAGTCATAGTCAAAGTCAATAAAGCCCATATTAATAATTGTAAGTGGTTAACCTTCAATTAATGACAGGACCACAGTTAGTTGGAAATGAGCCGTAGTATTAGATAGATGGTATTAATAAAACCCATGGTATTGATCCTTGGTATTGCATGTATGAGTCATATATAAAGGATAGAGACTCCCTGCGAGGAGCATCATGTCTTATTTCTATATTGAACTCTGTTCTATTGGAGGTTGCCCCCTCGAAGAGGCCAATGAACATTTCTTTCTGAATAATAAAATATTTGCTGTTGTCTCTCACTATTCTATGTTCTGGGTATCTTTCTTCGCATATTCTGTATTTGGGTATCTTTTGCAGGTTAAGAGCATAACAGAAGCTCCTGGACAAAAAGGAAAATGTAAATTTCCTTGTAAACTATGTGAAGGCGATCACGCCGTCCACCGTTCTCCCTTCTTAGACGAGGCTAAAAGAGTTTTGGACGACTGTTTGGTTTCACCGTTACGACTTCCTCTTGTATATAAGAAACTCTTGCCGAGTCTGTCACTAGTTGAAAATCCGGCTGACACGCCATTGTGGTCAGCCGAAGCGTCTATCATTGAAGATGAGCCCTCTGAATCCACACCAGACGAAATTCAAAAGCTTGAGGCGGCAGTTGACCCAGTCTTGCCTTCAGAAGGTCCATCTTCAAATGATACAGTCATCGGAGAGAGCAAGAATGACACCACTCAAATGCTCTTCATAAGCACAGACTCCGATGAACATGGGGGTAGTATACCCGTTCCTTTACCGCAGGAAGGAAGTTTTTCAGAGTCGTATCCGGCCGTCTATTCGGTCCCACCTCCAAGCAACCTAGTTGTTTCCTTTGATTGGAATCTACTAGGCAGACCCTGTTTGCCGACTAGTGTACCATTTCGAATCATTGCTCAAATATCTAGAATGGTTATGGTTGGTACCATCATAGATGAAGGGGCTTCTGTGAGTATCCTTTCCTCAACTTCTTGGAAAATGCTTGGTTCGCCATCGCTTTTGCCTAAAATGAGAAATCTAACAGGCTTTGACAAAGGAACCAGTCGACCGTTAGGGATCCTTCCCAATGTGCCAATAACATTGAGAAGGAAAACCATTCAAATGAACGTAATGGTAGTCCAAGGACCCCTGGATTATAATATACTCCTTGGACATGACTATATTTATTGCATGGGAGCCATTGTCTCCTCACTCTTTAGAGTAATGTGTTTTCCGCATGAAGGAAGAGTGGTCAAGCTCGTAGACCAGATTTCATTCCCTGGTTCACACATAGCAAATAGTCAAATACCATCCCTGAATGGCATTTTCACGCAAGGAATGTCTCATCAATCCCCATTCCGTCCACCTGATGAGTGCGAGTGATTTAGAGGACATGACTGAAACCCAGGGGGAATGCACCCTGGTCTGTTTCGACAGGAAGGCCTTGGGTATAGGGTAGGTTTCCGCGAAGGATATATGACTCGTTTATCATATTAGACTGGAATAAGATTCCTTCGTCAAAGTTATGTTAGTGGAGCTAGTTGCGCCACTCACCTTTGTTTATTTCGGTAGACATCGCCGAGGAAGTGTTTTGTCCGCAGTACAAATAGAAAAATCTTTGGTAACTTGGAAATTTTTTGCTATACCCGGGGGCATGCAAACCTTTTGGCATGCAAGCGAAGAGCGACCATTTATTTTTTAAATTTGTAGGTCCTCTAACCCTTTAAACTCGTAGGATTGGTCGTTTCCTAACTTGCATAAAGAAAGGATGCAGGGCAAAGCTTTGAAAAAATGCCATTTTAAATGAGACATCCTTATTTTACGACTGGATCGAGCAGTTTTAATGCAGAATTCAAGCTCGTTAAAAAATAAACATAGGCAATGAGCAAACGTTCCCCCAGAGTTTAAGCTCATTAAAAAATGAACCAATTTCCGGTAAATAACCATCGTGAATGCATTATCATCAGCCTTTGAAACCTTGGTCATGTTCTCATCATCACCTCCACTCTATATTGGCTGATCATTCACCTCCATTTGATTGTTTACCCTTTTTGAGGAACAGCTGCGAAGAGTGGTCCTGTTATCCATCCTTGTGACACTGCCGTGATTGGAAAATTCCAAACCTTACCTGGAATTAGCTGCTACCCGAATTTATCACTCGTTCCTCAAAAAACGAGTCTCCTTTAAACTCTTTTCAACTGACTCGTAAAATATGAAAATATTGCTGAGCAATTGGCCTCTCCAGCTCATTAAAGTGACCAGAAGTGTTATCCCTCCTTTAGATTTTAATCTTTTTGGACCTGAGGGATTATTATACAAAAAGATCGAGCGCTTGTTTTGTTCGGCTCATTAAAATTATCGAAAATTCATCCCTTTTGTATTATTTTATACTTTTTTGGACTCAAGGGATTATATGACGAAAAAGGATTATTGGAGTTTTCTTTACGTCCCTTTTCAGACTCTCGAAAATTGAAAAGGACTGAGTTATCTTTGTCGTTAAACTCGTTAAAACTGAATAGCGACAAACTTGTCCATACAGACAAGAACGAGTTTCACTATCGCTAGGCTCGTTAAAACAGAGAGATGGGTTTGCCCGAAGGGAAAATTATAGAACAAGCATATGTTATCCTCCTCAAGCTTGACAAAAATAAATAGGTACTGGTCAGCAATGACTGGGGAAAAATTGGGAAGAAAACTTGAAGAAACTTTATTGGTAGCAAGTCGCTCTTGAACATGACACTTCCACTCCGCATCCGAGTCAGGTTGGGTTGTTCCGTTCACTGGTCATATCACCATTTGTCCATCACACCATCCATATTTGGGGTTAACGCTACTAATCCATCATGTCAGTGTCACCGATATGTTCAAGAGAAGTCGCTTAGAGAATTCACCTATGTCTCATCCGCTGCAATACATTTACGCTCCATTCTTTCATGACCGCCACCCTGAACCTTATATCATCAGATTGTTTTCACCTCCATTAAAATCATTTGCTCCGTTCCGTTTCATTGATGTGGGATTCACTAAGGCCCTCCTATGACGAATCACTTCCTATCGACATCAGCTCATTATCTAGGAAGTCGATCTAGGAACAACCCTTTTAGTACTTTGAAGCTTGCATGCCTCAATGGCAAGTTTCTCACTTCCGACGATAGGTTTACATCAATGGCCTTTGACCAAAAGATTTTGCGTGGTGTTCGATGCCAAGTCCCTTATTCACACCACATGAATTGTACTGTAGTACCTTGAGGGTCATCATCATTATCAGTGATTCCTCTCATGCCTGTTAACAGCTTACATCATTGGCTGGTAATCAGCGATGTCTTTCCATGTTCGACTCTAGAACATCTATCACATGGATCAACTTGTACTTTGAGTGAAGATCGAACGAGATTGAAGACCTCGGATCTAGTTTCATCCATCCAGGCTGCGATATATATTCAGGAAAATAAAGACATCAAATGTACATCATTACTGCACAGATAATCATCCAACCTAAGGGATGATGGCTCTACCAGAATCATCAGTCTGCACACAGACGATTGTCTGTCTTATGTAAATGAAAATGAAGCATGGGAATGCCCACCTCAGCTAGATCATGAAGATAATGTATTGTATTGTATCTTATTACAGGTCTCCTTCCAGCTTGAAAAAACTTCGGATCCTCATGATAAAGCATTTCACCCGACATCAAAAGATTAACAACCTCATGCTTTAGGGGGCAACTGTTATAGACATTTTTGGGAACTGCAACCCCAATCATAAATGTCCATAAACCAAGGGCTCTTAAGTCCCTAAAAGTTGTTCCAACCTCTAAAAGAACAAGGTCAACTGATTACATCATCTCCCAAAAGTTCTCCATGAAAAACTACTCAGAACTGGTCAAAACTGGACCATCTCACCTGCTCCATGGTCAAAGTGCACTGCATCCCACCTAAATTCACATGGGAGGTGTGATTCATACTGAAAAGCCCTTCTATGGGGTGCGATGAGCGAGAGTGGACAAATGGCAAGGTCAATCTGTGAGGTGGAGGATCATGGAATCTTCCAGAAACTTCTTCTATGACACTTGCCTCTCTACATTCGCCCAGGGATGAGTAAGAGATCATCAATCTCCAAGTGGAATCAAGAACTATCAGAGAGAGGACACTAATCAAATCTCAAAAGCTGACTCACCCCCCTTGCAAACATCTATATATGGATCCCTCATCCCAGAGATCCAGAGGCTGGAATTTTGTATCTTGTAAGGAAGTGCTGCTGGTTTCTTGGTGTAACATCATAATGTTGGGTGATCTAAGCTTTTCATGAGGTGAAGAAGGGCTTTCTTGCTGAGGGGATGATGCTGGGTCAAAACAATTGGTTGTAATCCTCTTTGTTATTCTTGATTATTAATAAAGCTGTTCAAGTTTTCCTCCACATTCTTGTATGATTGATGATATATGCATTTGTGTGGTCAATATACATCTGGTCCTATATTGTTTATGATAGTAGATCTCTGTTATTGGATAGTGTTATGCTGCTTTGATTCTACAGGTGCTCTTTGAAGTTGGGTAGACAAGGAAACAAGTGGCAAAGATCTATTAGAAGGGAGAGGAATCAAGCAAGGAACCAAGCGCAAGACAGAGGTTGGTCTCCTTTGTTCCCCTCTTATCTACTTCTCATAAAGGAAAACGAAAGTGGTTTTAGTTTGTTTGTTTCTAAGGTAGCTACCAGCCTTAGTGGGACTAGTAGCTCTGCATAGACACTAGATTTCCCGATAACAATAAGCCTTTTCCTCCTCCTCCATTCCTGGATGTGATCTTAAATGTGAGTTGCGGTGTCTTGCTAATAGTTATCCAAAAGTTCAGTTCCGGCTTCATATCAGACAGACAACTGAAAATGGTTGAAAAGGACATTAGCCAAATCACAAAAAGAGGTGCAGTTGCCCCTCAGAAACTCTATATAACATTTGGCCACATTTTTGGTTAGGGTGTGCTGAAATAACCTCAACTTGATCGAATCATCTATCAGGGAGTGGGATGAGCACCATAAGTGAAATGTGGTTATGTGGTCTCCCGGGTCTTCACCACTCTTCCCTCCGAATTCTGGGATATTCGAGGGAAGTTTATTTGGGACCGGAGGCCAAGCCAGATTGTATCGAATCGGATCATTTATCAATTTAGTTAAGTTTGGCAAGTTTAGCGTGGCCAGAAAATGGAGTCGTGGTGGACCTTGGGAATTCCATCCAGTGTGGGTGGGGTTCCAAAAGGTCTGAAAAGAATGGCCTGGATTTGAAAAGCACCAGGTTGCCCGAAGTAACTCGTAGAGCCTACCAAACCAAAAGGTGCTCCTTGTGGTCCAGCAAAATTCAGAGTTTGATTAACTCCTACCAAAATCCTCCATAACCAGTGAAGTTACCCCATAAGGAAGTGTTAAAAGGAGCTGATAGGCCCTGATAAGCATTCCATGCGTTAGCAAAGGGTGGAAAATTATGGAACGAATTAACTGAATAATACGACACATTCCCTTGTTGGCTGAAATAAAATTGATTCCCAGCTCCTATCCCACTAACCGAAGGATTTGTCCAACTCTGGAATGGGTTATTACCTTGACCTGTAAAGGAAAAAGGCATTGACCCTACTGTTGAATTGGAGTCTAGTATATGACCACTTCCAAATGGGAAACCCTGAAAAGAATTAGATCCACTCATGATGGATGTGGAGGCGGTCGATGGTATGTTCAAAGGAACTAAAGGAATCCCATGAGATGGCATTCCATAAGGGATAAATCCAAAACCGGATGCAGTAGCCTGAGAACTTCCACTCGTTGAAGGAATGGAAGTAAACCCAAATATAGCTGCGTTGGGAGTAATAGAAGGGATGGAAATAGTTCCTCCTCCTTGTACAAATATGGGAGTCTTCACACTCTAAACACTCATCGTAGATGCCATGCTTCCAGCAGTGGTCATTGAAGCAATAGATCGGTGTAAAGCTGGGCTCGAAGGCCTATGAGTTGGGGCTTCAATGTACAATAGAACGTCTGAATGATCAGGAGGAAGAGGAGAATTCAGAGCTGCAACTGACTTTGAAACCTCTTCAACTTCGTTATTATATTTTGCTTGAAAAAATACTCAAGAAATAACTCATGTATTCCTCTCTAACTCTCTACTGGTGCTAGGTCTATTTTGTGAATTAATGACCGGAAGCGGAGGATCAATCTCTAATGCACCTGCTACCACTCGTTGAAAACCACTAGCAGAATTGCTCCTATGCCTTCTAGGAAAAGGCTCAGGACTCATAGGTGATAGCCCACAAAGTCTCCTAGGCCGTTGAGATGGTCGATTAACCACTTTGAATTATTTAAAAGATCTACTTAATGACTCAAAACATTATAAAGCTAGGTTGACTAGGAGCAAAGAACACTCACTAAAAAGTCCCTAAAGATATCAACAATCAAACAACTCTCGAGTATTTCCACTCTGAGTGATTAGGACCAGACACCAAAATAAAAGAAAGTTAATAACAAGGGCCTTCCGAAAATATACTCGGGTAATTACGCCCCATGCCTACTAGCGAAGGTATCAGAGGCAGTTACATTGACCTATAGACAACAACCTTTGCCGGTGCAAGCACCCAAGCTTTACAAGGGTACCCTCTAGAAGTACTACTGAACGTGATACAACATTAGCCTCAAGTGCCATGGGATTCCCCTCTGCAGGCACCCGTTTGATCCCCAAGATAGGCAACTATGGTCGCCAACTCGTATTAGAAGCCGGGCGGAACAGTCGTGAGGCGGGATCCGACAAGTAAGAGAGGGGGTATCTCTCATCCTTATCTTCACTCTCCCTCGTGATTTACTCCTAGTTACAGAGCTTTCCCAGTCTCCCTAATGCTATTGGATTTCGCTCATTAATCAAACTTCTATGTTTTGTAATTTTGAGTGGCCTTGGAGAGTTAACTCCCGTCTCACCTAATCCAAGGCCCTAATAAACCTAAACTTGTTGGTGTATTCTGATGACAAAATAAAAGTTTTGGTTTATTTTAATTAATCACTTGACTTTAATGGTTTTTATTTAAGTCAAGGGTAAAGATGGGAGTGAAACCAATGATGTTTGTATGATGCAACATAAATCAATGAAAAACTAACTACACGAATGCAGTCATTTTTCTTCGATGAAAAGAGATATCCATACGTGTTCTACAAAATTTCTACAAAGCAAATTACTTTTTCTCTTCTTTTCTTGAAACACACTTCACACACCCAAAAACTAAAAGACTATGAATTCTTTAACAATGCAAACTACCCTAATGCAAGATCCTAAATAACAATCAAAAAGCAAAAGCAATTGTTCATAACTAACAATGAGCCAACTCAAGTACTAAAGAGGATACAAATTTTGAACACAAAATTCTCTCCAAACAAGAAGGAAAAATTGTAAAAGATCGCAATTCACTTTCAACAACAAAAAGAAACCATAAACCAAACTTGGCAAAAGAAAAACAAAAACAAAGTTTTTTGAGATCTTTTCTTTTTTAAAGAAGCAACCAAAACAACTTTTTGAAATCACCAAAATGCTACTAAAACTCAAAAGATTGAAAAAAGAGCACAAGGAGTCTTTGCAAGTTACAAACTCGAAAATGAATGAAAACTTGAGCAAAAAGACTTCAACTTGTACAAAACGACCCAAATAGCAGCAAATATTTTCTGACCAAGAAGCCAGGAAAACCATACTTCCAAATTTGTCAAAAAGACTTTCAAAAAGCAAGAAAAGCTATGAGGCCACAAAACAAAGGAGAGAAAAGCAAGTAGATTTGAAATCTAGGCTTGACACTGAAACTGAAAACAATCTCGTGTTTTGGAGGACCAGAACAATCAAGAACTTCAGGACAAAGTCTTGTGTGCCAAAACACAAATTACAAACTCGCTAAAGAAGCAAATCTAGGCCAAATCTTTTCAATGAGGAAGAGACTTCGAAACACTAAGCTTGCAGAATAATTAAAATCTTCAGAAAACAATTGACCACATAGAGACTGAAAATACCAGGCAACAAATCTATCTGGGCTGAAATATTTGAAAAAACAATGCAAAAATTTGCATACGCGACTATGTGCAAACACATAGGTGTGCACATGCGCTCCTGACACAGGAAACTCGCATATACGCGAGTTCACTTTACAGAAACAAGCATGTATATGCGACTGTAAACAAAGTAAAGAGCGTATACAAAGCTTTGCAAGAAAAAAATAAAAAACAAAGTTTGATCCAAAAGATTAGACTTGAGGCCTAGGACTCTAGTAGAGCAAAGGAAATTGTAACCACAAGCAAACCAAAGACTGAGCCCTGATTGAGAATGAACAATCCAAAGCAAGAATAACAAGATTGTTATCCCTAGTGGAGTCGCCAATTTTTCTTCGGGTGAAAGCACCCCAGGGCTTTGAGTTAGAACCCCAATAGAGCATAAGCAAACTACAACAAGAAATACTCAAGTAGCTCAGGAAAGATGCTTATATTATCAAACTATGTAAGAATGACCGTACCAGAATTTGCTTCATTCGAGTAGGTCCTGCAGGGTTTAGACCCTCTACAACTCCCAATGTTCCTCAAACCTGAAAACCATTCAATTCGAACATACATAGCATTATAGAAGTAAAGCATTTTCACGAAATTGACTTTATATCATATAAACAAATGATTGATCATACATCAAAAGGACATTCATATATGAATTAAAACATAATTTGATGCATAGACATAGTTAATTTTGGAAACAAGACAACATTTCTTTTATTGCAGTAAGCTATAAATAACATGGAGAGAATTCACTTGAGTCTTTCTCTGGCTCCAAGCGGAACCTTCCTCTGGATTCGTCCTATCCCAGCCTTCAACAATCTTTTTCCATCACCAACACCATGATATCTCAAGCAAAAGGAAGGATATCTATAATCAAGGAAACAAGGGTTTCCTAAAGCTTGGGGAAGTGCATGAAGCACAGTGATTCATCAGACTTAGTAAGGGATAATCTGAGTATAATAACTCTATCTCTTCTCCCCTCCTTAAGGCCTTCCCATAGAGGTTTATTATACCTCTCCCAATTAGTTTTTTAGTTGGGAAACAATTGGGCCATGGGCAATAGGAGGTAATCAACAGGTAAAAGTCGTGAACTCCACCCAAAATTAAGGAAATTCTATATTTTAAGTGTTTTAATACATATATGTGGGTTGGGTATTAACTGACTCACGTGTACACGCTTTTAGCTCAGGGAAAAGTAGCGTACAGGGAATAAAACATTGTTTTTTATATATTTGGACCAAGTATGGAAGGAGGGGTTGCCCTAGGCCATAAACAAAGCATCATATATACGAAGAGTGGAAAATGGTGCTATAACACGCTGCCACATATAATAGGCCTGGTGGGGACCATAAAAACATGAGCAAGTGATGGTTTCTCATGATGAAAATCGAAATATGAGACGACAAGTGACAAGGGAAGGTGGAATCCAAAGTACAAGTGTTGCTTATGAATAAATTAGATTTTGAGAGGCAACGAAGTGACCCTTCTTGGGAAAATTGTTTCCTGGTGAGAGATTTCCAATGACTTTGATGGTTCATCAAATCGACCTACGGTCTGGTCACAATGTGTGACAGAAAAACCATGGGTTTCCCTATAAAAGGGTGTTTTCCCTCCAATTTGAGAGAAGGAGAAGGCCCTAAATATTATGGAGATTGTAGCAGACAAATTGACCATCAGAACAAGATCTACTACTTTCAGGAAAGTGGCCTTACTTGTCTAAATATGGCCTTAATGATTCTTGGAACAATGGTTCCTGGTGAAGAATGAAGGGAAGAGGAAAATGAGAATAAACTACTAGAGGAGGTCTAGAATCATCCTCACCCACTATTTCAAACATGGGGACTATGTGGTAAAGGTGGTATGACATAGAGTAGAATATTTGAAGATATTGTATCAAATTTCTATGATATGTGATGTTAAAATGTCTCGTCGGAGAGGCCAGTAGGACAAACTATTCAAGGAATGGGAGGATAATTGAACATACCTAGATCTGGTGGCATCTAGGCTGAGACTTATGTTAATCAATTGAGAGATGGATAGGGGAAAGCTATCATTCCCCAAAGCATGGGATACTACCCGCAATCATATGTGATGGAGGTGACTGATCTGGAATGCAAAGGTGGGAATGATGCCCCCTAGTAGGAAGATTTTGTGGAGCTCCATTGTGTTCCAAGTGCTCGAGAAAGGGATTCAAGAATCTCAGCCCAACTTGGCACAAGATATTCTAAAGTATGATAATGAGATGTAGGGGCCTATGTGCCCCCCAATATGCTATGGGTGTATTGGATGTATTTAGAGTGGTGGAATCCAAATATGGGAGGAAGTACGCATGATGGTGCATATCGTTCCAAGGATAATCATCGGTAGTCATGGCTCCCATGATTTCCTCATCAAAATGGAAGATGGGGGGATGAGAGGAAGATTGACTACATGATGCGGAAGAGGTACCTAGTGCATTATCTTGAGAAGGAAGGTTGGCATACACATCATCTGGAATCATAAAGGATGAGCTAGTATATGAAATATCTACTGATGTTGACACCTGGGCTTCCGACAAAGGAGGTTTGATAGAAGCGTGCACAGAAATCTTAGAGACGTTTTATTGCGAGGAACTCAAGGATGATGACAGGTAAAGGATATGGACCATGGAGTCCGTCATCTCGACATCGGGGGAGGGATCATGATGGTGGGATCAGAGTCCCCCTGTTCTTGTACACTAGTGGTACCAGAATCCATAGGTAGAGGAGTAAATGATCCACTATGAGTGGCCTCGTATTCGTAAAGCACTTGAAGGCAATCATAGAATTCATCGAGATAAGGGAAACAATGGGAATAAGGAACATAATTATAGTAAAAGGAACAAGGGTGATTTGTGTGCAACAATTTGAGTTTTTTGGCTGGTCCTAGCAAGGTAATTTGGACCTCAGGGATTGCTAACTCAGGGAAAGTTTCATGAACCAAATGTTTGAGATGATGAAGCTCAGGACAATTATTGGTGGCATAGACAACATCCTCACATACAACACATGGAGGTGTCATATTTGGAGCTTTAGGAGCTGGAGGTGCTTGGGGAGCCTTGTCCTTAGGTTCCTTCTTCTTTCCTTTACTCCCTTGTCCATATGCTTTCACAAAAGGAGCGGGTTCCTGCTGAGGTGGCAGTGGAACTGGAGTAGCAATGGGGGTCGTAGGGATTGGTTGAACCAGGGTCAAAGCATGATAAGGTTTTACTTGACCAAGTAGAGTGTTCACAGGGGGATCAATGTACCACATTGAGATCCCCAAAGTCATATTAGGGAGAACAAATGAAGTCATGGCAGGGACAAAAAAAATTCCAAGAGGAGGAAACAAGAAAGGTATCTATCCTATAGGGAAATGTCTTGGTGGAACAAATCCTAGATGGTTGAGACCTGGAGGAACAGTTCCTAGTGGGAACAAAGGAGAGGCACCCACAAACAGAGGAGGTATTTGGGGGGGTGAATCCAAATGGCTCAGCTGAGATGGTAACAGTAGGGTGCTGAGGAGCTGGCTGTTGATCAGATGTACCAGACTTCTTGTGAGCAACCATTGATTCTTGTAACATGCAAACACTCGAAAAGATAAGCTCAGAGATAGGAGGGGGAGGACCAGGGAAAGAACCCAAAAATGAGGAATGTTTGTAGACTCCGAGTGAAACACCAATGAGAGGGGTGGTAGATTTCTTTGATGACATCAATGAGATAATGGACTCATGGGAGGTCAAGGATGACAACACATAATATGTCAACTGGTCGATAGTGACAATCTTCCCTTCATGGGGAAAGTGAATCTTATGGAAAAGCGTAGACGCGACATCCGACATGGCATAAGTGTAACTACAACCCAAGATAATGTTGTAATCTAGAGGGACATCAATAACCTCGATGTCTACATGAATAGGCTTGCCTGGAAGAATCACTGGACAATTGTGATATATTCTAAGAGGATGGGAGGAGTGATCGTCCCAAACATGCAAAGTGATGGTGGATGGGTGATCCGGATTTAAGTAGGAACGCAATAGATTACAGAGATAACCATAAATACAGAGATGTGATAACCATAAAAACAGAGATGCATCGGAAATAATACTTCATTTCATTAATGGAGAATACTGAAATATGCTTACAAATAGAAATAACCCAGCTAGGGCGATGGTAGCTTATCTCTGAGAAGAGATGTGTCGGCTACATGCCTCTGAACTATTTCGAATTGTGTTTACAATGAGGCTCGAAGGCCTATTTATTATTGAGAAACAATGGAAAACCCTTAACATTCCAAAACCTAACCCTAGAAGATGAAACACCAAACTATGGGCCCCGTTTGGGTAAATTGGTACATCAACTTCCCAGGGTCGTAACTTTGGCATACGATCTCCGTTTGACGCGCATGATAGCCCATTGGAAAGATCTCTCCGAGGACTACGATGGAAAAGACTTGGAGGTAGATTTCCCAAAAAAACATCGTTTAGGGCCTCAAAACGGCTCTGGAAGTTTAGGACCCGAAAAACTGCTAAAAATAGTAAACTGCGCTATAATTAAGGAAACTGAAAAACTGAAAGAGACATTTGTGGGGGTCCAAATGGGACAGGTGGGTGGCCACCAACATCCACCTGGATCAATGGGGATAGTTCAAGTAACTTGTGTTGCTTCCAAACAACAACAGACATCATCTAGGTGGATGTGCATTCGTCAATAATGCATCGATAGATGATGGCATTACGGACTTTGACTGGTATCTAAAAAGCAACGGATGTAGGTAATGGAGGATGTTCTGATGTATCAATGGGGAAGACAATCAAAATATTTTCTAAAGGATCTACTACTCCCAAAGCAGTTAGTAGAGCTTTCTTTTGAGATGGGCATGACTGGAGGATTTCCAGGGTTAACATTGTAGCAGGGGATTGTGCCAAGTACTCTACTATATTGTATGTATGGGAAGCTTGGTTAGAAGCCACGTTACGGTGTAATGGTCCCTTGGGGATCTTAAGAATTGACTCAACCTTAGGTTGAGGGATCTGTAACAGACAATTTGGTGTCATAAGAGGCTTAGTAGATGCTTTGGTTTTGGACTCAGCAGCGAAAGAAGTCGATGGATTTCAATATTGATGCAACTGAGTTTGCAAGTTAATATCAGAGGTATTAACCTCGTCAGAATTCATCATGAGGATCTGGTAGTGACCAGGACCAAAAGGTTGGGGAGGATGGGCTGCTTGACCTTGATGAGGTTGGGCAACAACAAATCCTTGTTGAGAGAAAGGATTTCTGAGCACGGCCGGTTGAGATGATGCAAGATTCGAATGCGGTTGTTGCATGGGCAGTTTACCTCTAGATGCTACTTGGGATTCCTACATTTGGCACATCTGGGGTAAGAGGGGAAACTAATGAGTATAATGGGCATGTATACCAAAACATGCATAAGGCTTGTTCATGTGAATAACCTTGTTTTTCTTGGGCTGGTTGCCTTGTTGCTGGTTGTTGGCGTTAGGCTGGTTCCCCTAGGGTTCAATAGGTTGATTACCTTGGTTACCTTGGTAACCCTTGTTACCTTTTCCCTTATTATTTTTTTTCAAATTTTCGGGATTGATCGGACTTTGTTGTGAAAACACTTGCCCCTGAGGGGGCAATGGCTGTTGGGGCTAAGGATGCATGGGAGGCTATAGCACTAATGCCTGAAGGGATAGAACACTTGGCGGTGCATAGGTATACGATTGTGAAGGGGCATCAGTCTGGTAGACAGGAATAGAACTAGATGGCCTAGACATCTGCTGATGTGGTTGGGTGAATGCATAAGATGTGCTTTGTCCTAAATACACATTGCTGGTAGGAGGGACATAGGGTTGGAGGAACTAGTGCCCCCCCACGGATAGCCATAACTCTGTTGAGTATATGGTGAATGATGTGAAATATCTCTAATGATACCATCAGCGGCATGAGATTCCCTCGGTGCATTGGAACCACCAGGATAGGGGAGGTCTGGTATAATGGTATAGACATAACCAAATTGAACATAAATCAAGTCATATCTCAGAGCAGTCTGGAGAGCCTCTTCCTCTGTCTGAGGAAAATGAGACACAACATCTTTGGAAATAGGTGCTAAAAGAGTCCTAAGAAACTAATTGAGATAGACATAGTTTTTGAAGGGTGGAGCATGGCTCATGCTCCTCCTTTTACAGCATTCCTAAACATGATTAGAAATAAGGGTGGTAGAGGAATGAAAAAATGTGGTCAAGAGCTCCATACCTATGTCATATCAGAGAGGTAATTGAAAATATGAAAGGAATGACTTAGCAAGCGTCATGAAAGTGGAATGAGAGGTGGCGGGCTGGTCAGTATACCACTTCGCAACATCTCCAGTGAGTGTGTGTTGGAACAACTAAGATGGGTGGAATTAGATGAAAACCACATATGGAAGGAGCGAATGTGATTAGTGGGGTCTGTTAGCCTTGTTGGAAAATGGCCCAAAAAATGGATCCAAATATGCCCCAAAGTCTCCAAATCTACTTAAAAGCATGCCAATGGATCCATATATGTTCTTGATGTCTTCAAAAACTGCTTAACAACCATTCAAAGTCAAAACCATCGCATGCCAAGAGCCCTTGGAAGGGTAGAAATACACTATCAGGAGGCGAAAACACTCCAAAACCATGAAAAACCATGAAAAATAGTCCAAATCATAGCAGCCGTTAGATTTGGCCGATCAACGGCCCAGATCTAAGTGGAAAATCGTAATCAGCACAGGCAGGTAGTGGCAATAGGTGCAAGACATCGCCGATCAGCGATCGTCGATGATTGGGTCGACACATCACATCGGTGGATTGCAATCGATGGAAACCAAGGGGCGACGGAAACGGTGATCAGCGATTAAACGAGGACCACCGATCGCGTGATTAGATCAACGGCCCACATCGCATCGGCGGATATCGCATCGACTGATCATAGTCGGGGAGGCGAGTCAGCGGTTATCGGAGCAGACAGTATGCAATGAGTGATCACGATCGGCGATTCAACGTAGACCGTCGATTGCGCAGATAGATCGACAGCCCACATTGTATTGGCAGATCGCAATCAGGAAAACCAAGGGGCACATCCTTTACATGTATATGTGCACGATGAAATAAGACCCAGACCCGATGGGTTTCAGAAGCAAAATGTATAATCTTTCACGTCTGCCAAAGCCCATTTTCAATGTATTTCGTTATATAATGAAATACAAAGGGGAACTCAGTAGCACTGATAGCGATGAAGCCTAAACCCGAAAGGGTTCAGGAATGAAATCTATAATATTTGAAGTCTGGAGGGAGGCCTTTTTCATGTATTTCCCGTGTTTTTTCAAGTATTTCAAGGAACAAAAGGAACAAAGGGAACAAAGGGACCATGCCATTTGCGATAGGCAACAACGACCCAAAGGGCAGACCTGATAGATATATATGCCATGTTTAAGCACTTTTGAAGTCTGAAACATTGAAGGTTTGGCAGGATTTCTCACAGTTACATCATTTCTCTGTTATAACATAAATCAATCCTCGTTTGCATTTAGAAGATAACAGAGGCCCGAAGACCCATTCTATCACATAAACAAAGGCCAGGAAATAAATTCTGGGAGACAGAGGCTGAGAAGCAATCATGGGAATTGACAGCATAGCTCAACAAACAAACAGAATGATTGTGGGGCATCTTTGGTACGGTAGAGCTCCTAGACAGCGCAACAACTACCCAAAATATCTGAACGCAATTATTCCTTTGTCAGAAGAGGAAAACCGTCGGGCAATGTCTACCTATTAAGGGAATCAATCAGTTAAACAAGACAAACGAATAGATTAAGACACCTGAAGCCTCAAAAGGCTCAGGACCATTGTAAACAAGCTATAAATAGCTGAAAACAAGATGCAACACAGGTTCAACTTCTGGATACTATTGAGACTTTTCTACTCAAGCTTCTCATCTTCATTATAGCAATATAAGCTTCTTTTACTGTTATATGTTCAATTTCCATTTTCTCTTTTGTTCCAAGCTTGCACTTAAACAGGTTGTTCATGTTTCTTCTGTGTCTAATGCCAGATAACTGTCATCTTATCTCTGCATTGATAAATTAGATTTGCAAGCTTATTTTACTTCCTGTAGTTGACCATTCATATGTGTTTATATATGCGTCTGCTGGTATAGTAGGTATTCTCCATCCATTCATTAAATCTACAAACTATTGAGAATTAGTGGTCTAAAGCCTTGTAAAGCTGAGGGTGTTCATGCATGTCTTGAGTGAAAACAGAGTTGAAATGATTAATCTAGCTTGATCCAAACCATCTTTCATTCCAATAGTTCAGAGAACAATATTGAAGATTATATGTTACCAAGAATCTCCGAGCTGCAACCATAGGAGAGTTTCCTGGAGTGCTAACATTAATTGGCGCCATTGCCGGGGAGAGGAAACTGAAGCTCAGCTTCCCTGGGAAAGGACACAGACCCAACTTTGATGATAGAAAAAGTCTGGGCACATTTTTTGTTGTAATCATCTATCTGGTGACTCTACTAGAGGTTGAACCTCTTGGCGACTCCACTTCATAATTCTGGCTCAGTTTGTGAGGCATACTCAGAGAAATCCTTAGAAATTGCAAGCTGACCCAGTACCTAACCCGGAAAAGACCATCAAGGAGAAGAAAGTATTACAGAAAGGAGCATCGGGTTCAGGTAAACCTAAACAATATTCTATATCTCTTCAAGAAGATCCTTCAATAGAACAAATACATGTTGAGAGTACAGATTCTAATACTAGCAGTGAAGAAAAGCTCTCAGAAATTCATAAAGCTCCTTATTCTTTAGTTTCTCCTTTTGTTGTCAGCCCAAAGGGAACCTCACCTTCTATTCACCATACTCTTTTGGTCTTGTCAATCACTCCTCCGCCTTCTGTCATTCAAACTTCTAGTACTCTTTTAGTCACCACAATTATGGCAGGTCCACAAGCACCCACCAAAATGGAAAGAATCATAGCCACTAGGTATGGACCTATAATACTACCCACTCCTTTGAATGCTATGCCCACTGGAGAGTATCAGAAGTATATGCCTAAGTTCACTGGGACTGAAGGTGTCACTGCTGAAGAACACCTTGAGCCATTTTATAGTTATGCTGATAATATAGATATTGGTGAAGGTGATGTGTGGATGAGAGTCTTTGTCCAAAGCCTGGATGGGGAGGCTAGAAAATGGTTCAAAGAACAAGCCCCAAGATCTATAGTAGATATAAAAGCTTTAGATGATACATTCCTAAAACATTGGGGGGATAAGAAGGATCTCCTCTCTTACCACACTGAGTTTGGGAACTTAAAGAGAGAAAATGGCGAACTGTTGTCCGATTTTAATAAGAGATTTAACTGCATGTACAACAAGATACCAACTGAAGTGAAGCCCACTACTACCTCTGCTAAACTCACCTATGCTAATGCTTTTGATTCTGACTTCTACCTACTGTTGAGAGAGAGGAAATGTGCTACTTTGGCTGACATGCAGGATGCAGCCTTGGAAGTAGAATCAAACATCATGGCTGCAGAGAAACTCAAGGGAAATGTTGATAGACGAAGATAGAGGGGCGAGTCTTCATCCTCCTCTGATCCTAAGATAGATAAAATGACCAAAATGATCGAGTCATTAGCCTCCAAAATTTCCAAATTAAAGGTTGAGTAGCACCCTGGGAAAGAGAGAGTTCCCAATACCTTTGCTCCTAGAAATCCAAATCCATATAGAAGAGCTAATGAACAATTGCAGATATTGCAATGAAGCAAAGATGCCAATGAAGACCAAAGGGTCAAGACCCCTTTCCAGAATGTAGTCATGGAGGAAGAGTAGTTTGAAGAAGATGATGAGATCCATTGCCTTGAAGACAAAGGAAATGCTTCCTTTTTGACGCAACTGCCTATGAAAAGTCATTATGCAATGACCAGACTAACCAAGAATGGGGTGGGGAAGCTGTTCTACAAGCTAAAGATCAGCGTAGATATAATCTACGGTCGAAGATAAATAATTCTAAGGAAGCTCCAGTTCAAAGAGCTACTGACCCTGCAGTACAGCAAGCTAATAAGCAAAAACAACCGGCAGTTGACCCTATCATCCTCAAAGCTCTAGCTCATGAGGTAAGAGGCCTTGAAAAGTACCCTTCTCCTTTCAGTTTTCAATCAAAAATTCAAAAGCTAAGAATACCTATGCCTCTGATTGAACTAGTGAAAAGTGAGTCCTTCAAAAGACCCATCCTCGAAGCCCTTGAGCCTAAAGCCATCCAAGCCTCCACCGACTGTGTAAATCTACAAGATGACAAGCCAGCTGTCATCCTTAGCCCAATGATAGAAAATGGTGATGACAACTCCCCATCATTCTATGTCTCTTTGAACATTCATGATAAAATCCTCCACAACTACCTTTTGGACACCGAAGCTAGCCATAACTTAATGCCAAAAGCTGTCATGGATGAGTTGGGTCTCGACATCACTAAGCCTTATCATGATTTGTTTTCTTTTGACCCAGAAAAGTGAAATGTCTAGGATTAATCAAGGACCTAGCCATCGCTTTGACTCAGTTTCCTATGAAAAGCATGATGATGGATATTGTGGTAGCAGATGTACCTCCCAAATTTGGCATGTTACTTTCTAGAGGTTGGATCAAGAGACTAGGTAGATCATTACAAAATGATCTGACCTATGCTACTGTCCCAGTTTTCGGAGGTGAGAGCAAGAGATTATACAAAGAGGCACAATTGGCTTACATCATTAGCAATGAGAATAATCCCACTAATCATCCCATCTACGCTGTTGATACTAACTTTGGAGCATGTATTCTTCATATTGAAGAGTCTCAGTTGGCCTCCATGCAACTTAAAAAGCCAGTTTGGCAGATCACTTAGGATGGAAACCAGCAGATTTGGGGTATGTTCTTTGATGGGGCTTGCTCCAAAGAAGCTGCAGGGGCAGGTGTAGTCCTCATGTCCCCAACACAGGAATACATTCATTTGTCATTCAAATTAGCGTTTCAGGTCACAAACAACATAGCAGAGTATGAAGCTTTGATTCTGGGCTTAAGCGCTGCTAAGGAAATGGGTATCAAAGGCCTCCAAGTGTTTGGGGATGCAGACCTCATCATTCAACAGGTAAATAAAACATTCCAACAAAGCATCCAAGGTTGAAAGAATACAGGGATGAGGTATGGAGGCTTAAATATTATTTCAAAGTTTTTAGCATTTCTTATATTCCAAGAATGGAGAACCAGCTTTCCAACTCCCTTGCTATCTCTGCTAGCACGTTTGTTCCCCCTTTGCCTCCTAAATTGACATATGAAGTTCAGGTAAAATACAGACCATCCCTGCCAAACAATGTCAAGTATTGGAGAGTTTTTGAAGACGATGAGGAAATTAATAGGTTTTTACAAGTCGTTGAGGAATTTGCTAAAATGCACGTCGACCAAGAAAATCAAAACGTGGAAGAAGTCGTCCAGTCCAAGCTAAAAAGTGAAATCGGCCGAGAAAGCATCATCCAGTTGCCCAGTAATCACATACCAAAGGGATTGGTGCCTCTAGAGAAGCTTTTCAATCATAATGACGTTGCCTACAAGCCAACCAAAATAGAGAATGAGTCCGCCATTTGTAAACATAATATAGGAAGCCTAGCCCATCCGAAATTCATCAATCTATCTACTCATTTGTCTCTTGCCCAGAATTCCAAGTATTGCTCCCTCATGAAGCAATTCACTGATATCTTTTCCTGGGAATACAGCGATCTTAAAACCTATGACCCAGACATTATTCAGCATAGGATCCCACTGGAAAAGAGCACCACCCCTTTTAAGAAAAAATTAAGACCTGTCAGCCCTCTCTTACTGCCTTTGATTGAGAAAGAAATCAAGAAGCTGTTTGATGCCAAAATCATAATTCCCCTAAGATATTCGAACTGGATAGCCAACCTGGTGGTGGTAAGGAAGAAAAATGGAGAAATCAAGCTTTGTTTTGACTTCAGAAATCTGAACAAGTGCTCTAGAAAAGATAATTATCCCCTGCCCAAGATGGAACACTTGCTACAAAGAGTTTCAAGGGCTAGGGTCATGTCTTTCCTAGATGGATTTTCAGGCTACAATCAGATTGTTGTACATCCTGAAGATCAGGAAAAGACCACCTTCACTACTCCTTGGGGCACTTTCATGTACTCCAAGATGCCTTTCGGACTAATGAATGCTGGGGCTACCTTTCAAAGGGCCATGGACATAGCCTTTGTGGGAGAGAAGGACAATTTTGTCCTTATTTATATTGATGACATAACAATCTTCTCCAACAGCCACAAAGATCATTTACAACATTTGAATAAAGTCTTTCTGAAGTGCAAACAGTTTGGAATTTCAGTCAACCCAAAAAAGTCACAGTTTGCTCTAGAAGAAGGCAAACTTCTGGAACATATTGTTTCTGTTGAACGTGTGAAGACTGATCCAGCCAGGGTTCAAGCCATTCAAACATTGTCCATCCCAAGGTCGAAAAGGGACATCCAATCCTTCCTGGGTAAGATCAACTTTGTAAGGAGGTCCATTCCAAACTTTGCAGAGTTAGTAAAGCACATCACTTCCATGCTAAAGAAAGGATTGAAGATAAAATGGACAGCCACTTCAAGAAGCTATTTTGAAGCCATCAAGCAAGCTATCATGGCAGCTCCCACTCTAATCAGCCCAAATTACACTAAGGGGTTTTGTATCTTCTCTTTTGCCTCTTATGATACACTAGCAGTAGTCTTGTTGCAGAAAAATGATGAAGGGATAGAGCACCCCGTGGCCTTTTTCAGCAAAACTCTAAGGGATGCTGAACTAAGGTATGACCTTATTGAGAAGAAAGCTTATGCTCTCATAAAATCCTTGAAATCATTCAGGATTTATATTCTACATTCCAAAATAATTGCATACGTGCCCTCAGCCTCAGTGAGAGATGTCTTGACTCAGCCAGATATTGATGGAAAGAGGGCAAAATGGATTGAAAAATTCATAGAATTTGACATAGAGGTGAATCCCACTAAGCTTGTCAAAGGCCAGGGCTTGGCTAAGCTCATGGCCAAAGAAAATTGTAGCTTGTTAGACATAAATTTCATGGGTTTAACTTAAGATGATGAGCAAACACAGGGAGCATCAGAAGAGCAAAAGCAGAATCAGTCCATGGCTGAAAATCTAGCCACATGCAAATGGTATGCCAGCATAGTTCATTTCTTGCAGAAGTTGGAAGTTCCTCCAAGGCCTAGTTCAAGTCAAGCTAGTACCACTAGACTCAGATCAGCCAAACTCTACATTGACAAAAATCTACTTTACTGGAAAGACCCATCAGCAATCCTCTTGAGGTGTCTAGATAAAGAACAACCTGTAGAGGTCATACACCAATTTCATTCTAGCATTTGTGGTGGGCATCATTATTGGAAAACCACAGTCAAAAGATCTTGAGGGTTGGGTATTATTGGCCTACACTGCTCTCTGATGTGTTTTCTTTTGTAGAAGCTTGTGACAAATGTCAAATATTTGTAGGAAGACAGTAGCTAAAATCTCTGCCCTTAAATCCAATACATGTCAATGGTCCCTTCCAGTAGTGGGGCTTGGACTTTATAGGTGAGATTAACCCACATTCTAGTGGCCAACACAAATGGATCTTAGTAGCCATTGATTATTTCACCAAGTGGATTGAGGCTACACCCACTAAGAATGACAATCATCAAGTTGTCATAAAGTTCATGAATGAGAATATTTTCGCTAGATTTGGTTGCCCAACCAAACTAGTCACTGATAATGCAGCATCTTTTAAGGAAAAATAATTGATGGACATGGCTGAATCCATGGGCATTAAAGTGGTGCATTCTACCTCATATTGTCCTCAAGGAAATGGCCTGGTAGAATCATCTAACAAGAGTTTGGTAAGGATAATCAAAAAACTATTAGAAGACAACAAAAATAACTGGGATTCCAAGTTGAAGTTTGTACTATGGGCTGACAGAGTTTCCATCAAAAGGTCCATAGTGAACTCTCCATTTAAACTGGTTTATGGCACTGATGTTGTTTTCCCTATCCAGCTGATCCTCCCTGTGGCTAAGTTCTTGCAAGAAGAACAAGATGAAGAGAATGACTTAGTAAGAAGAATGAATAACCTAGTCTAATTATAGTAGATCAGAGAGTAGTTGGTTGAGAAGTCACAGGTCCATCAGAAGAAAATCAAAGGAACCTTTGACATGAAGGCAAAAGTGGACAATTTCCAAGTTGGTGATTGGGTGCTCAAATGGGATGCATTGAAGGAAAAGGGAGGTAATCATGGCAAGTTTGACTCCTTATGGACTGGTCCTTTTGTCATCGCTCACGTTCAGCACAACAATACATTCATCCTGCACAATCTGGAAGGAGGAGACCCTTTTGGTAGCCCGGTAAATGGGTGGTTCCTGAAACTCTATTTCATTTAAGGCTCGAAAACCTTATTATTGTACATATGCCTTTTTTTCTTTCATTTTTTATGTTATGCTAAAAAGACTCCATGCCCAATGGAACACTAGGGGAAGAATCTAATTTTGTTTTATAGGAAAGTCATTGCTCTGCAGTTCTTGAAACCTCACAGGGAGGCTTTCATCCCTAGAAGGAGCCAGTGTTAGCCTTGTTGGCAAATGGCCCCAAAAATGGATCCAAATATGCCCCAAAGTCTCCAAATTTGCTTAAAAGTGTGCCAATGGATCCATATATGCTCTTGAAGTCTTCAAAAGACTCTTAAGGACCATTCAAAGTCAAAATTATCGCATGCCAAGAGCCCTTGGAAGGGCGGAAATACACTATCGGGAGGCGAAAACACTCCAAAACCATGAAAAACCATGAAAAATAGTCCAAATCATAGTAGCCGTTAGATCTGGCTGATCAACGGCCAAGATCTAAGCGTAAAATCACAATCGGCACCGGCACGTAGTGGCAATAGGTGCAAGACATTTCCGATCAGTGATCGTCGATGATCAGGTTGGCACATCGCATCGGCAGAAACCAAGGGGTGAGGGCAACGGTGATCGGCGATTAAACGAGGACCATCGACTGCGCAATCAGATCGATGGCCCACATCACATCAGCGGATCGCAGTCAAGGAGGTGAGTTAGAGGTTATCGAAGCAGACAATATGCAATGAGTGATCACGATCGGCGATTCAACTTGGACCATCGATTGCGTGCGCAGATCGATGGCCCACATTGCATCGGCGGATCGCAATCGGGAAAACCAAGGGGCACAACCTTTACATGTATATGTGTGTGATGCGATAAGACCCGGACCCGATGGGTTTCAGAAGAAAAATGTCTAATCTTTCACGTCCACCAAAGCCCATTTTCAATGCATTTTCAATGTATTTCGTTATATAATGAAATACAAAGGGGAACTCGGTAGCGGCGATAGCGATGAATCCCGAACCTGAAAGGCTTCAGGAATGAAATCTATAATATTTGAAGTCCGGAAGGAGGCCTTTTTCATGTATTTCCCATGTTTTTTCAAGTATTTCAAGGAACAAAAGGAACAAAGGGAACAAAGGGACCATGCCATTTGTGATAGGCGACAGCGACCCAAAGGGCAGACCCGATATAGATATATGCCATGTTTAAGGACTTTTGAAGTCTGAAAAGTTGAAGGTTTGGCAGGATTTCTCACAGTTGCATCATTTCTTCGTTATAACAGAAAGCAATCCCCATTTGCATTTAGAAGATAAAAGAGGCTCGAAGACCCATTCTATCACATAAACAAAGGCCAGGAAATAAATTCTAGGAGATAGAGGCCGAGAAGAAATCATGGGCATCGACAGCATAGCTCAGCAAACAAACAAAATGATTGTGGGGCATCTCTGGCACGGTAGAGCTCCCAGACAACGCAGCAACTACCCAAAATATCTGAATGAGGTTATTCCTTTGTCAGAAGAGGAAAACTGCCGGGCCATGTCTTCCTATTGAGGGAATCAATCAGTTAAACAAGACAGAGGGATAGATTAAGACACCTGAAGCCTCAAAAGGCTCAGGACCATTGTAAACAAGATATAAATAGCTGAAAACAAGATGTAACACAGGTTCAACTTCTGGAGACTATTGAGACTTTGCTACTCAAGCTTCTCATCTTCATTCTAGCAATATAAGCTTCTTTTACTGTTATATGTTCAATTTCCATTTTCTCTTATGTTCCAAGCTTGCACTTGAATAGGTTGTTCATGTTTCTTTTGTGTCTAATGCCATATAACTATCATCTTATCATTGCGTTGATAAATTAGATTTGCAAGCTTCTTTTACTTGTAGTTGGCCATTCATATGTGTTTATATATGCGTCTACTGGTATAGTAGGTATTCTCCATCCATTCATTAAATCTACAAACTATTAAGCATTAGTGGTCTAAAGCCTTGTAAAGCTGAGGGTGTTCATGCATGTCTTGAGTAAAAACAGAGTTGAAATGGTTAATCTAGCTTGATCCAAACCATATTTCATTCCAATAGTTCAGAGAACAATATTGAAGATTATATGTTACCAAGCATCTCCGAGATGCAACCATAGGAGAGTTTCTTGGAGTGCTAACAGGGTCCTCTCCAGAATTACCCTCAAACTTGGGGATGTCGGAGGGAAGTTTAGTCGGCATAACTGGCCAACCAACATCAGGGTGTATAGGGTCATTTATCAACTAGCTAAAATCTGGGAGGCTTAACCCAGCCATGTAAGTTAGCATGGGATGTAGAAATTCTGCTCTCTACAAATCTTGTAGAGAAACTGTAGATTAAACTGATAATGCAATGTACAAAAGAAAAATACTTGATCTACTTCTACTAGCAAACTTTGCGAAAGCTTAATCAATTTGAGCAAGATCAATCGGAACACATATAACAGAGAAGAATAAATCATACACATGAAACACAGAAGAATAATTTGGGGAAAGCCTCAGCTAAAAACTCTGTTATCTGTATTATCCTACAAGTGGAAATATCTCATGGTTACACAAAGATTTAGCTCACAAGATATCTAGCTCTCATTACAATCCCTCACTACTGCTCATAGATAGAATAGACAACACATATGCCTTCCTTCAGTCCTCCAAGACTCCTATTTCCTTGCACAGTTTCTCCTAGGTCCTCCAGCTGCCACGTGTGTGATTCTCACCTCACACATTACTCTGACCTCTAAAATAACTATGCAATCCTGAAGGAGTGTTATCAGGAAATCTAGTGTCTATTTAGAATTGTTAGATGCACTAAGACAAGTAGCTATCTTAGAAACAAAACGATTAAAGTCACTTGTTTTTCCTTTACGAGAGAGATATAAGAAAGAAACAAAGAGTACCAACCTCGGTCTTCCGCTTGACTCCTTGCTTGTTTCCTTTCTCCTTTGACAGAATCTTGCCACTACTTCCTTACTTGTCCTGCTTCAAAGAGCACCTGTAGATTCACAGAAGCATAATACCATCAAAGCATAGAGATCTATCACTGTAAACAGTATAGGATCAAATATATATTGACCATACAAATGCATATATCAACACAATATTCGGATATACACAAGAATATGGAGGAAAACTCAAATAGCTTTATTAGTAAAAGTAGTAGAAGAGAGGATTACAACCACTTGGTTTGACCCAGCGCCATCCTCCCAACTTGAAAGCCCTCTTCACCTCATACAAAGCAAGATCACCTAACAATGTCTTCAAAGAGAAACCAACAACACTTCTTTGCAAATTACCAAATTCCAACCTTTGGATCTCTGGGGTGAGGGATCTATTTATAGATATTTGCCAGGGGGTGAGTCAGCTTCTGGGATTTTGATTAGTGTCATCTCTCTGATAGTTCTTGGTTCCACTTGGAGATTTCATGATCTCTTACTCATTCTTGGGTGAATTCAGTGAGGCAAGTGTCAAATGAGCAGCTTCTAGAAGATTCTAAAGGTCTCCACCAAGAAAATTACTTGTGCCATTTGTCTGCTCTCACTCCTCACACCGTACAAAAGGGATTTCCAGTATGCATCACACGTTTTGCATGTGGCAGGTGAGATGCATCACACCCTTTGCACTGGGCAGTCTGTATGGTCCTGCTTTGACCAGTTCTGAGTGGTTTTTCATGGAAAAGTTCTCGGAGATGATGTAATCAGCTGACCATGCTCCTTTAGGGTATGAAACAACACTTTTAGGGACTTAGAAGCCCTTGGTTTATGGACATATGTGATTGGGGTTGCAGTGCCAAAATATGTCTATAACAGTTGCCCCCTAAAGCATGAGGGCATAAATCTTTTGATGATGGGTGAAGTGCTTTGTAATGAGGATCCGAGGTTTTTCGCACTAGAAGGTGACCTGTAATAAGATACAATACAATACATTATCTTCATAATATTTTCATGATCTAGCTAAGGTGGGCATTCCCATGCTCAACTTGATAAATTCATTTCATGTACATAGGACAGACAACCGTCTGTGTGTAGACTGATGATCCTGGTAGAGCCACCATCCATTAGTTTGGATGATTATCTGTGCAACAATGATGTACATTTGATGTATTTATTTTCCTGATTATATCACAGCCAGGATGGATGAAACTAGATCTAGGGTCTTCAAAACTCGTTCAATCTTCACCCGAAAGTACAAGGTGATCCATGTGAAAAGATGTTCTGATGTTGAACATGGAAGGACATCGTCTGATTACCAGCCAACGATGTAAGTTGTTAACAGACCCGAGAGGAATCACTGATGATGATGATGACCCTCAAAGTACTGTAGTACAATTCACGTGGTGTGATTACATGAGTTGATGTTGAACACCATGCAAAATCTTTTGGTCGAAGGTCATTGATGTAAACCTGTCGTCGGAAGTGAGAAACTTGCCATTGAGGCATGCAATCTTCAAAGTACTGGAAGGGTTGTCCCTAGGTCAGCTTCATGGATAATGAGCTGATGTCGACAAGAAGTGACCCATTGTAGGAAGGCATTAATGGATCCCACATCTACGACACAGAATGGAGCAAATGATTTTGTAGAGGTGAAAACAATTTGATGATACAAGGTTTAGGGTGGCGGTCATGAAAGAATGAAGTGTGAGGGTCTTGCAGTGGATGAGACACAAGCTGGGTAGGTGAATTCTATGAGCGACTTCTCTTGAACATATCGACGACACTAAAATGGATTGGTAGCATTAACCCCAAAAGTGGATGGTATGGTGGACCAATGGTGATATGACCGGTGAACGAAATAACCCAACCTGACTCAATCATGGTAATGGAGTGAAAGTGTCATGTTCAAGAGCTACCTGCTACCAATAAAGTTTCTTCAAGTTTTCTTCCCAATTTTCCCCAGTCATTTCTGACCAATATCTCCTTATTTTTGTCAAGCTTGAGGAGGATAACATATGCTTATTCTATAATCTGCCCTTCGGGCAGACCCGTCGCTACGTTTTAATGAGTCTAGCAACAGTGAAACTTGCTCTTGTTTGAATGGACAAGTTTGTCACTATTGTTTTAACGAGTTTAATGATAAGGATAACTTGGTCTTTTTCAATTTTTAGAGAGTCTAAAAAGAGATAGAAAGGAAACTCCAATATTCCTTTTTCGTAATATAATCCCTTAAGTCTGAAAAAGTATAAAACAATGCGAAATGGATGACTTTTCGATAGTTTTAACGAGCCGAACAAGACAAACGCTCGATCTTTTTGTGTAATGATCCCTCAAGTACAAAAATATTAAAATATAGAGGAGGGATAGCACTTCCGATCACTTTAACGAGCTGGAGAGGCCAATTGCTTGGCAATCTTTTCATATTTTACGAGTCAGATGAAAAGAGCTTAAAGGAGACTCATTTTTTGAGGAATGAGTGATGTTTTCAGATAGCAGCTGGTTCTAGGTAAGGTTTGGAACTTCCTCAATCACGACAGTGTAAATAAGGTGGCTAATAGGATCACTTGTCGCAACTGTTCCTCAAACGGGTAAACAATCAAATGGAGGCGAATGATCAGCTAAAATAGAGTGGAGGTGATGGTAAGAACACGACCAAGGCTCAAAAGCTGATTATAATCATTCGCAATGGTTATTTACTGGAGGTGGGTTCATTTTTTAACGAGCTTAAACTCTGGTGGAACATATGCTCATTGCTAGGTTTATTAATGAGCTTGAACTTCGCATAAAACTGCTCGTGCCAGTCATATAATAAGGATGTCTCATCGATAGGTTCATTTTTTAGGGAGCTTTCACCATTCGAAATTATGCTTCGACTCCTTTTATTATGTAAGCTAGGAACGACCGATCCTACAAGTTTAAAGGGTTAAAAATCTACAAACTAGGAAAATAAATGGTCTCTTTTCACTTTCATGCAAAAAGGTTTGCATGCCCCCAGGTATAGTGAAGTAGAGTTTCCCAGGTTACCCTTGAATTTGTAGAAAAAACATTTGTTCTATCGGGAAAGGCCTACCTTTTCCAGGTTACCCTTGAATTTTCAAACAAAAAATTTGTTCTATCAGGAAAGGCCTACCTTCTAACATAGGTATCTTATTCCAGTATAATCCCATTTTCCTAAATGGATGGGTGGGTCAGATCAGTCATATATCCTCTGCGGAAACCTACCCTATACCTGATGTTTTCCTGCCGAACCTGACTAGGGTGCATGCCCCTGGGTTTCAGTCACAACCACCGAATCACTCGCGCTCATTAGGTGGATGAACTGGAGATTGATGAGACATTCCTTGCACAAAAATACCTGTTAGGGATGGCATTTGACTATTACCTATGTGTGAATTGGGGAATGAAAGCGGGTCTATGAGCTGGACCACTTTGCCTTCATGCGGAAAACACATTACTTGAAAGAGTGAGGAAACAATAGCTCCCATGCTATAAATGTAGTCATGCCCAAGGAGTAGATTGTAATCTAAAGGTCCTTGGACTACCATTACGTTCAGATAAATGGTTTTCCTTCTCAAAGTTATAGGAAAACTTGGAAGGATCCCTAACGGTCGACTGGTTCCTTTATCGAAGCCTGTCAGATTTCACATCTCAGGCAAAAGTGATGGCGAACCAAGCGCTTTCCAAGTAGTTGAGGAAAGGATACTCACAGAAGCCCCTTCATCTATGATGGTACCAACCATGACCATTCTGTAAGTTTGCACTATGATTTGGAATGGTACATTAGATGGTAAGTGGGGTCTGCCTAGTAGGTTCCAATCAAAGGAAACGACTAGGTTTCTTGGAGGTGGGACCGAATAAACGGTCGGATACAGCTCTGACAAATTTCCTTCTTGTGGTAAAGGAATGGGTAGATTGGCCCCATGTTCATCGGAGTCTGTGTTTATGAAAAGAATTTGAACAATGTCGTTCTCATTCTCTTTGGTGACTGTATCATCTGAAGGTAAATCTTCTGAAGCCAAGATGGGGTCAACTACTGTCTCGACCTGTTGACTTTGGTCCGATGTGGACTCAGAGGGTTTATCTTCAATGATAGGTGCTTCGACTGACAACAAAGGTGGGTCAGTCAGATTTTCAACTAGCAATGGACTCGGCAAGAGTTTCTTGTATCTCGGAGGGAGTCGCTGCAATGATGCAGGATGATTATCCAAGACTCTTTTAGCTTCATCCAGGAAGGGACAATAGTGGAGGGCATGATCGCCTTCACATAGTCTACAGGGAAATTTAGATTTTCCTTTTTGTCCGGTGACTTCGTTTTCACTAGTTGACGGTGTACTCTCAACATGATCATCAGAGGTTGACAACACCGGATTGTGCAAGCGGGGAGACCAGTCCCTTAAGATCTGTGGGATGCAAGGAAAATCTCGATGATAGTGGTCTCCTTTGTAGATGTCACATGGAGATTAAGGTTTGGATGGTGTAGTGTGTGGATTTTCGCCAGACGATGCACGGTTGCCCCTTTTTGTCATTGGCTCCTTCTTCTTCTTCTCCTTCCCTTTATTCTTCTTCTCAGTTACTTGGTTTTTAGTTTTTCTATCTTCACCAAGCAAAGAGGAAGAAGGATAGGGAGAGACAAATGAAGCAGAAGGTTGGGGGGTAACTCTAGTATCATCTATTTGTTGATTATATTATTCAGGAATCATGGTGCTTTGAATCACAGAGGTCGAAAAAAGCCATACCGGCAGGCCAATTGTCAGTCCTGGAAGGGACAATGTGGCCATATGAGGTGCACAAACATCTCCCCAAGAGGAGAAAGGACTATGATTTCCCCCGAGGGGAAATCCTTGGTTGGTGGACTCCATTTTCTCAACCTAAGACCAATGAGGAAACAATGACGTTATTTCGATTAAAATAAATTTTAGACGCTTTGACACAACCCGCTTTTTCAATTTTTAAGAGTCGAGAAAAAGCTAAAGATGACTCTAGTCACCTTCGATTTTTAATGAGCCTGAAGTGACAAGTGCTCAGATGGACCTTTTCCTTTAAGGAGTCTGAAAATGAATGAAAGAGACTACTTCTGGAATCTAGATAGAGGGATCACCAAACCAATCACAAAACTGTAGAATACTTTTTACGATATGGTAGTCAACCTTCTCGAATGCTGTGTTCAGTGCATTGTGATCGATAGGGCGGAAGACACGGTTTCCTAAGGATAAAGGATATAGCCTACTGTGGTCTCCCAATATATACTCGATAGTACATGGGAGCACAAGTCCATACTGGCACTTGTCGTCTCAAAGAGGAGGAATCACCCAACCTATGATGAAAGCGACAATTACCAGGCTTTACGACACGGGAATACGTCTCTAGCCTAGATTTATAGATGTTGTGCATTAGGGTCCAAAGTGTTGTTATGTTCATTGAATTTATTTTATAGTTGATCTTTCTTAAGAAGTTTTCCTTTAAGTTTCATTGCGTGATGTAGATATACAATTCCTAAAATTCCATCTAAGATGATAAACAGTCGTTTAAATTCTTTCTGCAATCAAAATCCTTGCTACTAAGGAAAGAGAAATGAAATCCTTTCAACATAGAGCAAAGAGCACACACTAGATGCACTGTCCTAAATCAAAATCAACAAGCAGTCTAAATGGAAATGCACATGCATGTATTTTTTTTCTGCTTTCTTAATGTGTGAATGAAAAAAAGAATGCTAAGCACAAATCTGAACTATATCTTCTTTCAAAGCGACAATACTTACGATTTTCTTTTCAAAAAAAACAAAAGGGAGACAAGATGACTCTTTGCGATTTTGAATTGAAAACTGCTTAGGACACTTTAAATACTATTAATTTAGATCAAATAAAATAGTAATAGTGTAATTGACTATCAAAAAGAGAAGGATTCTTTTCCTTGACTGAAAACGACACTTGCGACACTTTCAAATCCAAAGATGACAGTTTGATTAAGCTAACATTTTGTACATGAGAACTACGAATGGAAAAAAATAAATAAAAAAATTCACAAATATTTGCACAATGGAGGTTGGATGATGCAAAGGAAGGGGTTTCAATAGTGGTCTACTGATCACAGATAGAAAAACTCCTGAATAACGCTGAAGAGAGTGAAGAAAAAACGAAAATCTAGAGGCAGAACTAGTCTTGTCTGATCATTGCACCTGTAACACAGGTAAATAGGGATTCATCCCACCTACTGCACACGGGAGGTGCGATGCATCTAGATTTCCAAGAAGAGAAGGTGCAATGGTCTAGGGACGAGACTTTAACTTGGTTTATGGTCACAGTTTGCAGCTTAGTTCAGGGATTTAGGCCGAGCAAATGATAGTCAGTAACTACAAAGTACAGGGGATGATCTAATGATGTTACTCAAGCTACCTCTAGGGCACTTAGGATGTTTGAAAGTTAATTGTTCAGTTCATAAACAAACCTGGAGATTGACTAAAGTAGCATTGATCTACTTTGCACTTGCATAGAAAATGCAGTTCGAAGGCTAGTTGGCTTAACTTCAGGCTCCGTCTGTGGTTTATGAATCAAACAAATAGAGACAAGCAATCAAACTAATCACTCCCCAGCGGAGTCTCCATTTTGTTATTGGGAAATCTAGTGTCTATTCAGAACTACTAGTCCCACTAAGATGGCTAGCTATCTTAGAAAAAAATAGATTAAACTCACTTGTTTTTCCTTTAGGAGAGAGAGATGAGAAAGAAGCAGAGAGTACAAACCTCTGTATTCCACTTGACTCCTTGCTTGTTTCCTTTCTCCTTTGACAAATTCTCGCCACTGCTTCCTTACTTGTCTTACTTCAAAGAGCACCTATAGATTCACAGCAGCATAATACCATCAAAGCATAGAGATCTATCACTATAAACAATATAGGATCAGATATATATTGACCATACAAATGCAGATATCAACACAATATTCGGAGATAGACAAGAATATGGAGGAAAACTCAAATAGCTTTATTAGTAAAAGTAGTAGAAGAGAGGATTACAACCACTTGGTCTGACCCAGCACCATCCTCCGAGCTTGAAAGCCCTCTTCACCTCATACAAAGCAAGATCACCCAACAATGTCTTCAAAGGGAAACCAACAACACTTCTTTGCAAATTACCAAATTCCAACCTTTGGATCTCTGGGATGAGGGATCTATTTATAGATATTTGCAGGGGGGTGAGTCAGCTTTTGGGATTTTGATTAGTGTCATCTTTCTGATAGTTCTTGGTTCCACTTGGAGATTTCATGATCTCTTACTCATCCTTGGGCGAATTTAGGGAGGCAAGTGTCGAATGAGCAGCTTCTAGAAGATTCTAAGGGTCTCCACCTAGAAAACTGCTTGTGCCATTTGTCTGCTCTCGCTCATCGCACCCTATAGAAGGGCTTTCTAGTATGCATCGCACTTTTTGCATGTGGCAAGTGAGATGCATCACACCCTTTGCACTGGGCAGTCTGTATGGTACTAATTTGACCAGTTCTGAGTGGTTTTTCATGGAAAACTTCTATGAGATGATGTAATCAGCTGACCTTGCTCCTTTAGGGTATGAAACAACACTTTTAGGGACTTAGAAGCCCTTGGTTTATGGACATATGTGATTGGGGTTGCAGTGCCCAAATATGTCTATAACAAGGATTTAATTTCTTCTGCATGGATAAGTTTCCTTTATAGGAAAATTCCTCCAACTGATAGTACAATGTTGCTATCTTTAATCTCAACTAGGTCTTTCTCTGAACTGACATGCATTGGTTATTTAAGAGAGAATATTCAGTTATCTAGAGAACACTAGTTTCATGCATGCATGCATTAACTGACTGAAATCACAATTAGTTCCTCAAACTGTTTGGAACTAATTTAACTGGACTTAACTCGGTTAACTCAGCTAACTAATTACAACTCAAATACAAATCATCTTTATCTCCTTAATTAAGGGATAACTTCCTCAATCAAAGGGATAACTGTTGCATGTCTTCACAAAGACTTCATGTTTGATTTTCTCCAACTAATTAACTCAAGATGAATTAATTAATTATTTTTGAAACAGCTAATGAGACTAAATTCAAATTTTAATTCTCAATTTTAATTCAGGGACTAATTAAAATTAGAATATATCCTTAAATTCTATATATAGCAATGTTATTTTTACCATTTTTATATTTTGCATTCCTTGTTGCTATTTTCAACACTCGCTCTCAGCAAGAAAGGCATTCAACTCGAACCCAATCCTAAACTTTTGGAATATTATGCATGCAACACTTCCCTCAAGTTGTTGTTGCTCCAGCAACTCTAGAAACAAAAAGAAATCCAACTTGAATCAGAATGATGCCTCTGTCATCAAAGTCTCTAACTTCTATTGCCTCTGTTGACTGAAAAATCTGCACCTTTGTGCCCTTCAATATCTAACTGCTCTAGCCTCTGTCAATTTGACCTCTGACTCAATCAATCACACTGATTCCTCCCACTGCATCCATGCAACTATTGGTCCTATCTCCTAGCACTGCATCCGCACTGCACATCCTCTCATCATGTTGCATCATGCTACCCACTGCTGCGCTGCAACTCAGTTACTGAAAAGTAAGTAACTGATCTCCCAACTGACCTCCCTGTTGGGCTAGAAACATCCTCTTATGCTGAAGCTTCCTCTGCCACTCCATCCGCATCTGTCTCTACCCACTCTGCCAGTCCTGCTACTCCTCGTCGGGGCTCCCATAGAAAGGTCTAATCAAAGAGGCTAGGTACCTCAAAGATCCTACCCTTATTCTAGCCTTCTTAGGACTATCACTCCACATTATCCCACCTCTCACTTGGAGGTATGGATGCATGTGATCCTTCTTCCCACTTAGCTCGAAATTGCCCCCTACTGGAGGTCTCTGCATGAGTGGATGCCTCCACTCGGTCTCCTCTCGACTTCTCCAGTTGTGGATGTTCCACAACCTCCTGAAGATGATTCACCAATTGTGGCTCATCCACAATTGTCTCATACTTCTTCTGGCACTACTTGTTGAGAGGTAATGTACTCTCCCTCTCAACCACCAAGTCTCCAACAGTTGCCTTGATCATCAAGGCTTTGCATGCATCTTGAACCTCAAGAGCATACAGGTTCTTGACTTGTGAACCGATCTGCTTCACCTGTCTCATGGTGATGTGTCTAAGGAAAACCTTTACCTTATTGAAGAGTACATCATAGCCTTTGTCCTCCAACATTGTGATCGATACCAAGTTCTTCTTCAATCCTGGCACATACTTCACATCTGTCAAGGTAATATGAACTCCATGCTCCCTCTAAAAAGAAACAGTGCGCACACCTAAAACACTATACTTTTCATCATTACACATCTCTATGAGTATCTTGAGGTCTTTCTCCTCTAAGGAACTGAACAAACTCTTATCGCCAGTCATGTGGAATGAGGCTCCACTGTTAAGAAACCAACCACAACGCATCATCGATGAAACCATGCATGTGATGAGGATAAAATCCAATTCAAATTGATAGGCCAATGCCTCACCTTCAGATCCTTCTGAGGATCCCTTCTTGGATTTCATCAATGGAAAATTAGTTGCATAATGGCCCACCTCATGACAATTAAAGCATCACACGTTAGATTTGTCAATCTTCTTCCCTTCATGAGAAGAACTGGATTTGGGATGAGAATCCTTCTCCTTCCCTTTCCTTTCCTTACTGGCTAAGGTGCAATTTTATTCATCCTCCTTGGATGAAGAACCATCTTTGGTGCTTCTCGTGATCTCCTCCTGCATTAGATCCAACCACAGTTGTTCCCAATCTGGCAGTTTCTATCTTCCATTTACTGAGTCTTGGTAGTTATGCCAGCTCTTAGGAAGACCGAGGAGAGAAAGACTCACCATGTCATCATCAGATATCGTGATTCCTACACTTCCAAGCTCATCCCTACAGATGGTGAGCTTGTTCATATATGTAGAGATTATGTCGCACTTTTCACACTTGATTTTTCAAAGCTTGTCTTTTAGCACCAACTTCCTCTGACCATTGTTGTTCTAATATAGATCCTTCAATGTTTTCCACATTGAAAACAATGTCTCCTTCCCACGGAGACTCGATACAGTGTGGTCTCGAACTCCCTCCGAGAGAATCCTCCTCACTCTATCCACACATTTCTTCCATTCTGCCAATTCATGGGCATTAGTAGCTGTTGGATTAGGGAATTCTTGATCAATGAAATCCTTCAAACCATTTTCCTCTAATACGTCTTCCATGTGATCCTTCCAGGCTATATAATTCGAGCTGCCATCTAGGGCATACTAGAGTCTCAAACTGTTGAACGCCATTGGTGAACTTTGAGATGTGATAAGAATTCGATTTCTATAATCAAGAACTTCAAACTTCAAACTTCTCCCTTCTTTATATACTGTTCTCCGCGTTGATGAGCTTTGCTCCGATACCATGTAGAAATTCTTCTCTCTACACATCTTGTAGAAAAACTGTAGATCAAACTGATAATGCAATGTACTAAAGGAAAATACTTGATCTACTTCTATTATAAAACTTTGCAGAAGCTTAATCAATTTGAGCAAGATCAATTGGAACACATAAAACGGAGAAGAAGAAATCATACACATGAAACATAGAAGAATACTCTAGGGAAAGCCTCAGCTAAAAACCCCAGTATCTGTATTATCATACAAGTGGAAATATCTCAGGATTACACAAAGCTTTAGCTCACAAGATATCCAGCTCTCAGTACAATCCCTCACTACTACTCATAGATAGAATAGACAACACATATGCCTTCCTTTATTCCTCGAAGCCTCCTATTTCCTTCCATAGTTTCTCCTGGGTCCTCCAGCTGCCACTTGTGTGTTTCTCACCTCACACACTACTCTAGCCTCTGAAATAACTACGCAATCCTGAAGGAGTTAATTCCTTCTGCATGGATGAGTTTCCTTTATAGGAAAATTTCTCTAACTGATAGTAAAATGTCCCTGTCTTTAATCTCAACTGGATATTTGTTATAGCTCCAAATCTCACTCTTATGGTTTGTGATGCTGCACTTATGGCCTAGGGCAACCCCTCCTTCCAGACCTGGTCCAAAAATTTAAAAAACAGTGTTTTATTCCCTATACGCGACTTTGCCCTGTGTTAAACGCGTGTACACGCAGTTCTGTCATACCTAACCCGCGTGTATCTATTAAAACACTTAAAAAAATATAATTTCCTCTTTTTCGGGCGGTGATCGCGGGTTTACCTGCTGGATCACCTGTTAGTGCCCGTGGCCCAACTGTTCCCAACCAACTCCTAACTAAAAAACTACTTTGGAGAGGGTATAAAAAGACATCAAAGGGAAGGCCAAGGGGAGAGAGAAAGGAGAGCAAGATTATTATGCTGAGATTTTTCCCTTAGACCAGGTCTGAAGTCCTTGGTGCATTCTGCACTTCCCCCATTTTGCATAGGAAACCCTTGTTTCCATGTGTATTGGTGATCATTCATCCTTGACATCATCATTGAGTAAGACTTGGAAGGAGCTCTTGTTGGAGGCTGGAGGCTGGAACGAATCCGGGAGGAAGCTTGCTTGGAGCCTGCTGAAGGTGTTCAGGTGATATCTTTCCGATATATGTACTTTATTTGCCTTTATATATAAAGAAACACGTCTTTGTTCCCGAATAATCTTTCTTTATGCTTATGAGATTCTTGTGTTGAATTCTTATGAAAGTGGTTACATAAAGATTTTTTATAACTAACTTTATAGCATGAAGATGATTTATATATAAGTATTTGCACTTGTATTGTTGTGTTCTTTGATTTGTTTGTCTTGCAGGTCAAAGAAAGAAGAAGGGAACTCCAAGAAGGGTTTGGACCCTTAAGGTCTTCTCGAACGTGGGACCTTAGGTATGTACCCTAAACATTAGAATTTGCTTAAAAGAAAAAAGATGGCTGTGTGTGTGTGTTTCTTTGAATAAGCAATTTTCAGTCTGGTAGAGTCTTAGCCCAAAGGACCCTAGGGGTACTTTCCCTTCAACCAGAATTGGCGACTCCGCTGGGGACAACACTCTTGTTGTTCCTAGTTTGGGTAGTCCTCAAGCCAATCAAGGCTCAGTCCCTCTGTTTGTTGGTTCTGACTGTCTGATATTTTCTTGAACTCCAAGCTTTTCCAGTTTTTCAGTTTGTGTTTTTTATCTTTCTTGAAATACTTCATATACGCACTTTTTCTGGATTACAGAAGCGTATATACGCAAGTTGCACTAAGTAAACCCGCGTATACGCATGTTTCCTTAGTTACAGTCGCGTATACACGCATTCTGCAAATAATTGCAGGCGCGTATATCACATAATTTTCAAGATTTATAATTTTTCTTTTGCTGAATGTCTGTCTGGTGGTTTGGGTCAGTTTAAAACAGTCAATTTCCAGTGACAGTTCTCTGTTTAACAGGGGGCATCTTGTTTCGAACTCTCTCTAGTTATAAGGAGTGCTAGTCTTGTTTTTCGTTGATTGCAAGCGTCATTGATTTTTGACACACAAGATTTCTGTTTAAGAATCTTGATCGCTCTGTTTCGACAAAGTGGGAAGATTGTCTTAAAATCTTTGTGTCCATTTTGTTTACATGACATTTGTGTTTGCTTAACGAAATCATTTTTATGACCATTTACTCCTTTGTTTCGGGAAATTTGTTTGTTACCAGTTTCTTGAAACTTGTCTTTTGATATTTTGGACTTTCATTGCTGCTTTTGATTGTCAAAAGCGTTTTCGAACACATTTTATTTTTGTTGAGTTTTCATCATTTGAAAGGTGTCAATTCACAAAAGTGTTTGGTGGCTTGTTTATCAATCATTAGTGTCAGTATTTTTGAGAGTTTTCCTTTGAAAAAGACTTTTTGGTTTGATTGAAAGAAAATCTTTTGAAAGTTTTTGAGTTTCGCTTTCTTAAACTTGCTTCTCATTTGATTTCCTTTTTTGCGAAGTGAAAGTGCTTTGTTTTTTATCTTAAAACTTGTTTTTATTGTTTGGACGAAATGATTAGTAACAAATCATCTTCTATCTAAGCATTTCAGTGGCAAGACAAAATTTGGTAAAGCAGCAACTTTCCTTCTTTGTTTTTAGAGTAGTCTTTGAATCGTGCATCCACATTTAGTTCTTGCATTAGCATAGCTTTGCATCCTCTCTTAGGCATGCATAGTTTTGTTAGCTTTTGTGAGTGTGGAGTTTGAAAAGAAAGCAAAAAACTTTGTTTAATTTGAAGTACCTCTGAACCTCATAGAAATTGCTCTTCATCGAAACGAAAAGTGCATGTGCATGTAGTTAGGATAGTTTCTTTTTGCGTCCTAAAAACACCACAAGTTTCACTTCCATTACCTTTGACTTAAAGAACAGCCTAATAAAATCAAGCGCTTAATTAAAATCCACTAGAACTTTTTGTTTTAGTTATTACACCAACAAGTTTAGGATTTTAGGGCCTTGGATTAGGCGAGTGGAGAGTTAACTCTCCAAGGCCACACAAAACGTCAAACATAAGAGTCTGATTAAAGAGAGTAAATCCAATAGCGTTAGGAAGACCAGGAAAGCTCCGGATCTGGGAGTTAAGCACGAGGGTCTGTGAAGACAGGGAAGAGAGATACCCCCTCTCCTACTTGTCCGAACTTACCTCACGACTGTTCCGCCTGGCTTCTGCGACGAGTTGGTACCCATAGTTGCCTCTCCTAGGGATCTGCATAGGTGGCTGCGGAGGGGAATCCCATGGCACTTGAGGTCGACGTTGTATCACTCTCGACAGTACTTCCGGAGGGCACCCTTGCGAAGCTTGGGGGCTTGCACCGGCGCAGGCTATTGTTAGGAGGTCAGCGTAACTTCCTCTGATACCTTCGCTGATAGGACTGGGCCCTCATCATCCCAGACTATCTTCGGAAGGCCCTTTGACTCCACTTTCTTGTATTTTGGTGTCCGGTCCTCACCACCCGGAGCGGAAATACTTGGAAGTTGTTTGACTGACTGTTTCTTTAGGGACTTTATAGTGAGTGCTCTTTGCTCCTTGTATATAGTTGGCTTTAGGTATTTTTTTCTAGTCACATTTGGACTTTGTGTTCTGAGTGACTGGCTTGCCACTCTACCGATCTTGAAAGGCTTTTGGTCGTTCTTTCAGAAGTTGTGGAGTTGCCTCCTCAAGGGCAAAGGTTTTGATTGCTTATCCATATTCTTTGAAGAGTTATTTCTATATTCCCGCAAGGGAAGGGTCTTTGGATCAGTTAGATATGGCCAATATTCCTGTGGAAACCAACCAAGGTGCCCTCCCAAAAGGGGATCCTTGTGCTTTTCCTTTCTTTGGAAACGTTGGTACTCCCTTGATGGCCACTTTGAATATTCCTGGGTTGAATGTTGGACTACCCGTTTGGCTGTGGTCCACTCCGAATATTCTGGATGCTCTTGAAGCTTCTCTGTTAAATGCTTTATTTCAGAGGCATCACATGGGTGATAATTGTTCATCTTCTTTCAAAGAGAAATATGGGATTCCTTCTTCTCCTCCTTCTTGTAACAAGAAATCTAAAAAGAGGAGAAAGAGGAAGTCAAAGAAGAAGAATAATTCTATCCCTTCATCTTCAACCTCTGCGAGTCATGTTGGAGATGAGTCTTCAGCCGCTGCAAGTCATGCTGGGGGCACAAGTCTAGTCACTGCAAGTCATACTAGCACTTCATCTTCAACCTCTGCGAGTCATGTTGGAGATGAGTCTTCAGCCGCTGCAAGTCATGCTGGGGGCACAAGTCTAGTCACTGCAAGTCATACTAGCACTTCATCTTCAACCTCTGCGAGTCATGTTGGAGATGAGTCTTCAGCCGCTGCGAGTCATGCTGGGGGCACGAGTCTAGTCACTGCGAGTCATACTAGCAATGAGTCACCGACCTCTGCAAGTCATGTTCAGGACTCTCCGCAAACCACTGCTAGTTATGTTGGTGGAATGGAGGTTGATAAGAAACCTGGACGTAGAATTTTTAAACCTAAGTTCCCTTGTAAGATATGCAAGGGAGACCATCTTACTCATTTATGCCCTGGTATTCCAGAGGTTCAAAGGATATGGTCCGAGTCTGAAAGTACTTCTGCTCCTAGACCTGATATGGTTTCTCATCAATCCCATCAACCATTGGTTGATAATGTGGTGCAGCCAGTGCAATCGCTGGCCGATTACACTCCTCTTTTGGGGGGTGAAGTGCCTAACAAAAGAGTCTGTTTGATCTCTAGTACAGAGTCTTCTGGTATAGGGGGCATTCCGGTTTCTTCGAATGTTCCCCCTCCAAGTGCTAAGAGTGTTTCCTTTGATTGGGATAGTCTTGTTGAGCCTCGTCTTCCTTCCGCTGCACCTTTCCAAATAAAGGTCAGAGTTAATTCCACAAATGTCTATCGATGTATGGTGGATGAAGGATCCTCTACAAGTATTATATCCTCTTTGACTTGGAAAGCTTTGGGTTCCCCAAAGTTGTTGACAGCTCAGAGTCAGTTGTTAGCCTATGATAGAAGACCTGGTGAATCTATGGGTGTTCTTCCTCGAGTGCCTATCACTTTAGGTGGGAAGACTGTCTTAATCGATATGATGGTGGTTGATAGCCCTTTAGACTTTAATATGCTACTTGGGCGTGATTATGTCTATGCTATGAATGCTGTGGTGTCTTCACTCTTTCGAGTAATGTGCTTTCCTCATAACAGGAATATTGTCACTATTGATCAGCTTGCATCTGATAATCATCACCCTAATTCGACTTTACTGCAGAGTGCCCCTTGGTTTGTTCCAAGTGTTCAAGTAGACTCTACCCCGCCACGGGTCAATTATGTGGCATTGAATCCTCAATGTTAAATTGCTTCTAAGAAGGATCCTTTGACTTATTATTTTCCTTCTTGGGACTTGGTCCCAGCAGTTGACCGAGAGATTCTTCCTATAGAGACATGGGATCCTTTAATTCCCTCTTTTGATCCTTGTAGTTCTCATGATTTCTCAGATCTTGTTTTGCCTTCACAGGAGGAACTCTTTGAAACCATGAGTTATGACTACCAAAGGAGTCCTTGGTTTGAGCCCTGCAAGGGGTTTATTCCGAAGAGCTATTATACGTAAGCCGAAAGGTTGCGTGGTTCCCTATACCATATTGTATATATGAGGTACGCATTTTCAAGTTTTGTATTCTATAACACAAAGATCTTATATGAAGTTTATATGTGGGATGTATTAACTTCGTGTCTAGTGTTCCTATTTATGTTTACAGAACTTGGAAGACTTCTCCTTTGGAAGTTTATGGTTGGTCCATTCTGACAGGTATTGGTTCTCGAAACTGGCATATAGGTTAGGTTTTTCCGCCTGCATTGTGCACTTATCAGTTTCCTTTACCATTTTGCCTTAGGATCGACCCCACCAAGTTATGGTGCAGAACCTTCTCATTGCTTAGAAGTATCATGACTTGTGTGGTAGAGCCTACCTTATCATGGGTGCCCTAGTTAGTACCTTATTGTCACTTGGCACTCATGCAGATTTTTCATCCCTAGGCTCGGGAGTCCTCTGTAGTCCCGCCATGACTTATGCGTTGAAGACTCATTCCTCTGTGCTTCTTCGTTTCGTTCTGGCCTTATACCCTAGAGGCTCCTATGTGTGTTGACTTGTACTTCTGCATTGCATGTTGACCATTTGCACCTTTTGGCCTATAGCCGGCTTCACTTGGACTCGTGTTTAAGCCCACTTTTGACCATGACGTCTGCAAAAATCAACCTTGCATACCCTTGACCTCTGCAGCTTGACATACCCAGATCCGTGGAAGGGACATACCTCTGAGTGTCACTGACCAGTTTTTCACCTCCCTGCATTGAGCATAGGAACGTTCCTTTCCCAGGAACTAGATCATCTGTTTCACCGACACTCGTTCTTTCCACTGTACCATAGCATTCTTTTATTCTTTTTCTGGCTTATCAGAAAAAGACAAAAAAATTAAATATTCCAAAAAGAGCGGGAACAGGGACATTATTTCCATTTATTGTTGGCAGCTAGAGTCAGTCGTGTCGCCCTTGAACAAAGCACTCAAAACAAAGTCTCCTCCGCATGGGTGGGATTTAGTTTGACTTAGGCAAGCCATAACCTTGTTATCGAGTCAGTTCTCCCCCGATTGGTTATCTCTTCCAATCATATGGAGGGTTCGTTCGTGCCTCCTGCATGACAAACTTATACAGATTCATTATATGCTGCCACATAGTCACATTGAGTCGTGCTTTTGTTCAAGGGAAGTTAGCCTGAGTCGGCCTTTCTGCGGTGTCTCTTGACTCATTTTTCAGTCGGCCATCCCTGGTTGTCAGTGTCATGTCTATCATCACATCAGTTATATTGGTCCTTCACTCGTGCCGGTTTGAGAAGGTCCCCATTGACTTCTTGCTGGCGGGTCTTGTCCTTATCGACGACGACACATTGCTCTGAGGGCAGACCTAGAGACCGCACCCTGGCCCTATTTTCATTATTAATAGGTCACCTTGTGCTCAGCATCGATCAGTATCATGGGTCTTTGACTGAGTGGTTTCCCTTGTGTTCGACATCAGCATACATTATCACACATTGGGATTCGTGCAGTACCTTGGTTTCCATTTGACCCTATTGGTGGATACCTCGCCTCTGTGTCAGCTTTCATTATTGGTTGGTTCAGAGGGTTTCTGCCGTGCGCTAGCCACATCTTGTGTACGCCGGAAACGTACTTCGGTTGGGTTACTACATCTTTTTCGTCTGATTCCTTCCACATTATTGGCCTACGGGTTACACTCGCGCTAGATTGATGGAGGATGCCTTAATGCCTTCCTTCTAGCGGATCTTTCCCTATCGACTCCGACTCATTGCTCTGGGGCAAAGATCTAGAGTCCATTTGGCAGTACCTTGGGGTTTGCAGTCATTAGTGGCAGATTCCTCGCTATCGACAGTGGGAAACCATCATTGTCTCCTGATTGATAGATTCTTACAGGTGTTCGACTTCAGCTCATCTATTCACACTTGTTAGATTGTACTGGGTACCTTGACGCTCATTATCATTATCGGTGAGTAGTCTCGCGTTTGTTAACGGTATACATCAATGACCGGTAATCAAACGATTTCTCACATGGTCGACTTCAGATCATTTATTCCCATGGTGTAGAAATGTACCACGGTGGTCGGTGAAGACCTCAGGTTGTATCAGCATTCATTGGTTCACTTGACAGTTGCTCCTGTTGCTGCTAGTTGATACCACTCCACCTTATATGTTGCAGTCAGTCATGGCGACATTCTATATGCTGGCACCTGAGTTTGCAGTGTAGTACCATCCTATTCCATCATGTTCAGTTGGTACCTTATGGGATCAGTCTTTGATTTCAGTGATCCGTTGCATCTTTCAGCATCATTGACAGTTTTATATGTGATATTCAGACATGTACTTACTCATTATGATCAGATGATCCATTATGTATTTTACAGTCATTTATACTTGTATACTTAGTGGATCCGCTTGTACTTGATATGCGGACATGCTTTACTTTTCCTGAGCATGGGTATGCCCGCCTCAGACAGTGTTTCTTTCTGATCTCCTTTCGGTGGCTTGGCAGGCTGAATTCTGGTGAAGTCCTCCTCGGTTTTTCGGCAGAGTTCCTTTCCTTGTACTTACTTAATGTATTTCGGCCATCATGTTCCCCTTCTGACCTCATACATTAGGGGGCATCTGTTATAGCTCCAAATCTCACTCTTATGGTTTGTGATGCTGCACTTATGGCCTAGGGCAACCCCTCCTTCCAGACCTGGTCCAAAAATTTTAAAAACAGTGTTTTATTCCCTATACGCGACTTTGCCCTGTGTTAAACGCGTGTACACGCGGTTCTGTCATACCTAACCCGCGTGTATCCATTAAAACACTTAAAAAAATATAATTTCCTCTTTTTCGGGCGGTGATCGCGGGTTTACCTGCTGGATCACCTGTTAGTGCCCGTGGCCCAACTGTTCCCAACCAACTCCTAACTAAAAAACTACTTTGGAGAGGGTATAAAAAGACATCAAAGGGAAGGCCAAGAGGAGAGAGAAAGGAGAGCAAGATTATTATGCTGAGATTTTTCCCTTAGACCAGGTCTGAAGTCCTTGGTGCATTCTGCACTTCCCCCATTTTGCATAGGAAACCCTTGTTTCCATGTGTATTGGTGATCATTCATCCTTGACATCATCATTGAGTAAGACTTGGAAGGAGCTCTTGTTGGAGGCTGGAGGCTGGAACGAATCCGGGAGGAAGCTTGCTTGGAGCCTGCTGAAGGTGTTCAGGTGATATCTTTCCGATATATGTACTTTATTTGCCTTTATATATAAAGAAACACGTCTTTGTTCCCGAATAATCTTTCTTTATGCTTATGAGATTCTTGTGTTGAATTCTTATGAAAGTGGTTACATAAAGATTTTTTATAACTAACTTTATAGCATGAAGATGATTTATATATAAGTATTTGCACTTGTATTGTTGTGTTCTTTGATTTGTTTGTCTTGCAGGTCAAAGAAAGAAGAAGGGAACTCCAAGAAGGGTTTGGACCCTTAAGGTCTTCTCGAACGTAGGACCTTAGGTATGTACCCTAAACATTAGAATTTGCTTAAAAGAAAAAAGATGGCTGTGTGTGTGTGTTTCTTTGAATAAGTAATTTTCAGTCTGGTAGAGTCTTAGCCCAAAGGACCCTAGGGGTACTTTCCCTTCAACCAATATTTCTCTAAATTGACATGCATCGGTTATTTATGAGAGAAAATTCAGTTATCTGGAGAATAGTAGTTGCATGCATGCATGCATTAACTGACTGAACTCACAATTAGTTTGTCAAATTGTTTGGAACTAATTTAACTGGACTTAACTCAGTTAACTGAGCTAACTAATTACAATTCAAATACAACTCATTCTTATCTCCTTAATTAAGGGATAACTTCCTAAATTAAAGGGATAACTGTTGCATGTCTTCACAAAGACTTCATGTTTTATTTTCTCCAACTAATTAACTCAAGATGAATTAATTAATTATTTTTCAAACAGCTAGTGAGACTGAATTCGAATTTTAATTCTCAATTTTAATTCAAGGACTAATTAAAATTGGAATATATCTTGAAATGCTATCTATAGCAATATCTTTTTAGCATTTTTATTTTTTGCATTCCTTGTTGCTATTTTCAACACTGGTACCTGAAATGCTATCTATAGCAATGCTATTTATAACATTTATATTTTTATCATTTCTTGTTGCTATTTTCAACATGGAAGCTATCGAAATGGTTCCTAATATGGTTCCGATAGATGTGACTGCCGGGGTAGAACCAGAGCTGACATTAGGTTGGGTTCCTACATCTGCAGTGGGTCCTGACATGATGATGGTATGCAGTGAAGGAGGCTCGAAATATAGTGAGGAATCAGATGAACTAGAAGAAGAGTCGGTATGGGGACTCAGGGGACTATGGACTCAAACCCTACAGGGAGGAGTAATATGCCCAAGCAGAAATTGGGGATTAAGGCCTAAGAGTCTCCATAGAAAACACCTTGGTGGTGCAATGGTTGTAAGACACAACTGACACAAAAATGGTGAAGGGAGATCAACAAGATGTTTTTGTCTCTATGTGGGAAGATTAATTAATTAATTCTTGGCTTGGTGGTGTAAACCAAGCACCCTTTGCTTAAGGTGTGCTTGTGTGTTTATTAATTAAACCCAGATCTTATTTGAAAAAGAAAAAAATTGTTGAAATAAACTGAAATTAAAAATAGAAAATGAACAACAAATCAACTTTCTAAACCCCACCCAAATAGGGTTTGAAAACACTGTGCTGGTTGGTGGAAAAATCAATTGAAAACACATGAAAAATGAAAAGATATCTAAGCGTCAATGTGACTGGGATCAAATGACACTATGTTGCTCGAAAGTGGTGCAACAACAACAAAAAGCCATGTAGGAAAATCGCTGCAAAAAGATAGGGAGATGGGTGTGAAACCTAGGGCAAACAATGGGACCCTAAGGAAAATGACCAAACAAGGTTTAAGATGAAACTTTGGATGGAAACAACCTATCTTTGAATATCTGAAACAAGAAGGTACAAATATGGAAAATATGGCTGAAAGCTCTACAAAAACTCAGACTTATTACTCAGCTAAATTCCTCCTATAAAGGTGGAAGCATACTAGAATCCATAACGGGCTAAATTCCACTTTGATGAGAAAATTAGAGTAGATTAAGACCTAAGTGGGTTAGGACAGTGGTCAACCAACCGAGCAGGTAGTTCTCAACAAAACCTAGAAACAGATAGGAAAAAAATCCCAGACACACTAAAAATCATAGGTACTGACCTGATTTTTGGGATATCGCATTTTTTTGGGCCACAAAATTCTCTACGGACCTCCAAAACGCACTTTTGGGGAAGAAAAGTGCAATTTCTTCTCCTTGATTCTCCGGTGACAAGTCTTGAAAAAATGTGTCGTCTTTGTCGCGGCTAGTTCTTATGACCTGCGGAAAAGACCAGAAAACTTATGGAAGTTAGAAATTTGACTGATATAGGGTTAGAAAGCTAGTAAAAAACATTAATAGACTGAAAAATAAAAATCCTAAGCTGAAAAGTGAAGGTCACCTAGGTTTTTGGATCAGAATTAAAAAGGCAGCAAAGTCGCTAAATTGTTATTGTGCTTTCTTCTCGAATGTGTATGAAGAGAAACCACTTTAGGCTATGGATGACAAACAACCCTAATAATGAAAATGGCTGCTAAACATTTTAGATCTACAAAAAATGGTAGAAACAAAACCCACCAAAGCCCTGATTAATGCCACAATCATAGTTAAATAACAAAATAAAATAGTAAAATAAGTGCAAGTAACTCCAATAATCCAATGGAAACCAAATGTATAAAGAATATATTTTATTAAATAACACCTGTGAAGGGAACAAATAATGTTACAAGTCCCCCTCTATGGGATTGGTTCTTGGCTATCCTTAATGTATTCATGTTTTGTAGAGTCTCTCTCCTCTATAATGTGTAAAACCCATCAAACAAAGTGTTTGAGCTCAATGAGAACTCAAATGAAAAAGACAATGTTGTGCAACAGTGATAATAATCAGAGCTGCAACAGTAAGTGCAACAATGAAAATTAGCAAAAGTGAAGAATGAATTGAAAACCCTTCTATTTATAACAAAATATTAGGTTATCCTCCAATAATGAGCAATAATAGAATATTATTAACCCCATTCTAGAATTAACCATTTGGAATATTTTATTATATTTGGTTTGGAGGGAAAAAGTATTTAAACTTTTATTTAGAATAATAAATAAATAAATGATTTATTTATCACCTCAAGAAATATGGTTAAGGAATAATAAACAGATAATGATTTATTTAATTATTCCTAAGGGATTTAGTCAAGCTTGACAAGGAATAATAATTAATTATTCCTAGAGAAAAATAAGATAATTAATGATTTATCTATTTATTTCTCATAACTGGGTCAAATGCGACAAGGAATATTAATTAAACAATGGTTTAATTAATTATTCATAGAAGATAATTAAATAAATAGTGATTTATTTAATTATTCTTCATGGGTTTAATTATGAATTTCTTAACAAATGTGGTTTATTAAGTAATTTCTCATAGTGAACGCAATGTTACTATGGTAAAATTGGCCCTACATGGCGCACTTCGATCCATCTAGTAAATTACGGCTAGATGATCAATATTTTGTGATAAACTAAAAGTTTTAGGTGTAGGGTCAACAATATTCTTTTTACCTTCAGCTTTTTCTTGTTTAGCATGGCACTTCCTGGTGGCTATTAAATTTCCTTCACAAGCATAGGCTTTGGCTTGAGCATCTGATAAGGTTGTTGTCTCACATTCTCTCAACACTAGAGAGAGAATGAAGTCCAAGGCTTCCGAATAGGCTACCTGGGTATTAATGTCAGAAAGTTTAATATCAATAAGAAGCTAATTAAAGAATTTGTGAAGTCTCTTGTTGAACTTGTTGACAGAAATATCGGGTTTAAGTTTTATAGACCCAAAATCGGTTAACCATAGTTGATTAATTTTCTTAATGTCAAATTGTCTTAAAAATAATTCAACCAATTGATCTAATGAATAACAAAATTGGCCTATAAAGTTCTAAACCATTTGCATGTATCACTCTCTAATATTTGCACAAATAACCTCATGCAAATATCATCATATTGAGCTCCAATATTTTTACAGTAATCTTGGAACTTAATTACATGTTCTTTTGTTGTGCGTTCTCCATCATTATCGAATTTAGGAAAATTATTAACATATTTATCAGGTAGGTCATGTATTTTACCCCCAAAATCGAGGGGATGATAACAAACATTAACCCATGCATTCATATTGGGAGGCAAAGGAGGTGAAGTTGGCAAGTATTTATAAGGAGAATTCATATGACTAACCCCAAAAGGAGAACAATGAATGGAGGTTGGGTTAGGTATGATCTAAACCTCTAATGAGTCAATGGTTATCTCATGCTCACGAGTAGGGGTGTAAGGTTGCAAATTTTCATGCTTTCTAGCGTTAGGTGATTGAGGATGGGTCTGCCTAAATTAATATACTCTCATGTATCTATTAGAAACAATCAATAGGATTTTAGGATCCTCTAGGGCCAAGTAAGTTAAATCAGATGTAGATCTAGTGATTCTTTTCAGGGTATACAATTTTGGAGTCACCAAAAATTATTATGTAAATGTAATCGATTGAGATGCACAAGGGTGTACCTATTTAGAGAAGTGAATTCTTTTACGAATATACATCTTCATGAAAAAATGACCACCTGAGCCTTTGTTGTCATTGGGGGAGATTTGGGTTAGGTTGTTCTCGCTCGTCTTCTTGAGCTAAGAATTCCTAGTTACTTACTAGTTCTTCTTGAGTTGCATAAATCTGTAGAGTCAAAAGATACAAATTATTAAGGATACTTTGTTGGTCATGTAGACCAAATCAAAGGTATGGTTGAACAAGGTTACCATTAGTCATTAGAAAACACAAAGAAAGTTGAATCCCCAATAACAATGCGAGAAGAATGTTGGTTCTCTAACTGATCTAGCCACTATAGAATAGTTAAAAAAGAATTCATTGAGGGTGAATCCCTCCCGCTTCAAAATATTTGGTTGGTATCCAATAGCCTCTGGGGGTGTTCCATGTCTTTTAAGTCAAAAAATTATTTTCAATCTCACTTATATAATGTGACCAAATTAATGATCAAGTGTGGAATAATATAAATATTGAAGTTTAGGGTGTAGAAAAATAGGTAGCCTTATAAGCTATTAGGTCGTGCAGAAAGAAAGGGACATAAGGAACATGACATGGGATGCATAAGAAGTAAAATTTGTAACCAAGAATAATTAATAAAAATAAATCAAGAAAAATTAAAAAAGAACAACTAATTTAAGTTAGGACATGGCAACACCTGCTAGAATTAAACAAAGTGTGAGACATCAAGTATCGTTTCACTACTATTTAACTCTTCATATAACTTTAAAAAATTAAAATCCAATAGGAAATATGATATTAATGGTTTATAAATTCACAAGAAATAGTCTATAACGCGACTTTTTGAAAGCCTTTCCGGCGGGTTTTTCCGGTTGAAATCCGGCAGGAATTTATTGGAATCGGAAGTTTGATAGCTAGTTTCTGCACAATGAAAGCGTCCCAGGGGTTTTCGACGGTGCTGAATCCAAATATGCAGTTAAAAAACCATTTTAACTGCAACAAATCAAGATTTAACCTCAATTTCTTCCGTCGGATTCCGTCACCGGAATCTCCAAAAATTCGCATTATAGACAACTCCAATTCACAATAGGTTAAACACTGAATTGAGCTCTAGTCAATAACTTCAATGTTAACACGTGATTATCATACCAAGCAAATAATTCAATAACGTGACATTATTGGAATAATACTAGATTTCCTGCAAACAATAAAGCATTACATGATTCATCTGAGAAAATATCATAAAAGAGACATTGTAGTATTATAATACTCAACGAATATCTATTCTAGCTAATATTATTCACTTAAGAAACCACTCAAGTTGAATTTCATAAGCCACTATGGTTTCTTCAATATTTAGGAATGAAACTAAAGAAAATTAAAGAATTTTGAAGGAAAATATACACATCATATTCAAACTGCATTAATGATTTCAACACAATGTTAGATTGGTCAGTGAAATAGGTGCAATCAGACTACTTAGAAAAATAATGTCTCTTAATTCACCAAAAATCAACCCCCTCATAATTAGAAGTTAAGATATCTATCAAAAAGTAACTATATTTTTGAAAGTAAACAATTTGTTTAATTTAAATGACTAGTCATAATAAATCATTTATGCACTTTGCGCTCCCCGAATTTTCGGTATAGGGAGTTGAGTAATATCAAAGCTTGATTTTGCCCAATCCTTGAGCTGATTGGTCACTAACTGCATAGGAGGAACTACTTCTGTATTATATGTCGCTTGGTCTAAGATAATGTGTTAGTTTAAATGTTAGCTTTAGCAATTTTGCCCCATTATGCTAGCAACAACCATTGTATCTTCTTGTATTTCATGACTCTCACCATTAAATGCAATTTAAGTAGATAGTGGGCCACATCATGGCTCGGTATCAATTTATCCAATGCAACATGTATATTAAAGTCCTTGTACAATGGAAAGGCATCTGAGGTCTTGTTGGGTAGCCTTCAACTTATCTAGAAAATATTATTTAGATATCAACCCATTTTCATTCCCCCAAAAATATGGGACACCAAGCCATCCTAAATAGTTCCTTTGAGTTCTAAAGTTATGAATAACCTCCTTGGCCTTTTCGAACTCATATTTCATATGTAAGATGCTCTTTTGTTTCTCCTTTATCATAAAAAGGGAATAGATGCAATCGTCTCTATTTGGCAAGTCATATCTGTTAGTGTCTAATATTCAAGAGTGTTAATAATGTGAAGAAGATGGTCAACATATTTTAAACCTCTCTTAAATAAAAGGGGTGATATTTTTAGCATCTAGATTAACATTTTTCATCACAACCTTTTCATAGTCTAACAAATCATGACATATGGGCGAACTGTTGAAATTTTCTGATTAATCTCCCTCCATATTTCTTCCTTAGCTTAGATTGGGACTTTTCTTTCGAGTTGATGCACGACTTTAATAATATATTGTAGAGATGTGATCGAATTCTACTTATCCATTAATGTATTTTGTAGGTTCTCAATTATTCCATCCTTTATTTTCAGTTGTTCGACAAACGCTATTTAAACATGCTCTTTTTCAAGCCTTAACTAATCCATTTTTTTTCTAACTATGAGGAATTAAGCTTGGATTAATTTATGTTATCCATATTCAGAGTTTCTGGTGTATCTAGGGCCTTATTTATGACATCTTTATGCTCTTCGATCATAATAAGATACCTCTTTTATTTATCTTCAAATACCTTTTTTAAAATTTCCATTTGATCTTGTTGTCCCTTAAGTTCTCAATTTTTTTATTCAAGGGAGGTCTGCATCATCTGTAACTTGATATTGAATTATTTTATTTCAAACATAGCTAAGAAGATATTTGCATCATAGTCAGGAATTTTGACTATTGCCTTAAGACTCTTTATCTCCTTGTCTTTCTCTTCTAGAATTTTCTTGAAATAACTGCTATCTTTGGGCTATCCAAATTGATTAATTATTTTTTACCCAACTTCGTTGATCCTATCAGATTTAGTATTTAAGGAAACTCATGCAATATAGAACTATTCATAAAATTTTGCAAGCATACACTACAATTTTTTGTTACTAAAAGTTAAATCCAACAACCTTCTCATTATGACCTCACTATCCCTGTGCCAATTTAACATGTCTGAGTCAGACAACTTGCCTAGATTCATGGACAAAGAGGAAGCTCTAGAGCCTCATAATTTCTTGTTTTCATCAATTTCTGGTTGCACCACAATGAGGTTGAAAGTATTGGTTTGAAAATTAACAGAAGAAATAAATCTTGGCCCTACATTTGGATCCATGTCATCCAATACAACCCTTTCCACCATTTGTGCTTATTGAGGAAAATTCATTAACTCATTACCAAAGTTTTCTATAACTTTCCTATTGGGCGCAACCCAACTTGGTCCATGTTTTGGGTCAAAGAATCCACATTTTAATTTGCAGAGCGTATTGAGAGAACGAAGTTATATTCATCATGTGGTGTTTTAGGGGATTTAGGGTGGGTCAAAGCCCATTATTTTGTAACGGGTTTTGTGTATTGGTCATTTTCTTTTGGATCCATGGTATCTGGACCATGGTTTTTTTCATGATGTAATGTATATAAGGAGATGTAATACTTTTTAATCAAATGATGTAATGTCATGTCATCTTAAGAGAATTGAATCTCTGTATTCGCATCTGTAATATGCATTTTTTGGGAAGGATCCATAGCTGAGTGCACAGAGGCCTAGAAGAGTCTACAACTGAGTGCACAAACCACCTGCAGCTGGGTGCGCAGGTTGAAGAAGTATATGTATTGAAGATATGTATTAATAAAGAAGAAGTTTGGAAAAATATTGTGTATATTTTTGTGTTCATTTCTATTCCTACTGATATCGTTATGCATGGTTTTTACTAAATTGCACGAAAAAATACTAGTTATGTTGTTTTGTGTTATTTGATATGATAAAGGTAATTCAGTAAAGTTAATCACCAATGTGAGATTAATCATGTACATGAAGTTGTAGGTAGATAAAAAACATAAGTAAATGCATGGACACAATAGCACGCATATCCCTCTGGTTGCAGAAACTTGGTTCTGCAGCCTCCCATAACCACTTTAGGTGAGAATGTGATCTTCTTGTAGGTCGTTGCCAAAAGGGCCAGTGGTTGAGAGGTTTTTGGGTGCGCAACACTCTCTGAACCTAGATTAATCCCCTTCAAACAAACAATTTTTTCCATTTTTGGCACGGGGATTCACTTAAGGGATATGTTTTGGCATCTGTCGAAGAAAGAAATCTAGGAGCTGGTTGAACAGAAAGAAGGAGAATTTGCAGAAAAAGAGAGAAAAAGCACTCGATTATCAACTCAAGACTGGTTACAAAATTATATCTTCGAAGAGAAATACGAAATCTTATTTGGTTTGTTCCAAATTGAATTGTATTAGTGGGCATCTAAGTTGACTGAGCATAAACTTGTTTCAATAACGATGAACCTAAGGAGTTGAATCCTGAATTGATACGACGACTTAGGAATGTCAGTAACAATATCTCTAGGGCTATTGTTTTTTGGGTTGATAGCATTTTGGGAGGATTTATGATTGAGTTTGCGATAGACATGATCTTTTCCTATAGTGAAGCTGAACGAATATTTTTCAAAGGATCACGGGGTAAATTATTATGATATTTTGATCTCTTGGTTAAGATGTTATTGTGTGAAAAAGGGATTTTGCGAATTTAGTCAGATTAATGTTTGGGTGAAGAGGAAATAAGTTTGAACCAAGGTCTACATGAAGTGTAAAATGAAATAGAATGGATCTAAATAATTTTATTCAAACTAACTATAGCCCCTTGCTAGAAGGATCTAAGAGTGAAGAAGAAAGAAGTAAACCTACAACCCCGTAACATTCCCCCGCCCATGCTGAAGGAGCGTCAAAGTCATGAGCTGAGAATAATCAAGGTGTCGTTGTGATTCCCCATCCATTCACCCCTTTTACACCCCAACCCCCTCCCCATAATTCCCCTACACCTCCACCTATCCCCCCAAGAAGAAAGATGGCCGATACTATTAAGCTACCCATTTTAAGAGGACTAGGATCAGAGGATCGTGTTCAGTTCTGGTTTGTAGCTAATGAAATATGGACAACGAAGCATATCACTAATGATGGTGTAAAGAAGGCACAACTCATCACATCACTATAAGAAAGAGCGCTAACCTGGCATATGAAATACTCTATGACTAACTCGACTACTTCATTGGATGAAATTAAGAAAGAATTTGTATCAGAATTCAAGAAGCAGAAATTAGAATCACAATGCATCACAGAGATAAAAGAAATCAAATGAACACTGAATGAATCTGTGTTGGAGTTGGATCAACAATTCAAGGTGTTGATGGGTCAAGTAAGCTTTGATATATCCACATAATAACATAAATAATGGTTCATAGTCACATTGCTACCACATATTAGGTTACCATTGACACAATAGAAGGTCGTGACTCAAGTTGAAGCATTGGAGATTGCAATGAAGCTGGAAGATTCACTGATTGCAAATACTCAAGGAGGAATGAAATAGGTACAGAGTCAGGTAGCCAATCTGACCTTGGAATTACAGGTCCTCAAGAAAGGTAAAGAGACCAGATCAGAAGTAAGGTGTACAAAATGCAAAGAAGAGGGTCATTATAAAGACCAATGCCCCATGTTCAGGGATTATATTGTAAGTGGAGAACCTAATCCAACAAATCCATGTTTATCATTGAGATTCGTAGAGCAATAGGCCAACATCACTCTGAAGACTGCTACCTGTTACATATGTATGGATAGACCTCGAAGCAACTATTTTGTAACCATTGTAGATCAGTAGGCCATGATGAGAAAAATTCCCAAAGTTATGGCTTGATGATGGAGTGCACCGCTAATAGTTATAGACTGCAAGATGAAGGATATACACACGAGGAGAAAGGCCAACATGTTGGTCAAGGAGGATTTCAACAACGACGAGAAGGAGCTGGTCAAGGATGTGGCCAGATTATCTGTTACAACTATGGACATGCCAAATACTTCGCAAGAGATTTTCAAAACCCTATGAGAACCTACAGTTACTATAACTATTTTGATCATGTGATAAAATAATGCCTCATCCTTATTGCGAAGATGCAGGAGAAAAGAAACCAACAACCTGCAACAAATATCCAAATGATGATAGCTTTTCCACGGGAAGATCAACCATGCATCAACATTGTAATGAGAAGTGAAGCTATGACTGGAAACGATAAAGTCAATGGGAAAAAGGAAGCTGAACCTACATGGGTAAGAAAAATTACTCAAAAAGCTCCAACATTTGATTTCCTGAAGTGTTAGAAAATTATATATTACAGAGTAATGGAACACATAAAATATTGCAAAAATATAAGCACAGAAAATGCATAAAACAAGAGAGACATGAATATACATGGTTCACCCAATTTGGGCTATTTCCATGGAGAAACAACCAGTCCTTCCTTTATATTATCTAGCAAAATGAAGAGATACAACCCACAACAAATCCATTGTAATTTCCTCTTTGCTCTCACACAGTATTCTCTCTCTTTTGTCACTCAGAATACACATCTACATAGTCGCAATACAATTCCCTCATATATCACGAGGGGTTGCATTCTATGGGAAAAAGCCCTAAATTAAACAAAACTTCTACCATTAGATCATGTGCCTAATGAATGGCTCAGATTGACTACAAAATTACAATATTTTACAAGGAAATTTTACATCTATTTTTAGCTTCGATGGAAAACCCTCACTAGGGGGGCTAATAAAATCGTCATCGGCCCCCCATGGACCCCACTGACAACAATTAAACAATGGGTAGCATTGTCACCCCATTATGAACTGGGGTCCGACATAGTGATACCTCTGAATAAAGAAGATAATCATGATCCACACCCAACATGAAGGAAAAGAAAGTATTCATTGAGGTGAGACAAAGCTTTGTGGAGGATGGAGGCTCGACCTCTACCGCGTAGTTAACCTAGAAGGATAGCTATGAGATAGTACCAGTTGCGGCACAATATTTGGATCCAAATATTTTAAATTCCTTTCTACAGACTCGCATCAAGTTATTAAGAAATCATAAGGCCATAGAGGGATTGCAGGAATTGATAGATTCTTGTGCTCAAGAGGTACCACAGAGTGAGATTCGTGCAACGAATAATCTACATAGAAACAAAAAGTGAACTGGGAAGGAAATTAGGCCTACATCACAAATTGGGAAATATGACATCGATTAGGTTATTTTGGATCTAGGATCTAATGCAAAAGTCTTGCAGAAGCTAACTTGGAAATCAATTGGTAAGTCTAAGTTGTAATGGTCAGCTATCTAGCTGAAGATGGTGAATCAATAAAATATTGTCCATCTAGGAAGATTTTTAGGAATCAAAGTAGACATTGATTGAGTACTCACTACCATTAACTTTGAAGTGATTAATATTGCGGATGATAGTAATCCCTACCCCACATTGCTTGGATTGGATTGGGAATTTGATAACATGGTGTTGGCTGGAGGGGGCTTGAACCAAGGTTCAGAGTTAGTTGCGCTAACCAACAAAAACCTACACGACCAACCCTTTCAGAAACAACCTGTGTAGTGGAGACTATAGTCTCACCTGAGCTAGTATTGGGGGATGCAAGAATGAGATTTATGCATCCAAAGGACTATGTGATGTGTTTATGTTACTCTTAGCGCTTTATTTCAACGTTTGCGAACCCTAACCCTTAAAACCTAGAAATTACAATAACTAACAGAGAACGGATTCAAATTCTTCGTTGATTGTTCCAAATATTCATAACAACATGTAAACAAATAGATCTACCCCTTTCACGTATCTATTAAGTATGTTTCATGATAAATTGTAGTAAATAAAGCGAATATATAGTAAAACTAGAAGTAAACACTAACACACAGATACACAGATAATGTTCCAAAACAACCTTTATTATGCTTAGATCTTCAATTATAGACTCTTCCAGCCCTGTGCACATAGCTACAGGGGCCCACTTTCTCAGCTACAAACTTACCAAGGTCTCCATGTACACAACAATAGGAGCCTTCCTCTTTGCATAAGTATAGAAAAAAAAATTCTCTTACTTAGATCGTTCACTTATAGATTCTGCATATCTCTCATGACTTTCTATGACTCCTTTTTGTATCATTCTCTATGACAATACCATGGTATGTGGACCATGGGCAGGTCAAAAAACAACTTAAATTCTAACAAAATAAGGGTATTTGAACTTCCTAAAGCCACTTTGACTCCTATCGACTTTTACACTCCGCTCCTCAAAATGTGGAGACTTTACAATACTTTTTACAAAATTAACCCTAGGGGACCATGTCCCAACAAGTCCCCAACAAAAAGTTGTGACTCATCCCGAGTCACTCTGTTGGTGTTGCCTTGATATTTTCCTGTAGATTGCTGAATTTCGTCTTCAATCCTTGAATATCTATTGTTCCCTACACAGTGGTTTGACGAATTTCCTCAACCAATTTCTTTGTAGTTGGACCTTCAACCGCAAGGCTCATGGTTCTCTGTGTCTGCTGTAATGCCTTCAGCTTGCTCTGCACCATCTGTGAGAGTGACTTGCCTCATCTGCCCAGGGCTACGTCCTTAAGGATATGATGGATGCCTTACGACGTAGCTCATCAATCCTAGTCGGGATAAACTTCCCCTCCTATAATCTAGTGAACCTTTTCACTCATGTTAAAGTCCCCACTGTAGATCTGATCTCGTCGAACTACCTCTGTTTTTCTCAAATGTCTGTTTCAATCTTCTGCAAGTGTGGATCCTCCTATAGTGAGGTCCACATCTCCATGGTATGTTCGAACAAATGGTTGCAAACCTTGACTGTAGCTTCCATAGTATTCATGTTCTCCTTAATTGCAAGCTCACACTTCTCTCTGACTTCTGGAGGAGTAGTTGGCTACAACTTAAGTTGAAGCTCGGGTATCTACAACTAAAACTCAAAATAAACCTTGCCAATCTCCTCCTTTGATTCTTTTATGTGGTAGCTAACTTCTGTATCTTCTTTGCAAAGGCCGCATCTACTAGAATATGGAGCTCAGGAAGCTCACTATAGGCCTGCGCTATATCTACTTCCAACGACTGACTACGTGCAATGACTTCCTCCCGTTCCTTTAGTTCTTACACATTTTCTTCAAACATCTGCTGGTTGTTGGTCTTTACTTCGTTGATCCCTAGTAATGCTCATTGTTCCTGAACTCTAAGCTCATATGATACTCCTTGATGCAACTCATGGTGTGTCTGAATAGGGAGTGCCTCAAGGTGCATCCTGTCTTCTAAAGTCTCAACATGCAGTGATCCCTATAGTAACTACACTGTAGGGAAGTCTGTGGTGATCTCTGCTGCTAAGGCTGACCTGCTCGCTTGCTTTAGGATTGCTTGTCCAATGCTCACTTGAATAACCCTTGTTTGGACCTAAAATTCCCTCGGGCCCTACTACAGCTTGCCCAACGTCTGATGGTACTGGTCCTCAATGTCGCTACAAATTGTTTCAGTGGTGTCGTAGACCACATCACCGATCTCGTCTAGATCGCTCTCCGTAAGGACCATTGGTGTCATGCTTTCAGACTTGTTGGATTTTTTCTTCTTGTGAAGTCCCGTAGAACTCCACTTCCACCTCTTTTTAACAATGAAAGGTGAATCCAAGTTTGTGCCCCCTTCCTCTTCATGCTATGTCTCTACCTCTATATTGGTGCACTTTGTTTTAGATTTTCTGAGGTCAATAGTGGCCTATGATGTGGTGGCAACTTTCTCCTTTGGTGCTTTTGTCTCTTTGGAAGAGCCTTTCTCTTTCGGTGCTTCTCTCTCCTTTGTAGGAGCTTCTTTATGTTGCATGGCCTTTTCTTTCAGAGAAGACTTATGTGCTTCCTTCTTCTTATCCTTCGCTATTGCTATCATAGATGTGGTTTTCTCTCCTTCACCTTCGACAACATTATTGGTTCTCGCTCCTGCATCAGATGGGATGAGCTAGTTGCTCGGCCATTTGTTGACAACCACCATAATATCATCTTTGGAAACCAAGTATGCAAACATATGCCATGTGCCCATGGAATCCTTCTTCGTGTGGATAGACAGATTATGAAAAAATGCCTTGAAATCAACAACGTTAGCATACTGGGCATGCAAGCCTGGTGATAATCGTGGTCGTTGGTTAATCACCATCCTCAACTCTGATTCAAACAGGACACAAAATATCTTTGTCTTCATAACTCGCTCAAGATCCTTTGTTGCCCACAGTGAGGTGAATTTCAAAGCCTCGCATAGGTTAGAATCGTGCTGCGCAAACTGGCTTCCCTCCGACGTCCTCCATGCCACCAACACAATAAAAAAAAGTAGCCATGCATAGCGGAATTCTTTGCCATTATCATGGGTCTCCCTGTAATCCTCCAGGAATTCATGACACAGATATTCAGCCCAATTATATTAGACTCCTTTGTCATACTAGGCAACTAGATATACTACAAGCACCAGCACTTCGTCATCGTACCATTTCCTCATGATCTTTTTGGGCAATATTTGTGCATTGAACTATACCGCACCATATTATATGGATCTAATAACATAGCTGTGTGACTTTTTCACCAAATTTAAGTCACTCTTCATCTATTCTACCAACTTCTTCTCCTGTGATTTCCCCACAAATGCATCCGCAGGGTCTACTCCTTGATAAGGTAGCAATTTTATTCGGTGAATCAACATATGTGTAATTGGAATGGGCCCTCCCAACTCAAGGCACCCATCATGAACCAACATCAATAATTGGCGCACTGAGATAGTGTTGATGGTGCTACGGCTCAAATGTGACACCCACAACATGTTGAGGAACCCCGTGTGCTTAGCTTCGACTGCCCACTTCATTGGCTCGAGCCGTGTAACATATGACTCCTCATAGTACACTTTCTTAAGGTATTTACTTGATTCCAACTGCGGGAACTTCACGTGATTCCCTAGGTCCCATTCCTCCATCTTTAACTACAGTATTCAGGTTAGAAGATTGCCCTCAATAGGTACGTTCTCCAGTAGCAAGGGTGTGGAGACCTGGAATTTTTCTGAATTTGGTTCTTTAGTAACCTTGGATATGGATTTCCTAGGTGGGATATAAGGCGGTAGCTGAGTAATCAACATGTCTTCATCTGCATCAATATCTTCAATCCCCATGGTTAGTTCTTCCTCTTCTAAGTCCAAGGGTTCCCTCGGCTACTTTGTTCTATCCATTTTACTCTTATGTTAGACTTCTGTTGGAGTTTTGCATGGTGATTGCTGCACCGGCACTTGCTGGGGCTTTTTTTTCTTCTTGTCTCCTACCATAGAGGCATATGGTTTAGGCCTCAATGACTAAGGTGTTGTGGTTGGCAAAGTTTTATGTAAAACTTGGGTTGGATCAGGTCGGGTTGTAGTAATTCCCTCCAAGAATATTTCTCACTACCACTTAGGTAAATTGTCGAACCCTTGTTGTGAAAGCTTCTCTTGAAGTTCTTTCCAAGCCTCTCCAGAAATGCAACAATTACCTTGGCACAAACTAAAGTGCAAAATCTCAAGGCTATTACTCAAGAATAAAAGTGTTGAAGTGTGGAGCGGGATGTTGTATTTATATCCCAATTTGAATTCAACTTCATCTGTTCCCTCCAAATCCTTGACATTAATGCGCTTTTGGCAACAAATTTCCAAAGGCATGCTGCTTTAATGCTCCCCCCCTGCTCTCTTCAATGGAAAGATCACCATCCATTCATATACATTGCTTCCAATGGTCACTCTTTGACTAGGGTTTGTGAGACCCACCATGCTAGTGAATCTCCTTCATCGCAGCTCTCCTATACACCTTCCCTCGATATGTTGTGCAGCCTATTCACTTTCCCAAACTATCCTTCTAGAAGCGTAGTTTATAGTCCCATAATTCCTTACAATTGCCTAGAGTACTAAGACTATCTTGTACTCATATATTCATTTCATAGGGGCCTAGTCACCCCTGTACACCTTTAACTGGCTCCCATTGAACTCTCCTAGAAACTGGTCCTTGTTCAACTTGGAAATCTAAACTGCACCTCCATCTGTAATCTCCTTGACGATATATTACCCCAGGCAATGCATCTAGAACTTCCCTGGAAACTTCGTAAACTTGTTGTAATACAGTAGCACTAAATCCCCAATTTTAAATGTGTGCTATTTAATATGGAAATCATGTCACGCCTTTTCGCAAGCCTTCTATACCTACTGATGAAAACCAGCCAAGAAGCGATCTTCTTCCAACTTAACTATTTTCATGAGACATTATTCCATGGTATCTCGATCATCCATATCTGTGACTACAACAATCCATAAACTTGGCATGATATAATCCATCGAAATCACAGCTTCTTGTCCATAAACGAATCTAATTAGTATTTGTCCAGTCAACTTTTTATAGGTGGTTTTATATGACCACAAAATAGCTTGTATGTGCACATCCCAATCATTTTGAGTTTCATTACAAATATTTTTTAAAGAATTCTCCATGATTTTATTAAAGGCTTCCAATGTTCCATTTGCTTAAGGATGGTACGACATAATTTTCTCATGATACATCTAGAATTCTTCAAGCAAAGAAAAAAATGTTTTGTTCAAGGAGTGTGAACCCATATTTCCCATAAAAATTTTAGGGCAGAGAAACGAGCCAAATTGTATTCAAAAATGAACTTCACAAATGTAGTCGTGCTACAATATTTCATGGGCTGCTCCTCAGCCCACCTGGTCAAGTACTTGGTCATTGTGATGATGTATTTTGCTCCTATCTTTTTTCCTAGTGGTTAAATTTGTCCCACGAAGTCTACTACCCACTAATCAAATGACTATAACAACACTTGCGAGTTCAGAGGCAACTATTGTCTCACGATGACCTCCCCATTCTCTGACAGACATCACATTACCTACAATGATCCTTGGAATCCTTATGCATAGTTGCCCACCATAGCCCAGCTCCTAGGATCTTTTGCATAGTTGTTCTTCCTACATAATTTCCTCCCACAACTCCGCCATGTGCTTTAGCAAGGATAATTTTTCATTCATAATCTGGGACATACTTATGTCGTACTTCATCCGATCCAATTTTATATAAGTGCCTTGTAATAACAAAAAAATATGCCACCCTGACCACCAATTTTTTCTTCTGTTGCATTGTATACCCTTCAAGAGCTCTACCTGTAGACAAGAACTAGATTATGTCTCCAAAGTTTTCATCTACGACGCTCACAACAAAGAGCTGTGCATCAGGCAACCCTTTCTCTAGATTTGTAGGTTCATTACCATTCTCAATCTGTGAGAGGTGATCTGGTCCAACATTTAATCGCCCTGGATTCAAAACTACTTCAAAGTCATATTCTTGAAAGAGCAACAAACATATAAAAATACCCCCCCCCCCAAACACAGGGTTGTTGACCAGGTATTTTAAAGTGGAATGGTCTATGTACATTTTGAAGTGCGCACCCAAAAAGTAGTGCCTGAACCTTTGGAGCACATACACCATTTCCAATCCTTCACACTCTGTAGTTGAATAGTTCTTCTCTGCCTTGGACAAATTCCTTCTCGCAAATGAGATCAGGTGGTCAATATCACCTGCACCTAGTTGGGTTAGCATAGCTCCTGATGCTATGCAAGATGCATCTATATGTACATGGAATTTTTTCTTCAAGTTAGGGAACAATAGAATAGGGACCATGACCATTTTTTTTCCTTTAATACATCCAAACTCTTCTAGCAAACATCATCCCAACAAAAGGTCACATCCTTCTTCAGTAATCTCTCCATGGGCGTAGCGATCTGTGCATATGATTTGATCAACTTCTTATAATATATTGTATGGCCCAACTCGTGCACAACTGTTTGACATTCCTCAAAGGCTTCAAATTGATAATTACTGCAATTTTGGAAGGGTCTACCATCAACTCCTGCTTACAAACAACATGGCCCAAGAGTATCCCATATGGTACACAAAATATGCACTTCTTCAAATTAAGGGATATCTAATACTTTCGAAAAGTATCCAAAATTAGGCGAAGTATCGCAACATGCTTCTTTACTAATCCAAACACTGTCTAGTCATCAAAGTAAATATCCAAAAACTTATGAATAAATTATTTGAAAACTACGACTACCACCATAGAAATGATTGCAGGGGAATTCTTAAGTCCAAAGGGCATGAATGTATACTGAAAACAACCCCATTCTGTGGTGGAGGTATTCTTACTCCGATCCTTCGATGCGATTTTGATTTGATGATACCCTGAGAACCCATCAATAAATGAATAAGCGTCCTGACCCCCAACATTCTCTAATACTTTATATGTGAATGGCATGGGGAATGGATCATGGACACAAGCATCATTCAACTTTCTTAAATCTACAAAGGTCCAAATTTCACCCTTCGTCTTATTTTCAAAAACCACCATAGGGCTAACCTAGTCTGATTCCTCGAGAGGCTCAATAATCCCTGTTGCAAGCATCTTATCTAATTCCTCACACAGTTTTTCATTGTACTTAGGATTCAATCAGTAAGGGTGCTGCTTCACTTGCTTCACATCTCACTTTAGAGTGATCTTCATGACACCTAGAACACCTACTATCCACTTTATATGAGAGAACTTGGTGGGAAACAAATCCTGATACTGTCGCAGTAACTATGCAACTTTTTCCAACGTGTCCTCATCCCAATAATCACCTACGTTTGTGAACTTCGGTTGCGCTTCCAACCCAAAGTTCACCTGCTTATTTTTCAAGGGCTTTGAGATGTTAGGAACTTATTCCCAAGGCCCCATGACTTCATGCTATCCTTCTGACTCAGGAATATGGATGTTCCTAGGATATTCCTCACCTTCCTTTGTGGTCACATTGTGGCATTCTAGTGCATGGAGCAACTGCATACTCTAGTCTGGTTGTACCCATGTGAAAATCTCTTTGGGCATTCTGAGTATTGCATCTTTGATCTCCTATAACGCTTCGTCAATACACTCAAATCCATCCTAAAAACTAAAAGTTAAAAGAAAATGTTCCTTCAAAACATTCCACTCTATGGCTTCGTGTCGCACCTCTGCTTCTAGATACCAGTTCATCAGAATAGTATCCAAAGTGTGGCAGAATATATGAACCCATTCTGGCTGTGATTCCTTTCCCCATGCCTTCGTGCATCATTAAGTCATAACTTCGGCAATTGCACTCGTCATGACCTACAAATTTATAGAAATTGCAAAACAGTTGTTGGGGAGTCTACACAAACTTCTGCAACAAATAACAATTGTCCTTCGTATGTTTTCTTGTGATCTAGAAGATAGCGCACCATGGCACTACACCAGTGCTCATCCAAGTGGTACTTTCTGGCTTCAGGGGGACAAGACCTCCCCCAATTAGATAATTCTGATACACCAAGCAATGATCCTTGTTGTGACCATGATCTTTACATTTTAAACACCATACTTCCACTTGGGTCTCATTTTGGACTTTTTTCCCTTTTTGAGACTCTACAATTCCATATGCAAGCTAGCCAACTGTGATTGAATTTGTTACACTGCCATATTCGTATCTTGAATAGGTGAGGCCTCCAGCTTCATAGCAATCTGTAGTGCCTCATCCTACGTTTCGATATTCTATTGCAACAAAGGTAATCTCAAGTGAGGTAAAAACAAAGAAATATACCAATCCATGTGTTGTTCATTCGTGATTTGTAGATTAACCTGTGGTAGAAGAAATTTCAACCTTTGATCAAAATCCCATGTAGGCTCACTTACTTATTGCTTAATTTCTTTAACCTCAGTTACAGACTGAGCTTGAGACTTATGCTTCTTGAATTCATTATTCAGTGCATCCTTCGTATCTATCAATGTCACATCTAGATGAGCGGTACTATACTCAATATACCAGCTCAACACCCTATCTTGCAATGTTGTGAACAATTTCACTTTCTTTAGGTCATCATATGTTATATGTTAAGACTTCCACACACCATCTACTATGAACCAGAATTGTTCAAAGTCTTTTGTCCTTTGACCCTTGAATATGGGCATCTTCATTGTGTTCACCATACTGAATAATGGAGGTGGAGGTGGAGGTGGAGGTGTGAGTGTGTGAGGTGGAGATGAAGGTAGAGGTGTAGTGGATGGATGTGGTATTCCTGGAATACCCTGATTTATCATCTGCAGTGCACCTTTGAGTGTCTTTAGACAACCACTTTCTTCATCACTATCATATGCTATGAACAAAGTACTATACTCAGCACTCCAATTTAGGCCTCTTTTGAATGGCTTTCCACTTCGCATAGTTCCCGGCAAGTCTCTTCTAATGATCAATTCAATGGCATAACACATTTCTCACACAATAGCATTTTAATCCAAATTTTGAGGGACTTCAGATACTTACCTCTTGGTCCTTTGAAAAAACTGGCGTTTAGCTTCACTATAACTAAAAAATGTGTCAATCATGAACTCAGTAATGAATCCACCCAAGATGATATTGATCCAATAGTTGAAAACCCTCGTGATCTTATTTTCTGAACCTTCCAGGCACTTCACTACTTCTGTAGTCCACATAATAGTGTTATCCAACTTCCACATACCTTGACCGTATGCCAATTTAGCCAACCATTTGTATAACTTGCACTAAAAAAATAGAAGAAAATTTTGTGTTCTTCTATATATAGGTATCTATTCAACCACTCTTCCTTCAACAAGCACGGATTCCTATTTTCTTGGGTTGCAAACTCGTGCAACTTCCAATACATCAACTTTTCGATCTCTTTCTTAGTCGGTATCCACTCATGCCACATCACACATTCCTCAGATAAATCTCAGTCCCAACAACAGAACCATTTTTTGGGTTGAGGGGGCTTGGACCTAGGTTCAGAGTTAGTTGCGCTAACCAATAAAACCCTACACTATTGACCCTTTCGGAAACAACCCGCATAACACAGGCTACAGTCTCACCCGAGGGAGTATTAGGGGATGCTAGAACTAGGTTTCTGCATCCAAAGGACTATGTGATGTGTTTCTATTACACTTAGGGCTTTATTTCGACCTTTGTGAACCCTAACCCTTAAAACACAAAAATTACAATAACTAATAGAGAACATATTCAAACTCTTTGTTGATTGTTCCAAATATTTATAAAAACATGTAAAAAAACAAATCTACCCCTTTCGCATATCTATTAAGTATGTTTCATTATAAATTGCAATAAACAGAGTGAATATATAGTAAATTTAGAAGTAAACACTAAGACACAGATACATAGATAATGTTCCGAAACAACATTTATTATGATTATATCTTCAACTACAAACTCTTACAACCCTGTACACACAGCTGCAGGGGCCTGAACACTCAGCTGCAGACATACCAAGGTCTCTATGCACTCAGCTGTTGGAGCCTTCCCCTTCTCCATGTATAGAAAATAAACTTCTCTTACTTAGATTGTTCACTCATGGATTCTGCATATCTCTCATGACTCTCTATGACACTTTTTTATATCATTCTCTATTACAATACCATGGTCCGCGGACCATGGTATTGGAGGGTCACAAAGAAACTTACCTTATAACAAACTAAGGGGCTTTGACCTTCCTAAATCCCCTTTGACTCCTATCGACCTGTGCGTCGCTCCTCAAAATGCGGAGACTTTACAATACTTTTTACAAAATTAACCCCATGGGACCTTGTCCCAACACATGGCTATAATAACTTGAGGAAAAGGAAAATGATATTTGAAAGCAATAATATGAGATTTATTGTGCCATTAGATCCATTAGAGGGAGTGAGATATATTGAACCTGTCAGAGAAGAATATAACATGGATTACATCGAAAATTTTTATCAGATAACATCAAAAGACGAATAATGGATCAACCCTACTGCAGATGGAAAATTGACTTGGGAGCAAGTTAGTTGTTGCACTTCAGATTCAAATGATGAATTAAAAAATTGGCAAAACAAGTTGCATAAAGTGTCTACAAGGAAATGTGGAAGTATCACTAAAGTAGTGCGTTGTATGGAGGCTAAGGTATGTGATTTACCTTTATATGATGGTTTGGCTGATGTAAATAATTTCTAAAGACTATGAAAGACAGGTACTCGAATGTCAGATACGGTTAGCTCTGGATCAAGCATTGAGAGCTACTCCTTCTAGATGGTGGGGTACTCATAAGAAAAATATAGGAGATTGAAAAAAATGTAGAAGGTTGACATGGGTAAGGTTTGGACAAGTAGAAACAAAGCTCACAGACAAGTATGATGGCCAGAGTGATCCTAGAGACTATTGGGTGTGACTCTTTACCTATTTTTTGCACCTTCTTTCCCTAGTTTTGATCCTCTTATCCTTCATGCCCATGAACTTTACATGATTAATCACCCTTTTTCTCACTTTTATAACCTATTCCACTGTCATGTTATGTTTCCATATTTTACTGAATAACACGATACTTTATTCCTTTTTGTGGCTAACTGGGGTGATAATTGGAGGAGTATTTTGGAAGCTCTTCTCCTTTTCAATTGTTTCTGGTGGGAACAAGGCTATGGAGTAAACAGGCAATGTTGATCAATTACAGAGCAGGGTAGAGCAGTTCACTGTTACACCATGTATGTTGTTATAGGTTGTTGTTACACATTGAATGTTGTTACACTACGTGCTGATACAAAGGTCTATTGTTACACCAAGGGTGTTGTCGCCAGTAATTGTCGTAACATCCCGAACCACTATTCACTCACAGGATGTTGTTACACCGGAGCTGGCAAGTGTGGGTACTATTCCACATAACAACTGCCGGCATTAGGAATTGTTTATTTTTGCAACAACAGACCTAAGTGGTTGCAATCCTAACTAATGTATATTTGTATTTAGAAATAGTTTGTAACTACTTTTATTTTTTATCAACATGAGAATCATGAGATTCTCATGACTAGTCTGTTTCTAAGTTCGGGCATGTAATAACTTTAAAAGAAACTCGATTTCCGATGTACAAGGACGACATATAGAAGAGTATTGTTACTCTGCTTCTATAACTCTGAATTATTTTTAATATTAATCACTACGGTGATGTTACTGCTCTTCAGCTGATTCGTTAATTACTTTTGTGTTATTCCTGTGCCCCTGCTAAGGAGGAAGGGCCCTCCTCTTTGGCAGGGATTGCAGTGGTAGAAGTAGTGTACATTTTGGTTTCATTATTTGTTATATGGTCTCTTGCTGTTGCTATACAAATTGTGAATTACATTCGTTGTTGTTCCAATTTATATTATGTTGTTACATTGAGTTAATCAAACAGAATGGTAGTAACCAGCTGGAGTAGATATTAGTCACTGTGTGGCGTGCCCTTACTTTGGTAATTATGAAGTGTAAGTTCAATTATGTGGAGTGTTTTTATTTCTACATGAATTATTTTATTTCAGCAATTTGATTCAGTGACATATTTTACTGTTCTTTCCATTTTTTGATTCTTGGCTTTAGTGTATTGGCACAAACATTGCGAACTCCATTGAAACAACATGACCTACCCTGGGTTGACAATTAAACATTGTAGTCTCAGTCAATTAAGATTGATTAAAATAGCACTATATCTTGGCACTGTTGCTGGGGAGGGCAGTTGATGATACAATCAGCCAAGTTGTTTGTTTGATGATAGAGTGTTCCTAGTCCATAATCACTGGGCAGTAAGATGATAGGTAAGAACATATGCATCTCTCTAACATACTTCAGCCGGCTCATTGTTGTGACAACTAAGGCACTTAGGGAATGGAATTTCGGTGTTTTTTTTTAGCATGCTTGTTACAGGAATAAGTGCCCTAGGGCTTTGGGTTAGAACCCCAACAGAGCAGAAGCATACTACAACAAGAAACACTCATACAACTCAGGGAAAATGCTTATATAAACAAACTATGCAAAAGTGATCGTACCTGGATTTCCTTCATTCGAGTAGGTCCCATAGGGTTTAGACCCTCTGCAACTCCCGATGTTCTTCAGACCTGAACATCATTCAATTGAACATACATAGTACTATAGAGGTAAAGCATAAACACAAAATTTAACTTTATATCATATAAACTAATGATCAGTTATACATCAAAATAGCATTCATACATGAATTACAACACGATTTGATGAGTAAACAAAGTTATTTTCGGAAAAATGACAACATTTCTTTTATTGTAGTAAGCTATAAAAAACATGGAGAGAATTCACTTGAGCCTTCTTCTTCTAGCTCCAAGCAGAACCGTCCTCTGGATTCGTCCTATCGTAGCCTTCAACAATCTTCTTCCATAACCAACACCATGATATCTCAAGCAAGAAGGAGAATATCTATAATGAAGGAAACAAGGGTCTCTTGAAGCTTGGGGAAGTGCATGAGGCACAGGGATACATCAGACTCAGTCAGGGATAATCTCAGTATAATAACTCTATCTCTTCTCGTCCTTAAGGCCTTCCCATCGAAGTCTATTTATACTTCTCCCAATTAGTTTTTTAGATGGGAAACAATTGAGCTACGGGAAATATGAGATAATCAATAGGTAAAAATCGTGAACTCTGCCCATAATTAATGAAATTTAATTTTTTAAAGTTTTTTAACACATATACTCGGGTTGGGTATTGACTAACCTACATGTATACGCTTTTATCTCAGAGAAAAGTAGCGTACAAGGAATAAAACAGTGTTTTTAAAATATTTGGACCAAGTTTGGAAGGAGGGGTTTCCCTAGGCCATAAACAAAGCATCACAAATACCAAGGGTGATAAATGGTGCTATAACAATGTCTTCAACTCTTTAGTCGTTGGGCAGTAATATGAGAGGTAAGAACCTGCGCATCGCTCTAACATACCTAGGTGGGCTCACCACTGTCGAAGGTTGAGACCCTTAGGGTGTGAATTAATACAGATCAGTTCCACGTGTGCAACTTTAGGAACTACAGAGATACCAAAACTACCTGCACTCTAATTAGTCATAGGAAAAACGGGTGATAAAAAGGAAAGGAAGAGTGTAGATTTGGGAAGGAAAGCATTTATCCAGGAACTGATCTCTAAGGTATAAAAGGAATAGTCAAGCTCTCAAAGGGATGTAAGGAAAACAGGGCCACAAAAAGCTGTTACTCCCATAACAAGGGAATAAACCTCTGATTCCTCTATCTCAAGCCCATATCATTCTAAAGATAGCACCCACACTCCCAAGATCAAGAATCCAGTCTAGGAGCAACAGGGGGAAGCTAGTAGCCAGAACTTGAGGACCGAGGGAGAAGGGGAAACTAAGGGGGAACATCAAACACCTCAAATGGGAGAGCACCTGTCAGTTTATCAATATACAAATACAGGTAGTGTGGTGAAACAACCAGCCCCGAGGATACTTGAGCCATTAATCACACCTGCAAGATCATCACAAGAACAGTTTGAAGGACATCTATTACAGCAAGGGTTAGAAGGATTAACCATGGGGGACAACAATGACAACAATGCTAAAACAGATGCTACCATCACCAACTTTGAGTTCCCAATCGGGGATATCGGAGGTGAAGCTCCTATGAAAAATATTCCTTTATCATCCTTACCATCCTTCCAGGGGATGACTGTGGAAGATCCATACACCTTTTTATTTGAATTTGATGTCTTATGCAGAAGATATAATTATACCTCATATGCTCAGAAATTGAAATTATTTCCCGCTACTTTAAAATTGGTAGCCTTGAGATGGTTCATGGGACTGGGCTCCGCTTCTATTCGAACATGGAATGATATGAAGGAGACATTCTTATCAAAGTACCAAGACTATTGCAGAACTAGGGACTTAAGGGAGGAGGTATTTAGAATGACAAAGAAGGAGGATGAGAGCCTCGAAGAATATGTAGAGTTGTTCCACTATAATCTACAGAGGTCTAAACACAACGATTTAGACCATGAAATCTTAAAGACTATATTTATCGTAGGAATGAGGGATGACTGCCTTGACACCCTAAACCTATTAGGGAAGGTGGATATATTGCAGGAACCATTCACTGAAATTGTAAAGCTCTATCTAAGCTACTCTAGAGGATCATCTAAGGGGAGGAGCACAATTCGATATGGCTCTTCCCGAATACAAAAACTTGCAGGAGGAGGAGTAACCAGAGCAGATATCAGGAATTTGTTTGAAAATTTCAAGACCAATATCCTCAGTACTCTCTCTACCCAGATAACGATAGTGCAGGTCCAGAAGACACAAGCAAAAGATGATACACCTTTGGTTGTCTTTTGTCTGAATTGCTAGAAGAAGCATCCTTTTAGGGAATGTGAATTGAACAACTTCAGCTTATGTAATATTTGTGAGCTGGAACATTTGACAAGACAATGTTCAGAGCTTCCTAGACTGAAGGCAGTACTTAGAGAGTCAAGCGAGGAGGTGTGGTCCTATTTTTTCATCGCACCAAGGAGGCCATGGAAACCATGATCACCAGGTATGTGTCAAGATTCTTCCTCTTTTAGTTCATGGAACAATGCATATAATACTCAGCAATATCCATGGCAATATCCTTCTCCTTCTTCAGCACAGTTTCCTTCACCCTGGAACCAATGGTATCCATCTCCCTCTATCCAGTATCCTCAATCTCAACCGTATCCTTGGAATCAGAACTAGAGAGGAAATTCCCAGAATACAACTTTACCTCAATTACCCATGCAACAACAACTACATTTACCTCCTTTCCATACTCCTACTCTTACATCGCCTGTGCAACCCCAACTGGTTGTGCAACCTAACCCAAACCCGAACAATAAATAAACTCAGGGCATAGAGGCTCCGACTACCTTCCAGACCTACCATTTTACCCCCGTGGGGCTTAAGTAAATTCAATTGCGATCGGGAAAGGTAATTAAACCAAGTCACTCCCCTATGATTACAGAGGAGGAATGTGAACCATCCACAAGAGATACTGGATGCTTTGAGGCGGTTGTTGTGCCTATAACAACTGATACAGAGGGAGTTGTTATGTCTGTAACATCCAACCCACGAAGAATTGTTACTGCTGTAACAACCAACTCAGGAAAGGCTAATACACCTATAATAGTCGACTCGACTGCTGTAACTCAAGACCCTCCGTATCCTCAAAGATTGGCTGAACCTGGAATGACTTCATAGCCTGAATCTAATTTTCTTAGGGAGTTGCAAAACCTGCATGTACGAATTCCTCTACTACAAGCCCTTAAAGAAGTACCTATCTATGCTAAAACAGTGCGATATTTGTGCATCAAGAAACCTGGGAGAAAGCCTAAAGACCCTGCTACCATACATGTGATGGGGAAATTATCCGAATTAATGTCTACTCAGCCTCTTTTATCCAAGTATAATGATCCAGGAAATCCTACGGTCACTATCTACATTAATGATTAGCCCATAGCTAACACGTTGATCAACCTTGGGGCTCCCATTAATGTAATGACAAAGGACCTCTTTACCACTCTTGGGCTACAAGGACTTAGACATACTCATACTGTACTTGAATTAGTGGATAGATCCCGTGTTAAACCCGAGGGGGTGTTAGAAGATATAGTGATTACAATAGCTTCCTGGAGGTATCTAACTAATTTTCTTATCTTACAGCCCAAATCCAATTTTAGGGGACATCCTTTGATCTTAGGGAGACCTTGGCTGGCCACTGTAGATATATTTATAGGCTGCATATCTAGATCTATGGTGATCTCGGATGATCAGGCGATAAAGAACCTTAATATTTACCCACAAAAACAAATGTGGATTTATACAACCCTTAGTGGGATGAGTTTGAGCCTAAATCCGATCTTTCCCTACCACTCCTCACTCTGGGGAAAGCCCAGTATTTCAAAGATGATATAGAAGATGACGTTATTAATGGTTTTATTAGTAACTCGCTTTCTATCGCTTTTGTTAAAAATGTGAATGAGGAAGAAGAGGTGGAAGATATAGATTCTGAACAAATGGGAACCACTCTGAATATTGACACCAATTCAATTGAAATAAAACCAAGAAAGCTTTTGAATATTAACCCCAACCTAACTACTAAGCAAAACCAATTGTTGTTACCGCTGTTACAAAATTACAAAAAGCATTTGCATGAGACTACGGATATGAAAGGAATCCACCCTAACCTATGCACTCACTGTATTTATTTGAAGGATGATTGTAAACCAATCAGACAACCACAGCGCCGCATGAACCTTGCACTCAAGGAGGTTGTGAAGGAATAATTACAAAAACTCCTGAGTGATAATTTTATTTATCCGATATTTGACAATCAGTGAGTGTCACCGTTGGTCATCATTTCTAAGAAGAATGGAAAGTGGAGAGTCTGTGTGGATTACAGAGAACTCAATAAGGCCACTCAAAATGACCATTTTCCTTTACCATTTATAGATGAGGTCCTTGATACCCTTTCTGGAATGAAATTAGTTTCATTTTTAGATGCCTTTAGTGGCTACAATCAAATACAGATTGCCCCTGAGGATCAAGATAAAACAACCTTTACTTGCCCTTGGGGAACCTTCACTTACAGAGTACTCCCTTTTGGACTCTGCAATGCGCCAGCAACCTTTCAGAGGGAAATACTGGGAATATTTTATGATTTGTTGAATGACTGCCTTGAAATCTTCATGGACGATTATACACCTTACGGAGATGCTTTTGAAACAACATTAGCTAATCTGGAAAAAGTGTTGGAACAATGTGTACAGACTAATGTTTCTTTGAGCACTGAAAAATGTCACATGATGATGTCTGAAAGGATCGTGCTTAAACACTACATTTCCGCTGATGGAATCAAGGTAGACCCTACATAAATAGAGGTAATTCTAAAAATTCCAATCCCTAAGACACGAAAAGAGGTACGTAGTTTCTTGGGGCATGTAGGGTATTACAGGAGATTTATAGAATATTTTTCAAAAATTGCATCACCATTATTTTCCTTTCTCATGAAGGATGTCGACTTTTTGTGGATAGGAAAGTGTGAGCATGCCTTTTTAAAGCTGAAATGTTGTGTATCAGTAGCTCCGCTCTTGCGAGGACCTAATTGGGAATTGTCATTTCACATAGCTACAGAGGCAACATAGTTATGGATGAAACGAGAACTATTACCTCAAAATGGGTACTCGAGCCCAAAAACCCCAAAAAAACATGAAAAAACAACCCAAAAATTAAAATTGTTTATTTTAGAACGATGCTTTTTTTTGGGGTAAATTTTCAACATATTTTTTAAATGGAAATAAAAACAATATTTTTTTTAAATGGATGAAAAAAACACCCTTAAAAAAAATTGTTTATTCCGAAATAACAAAAAAAAAAATCAGGTTACAATTTTGACATTTTTTAGCAATGAAGTTAAAGAGAAAATATCCAGATTGAAAAACTGTAAAATTGCAACAATTCTCGGACATGATGTTAAAGATAAAATATCATGTATGATAATTCCAACTATTTCCATCCATGTTGTTAAAGATAAAATATCTTGACTCTAAAACACCTTAAAATTGTAATTGTTTTCAACCATAACATTAAAGATAAAATATCATGACTTAGAAAAACATTAAAATCTTGACAATTTTTCAACCATGCAATTAAAACTAGAGATTATGACTACAAAAAAATCATAAGTTTTCAAGATATTTCAAACATGACATTATGGAAAAAATTTATGACTAAAAAAAATTTAAAAATGAACACCTGAATGAAAGAGTTATTATACCAAGAGTATTTTTTTTTTTAAATGTTAATGTATAGCAATTTTAAAATCTTAGCCTAAGACAACTTGAGACATTGCAATTTTTTTTTTTAAATCAACTATCAAATTAACATGCAATGTAGATGAGCTCAACCCATTGTAATGAAAACTTAAAGACCAACCATGAAAAAATTTAATCATTGCTTCAAAAATTTTATGATTAAATAATGTTTTTTCTTTCTTTTTTGATCTCATACTTTTGTGATAATAAAAATTTTTGAAGCTAATTTTGGATTAATCACATAAAAAAATTACGTGAAAAAAATAGATAAACCACGCTTTTAATTTTCCTTTAATAAACCACACTTTTGAAATATTTATCATGTATTTTAATTTTTTTTTGAAAATAAATTACCGTACACCAATGGTTTATATAATTATTTTAATTACATTAATACGCTCACAAGGTTAGCTGCCAAAGCGATCCTTTTTTTGAAAATAATGGGCTCCCATAAAACAATGGTTTATATAATTATTTTAATTACATTAATGGGCTCCCAGGTTTAGCTGCATAAGCGATCCACCCAAATAAATTCAAATTCAAATTTTATTAATACAAATGGATATGCCTAGTTAAAATCAAATTTTATTATATTAACATGAATTACTTGATACCCTGACCATAAGAATAGGAATCTCCATTTTGCAGGACAATTTATTTCTAAGTTTATCGGTTTGGGCAAGTTGTCCATGTTATGTAGCAATTTTGCTCATGCATTCCTGTCTTTTAAATTTTCAGTGGCAACGTACTATGAACAATCCTCGAGAAACATAGAGATATATCATTGTCCTAAAGTTACTTATAACCATAAAATTTAATTTAAGGAACGTTTTTGAGTGAATTAAAAACTAAAAGTATACGTGCTTGTAAGTATATATTTTATAGTGTAGGCATAAAAGTTAAATGGATAATGAATATCTATATGTTTATTATGAAGTATCTATTAATATTTAAATAAAAAGAAACCACATCTTTGAAAATATTGTTGTCTATATTTTCACACAAAATACGTACAAAAGTCAATTTTTTTGGAATTCAATAATACTAAGTATGACAAAGAAGGATTTTGTACTGAAACAACATGTAGTTGGAAAGATTGAGATTTTGAAGTGAACCTAAAACTCCTCTGAAATTTTAAAGATTCAAAAGAAAGCGATGCAAAAGCGTTGTCAAGATAATAGGGTGTGAAAGAATTGTCAAATAATAAAATTATATATACGAAATTTTTGGGATTTAATAATACCCGAGCATCATAAAAGTGCTAGCAGCCCTCACTCGCCCGCTTGGGCACCCAGTCAGTAGCCAAGAGGCCGTAGGCCGATTCCTGGAATTGGCTTGCAGCCTCTTGGCCGCTGGTTGGGGGCTCGGGCAGGGAGGGGAGGGTGGTGAGTGGGTGTCAGGGGAGGGGAGAGGGCGTGAGGGACATGGGGGCAGAGAGGGGAGGAGAGGGGTCAGGTGGCAGGAGGGAGGGGGAGGGGGATGGGAGGGCGAAGGGGTCGGGGGGGAAGGATGAGCAGGGAGGGCAAGGGGGAGGGGTCAGGTGGGAAGGAGGATCGAGCGGGGAGGGGAGGGGAGGGGGGCGGGGTCGGGGGAGAGGGGTGGGAGGGAGAGGTGAGTGGGATGAGGGAGGGCCAAGGGGGAGGGGTTGGGGCAGAAGGAGGGCCGAGGGGGGAGGGGAGAAGTGAGGGGTTGGGGGAGAGGAGGGGAGAGGGGAGGGGTCGGATGGGAGGGAGGGCTAAGTGGGGAGGGGTCGAGCGGGAGGGAGGGCCGAGTGGGGAGGGCTCAGGGGAGAGGGGCGGGACGGGGAGGCAAGGGGGGTGAGGGAGGGCTGAGGGGGAGGGGTTGGGGGGAAGGAGGGCCGAGGGGGGAGGTGAGACAGGAGGGGGGTGAGGGAGGGCTGGGGGGGAGGGGAGAGGTGAGGGGTCAGGGGAGAGGAGACGGGAGGGGTCGGCAGGGAGGGCTGAGCGTGGGAGGGGGGATTGTTTTTTTTAATTCTTTTATTTTTTAATTTTATTTTTAATGTTTTATTTTTAATTGTTTTTTTTTCAATTTTTTTTTTCTAATTTTAATTTTAATTTAATTTGTTTAGATTTTTTAATATGTTTTGAAATTTATTTTTTAATTTTAATTTTTTTCTTTTTAATTTTGTTCTTTTTAATTTTTATAATTTTTTTTTTTTTAAATTGTTTTTATTTTTTATTTTTATTTTGTTTTTTAATGTTTTTTTCTTAAATTTTGTTTTTTAATTTTTTAAATTTAATTAATTAATTATTTTTTTTTTCTTTTTTTTTTTTTTTTGTGCCCATCTGATCTTGATAAGCAACTCAGGCTTCTTAAGGATTTATGCTCTACCATGGGTATGACTATTAACACTGACAAAACAAAAGTTATGATTATCAAATCCAAGAAGGACACTTATGCTAATTTTATGTATGACAATAATAACTTGGAGGAAGTGTATTCTTACAAGTACCTAGGAATTGATATTCATCACAAGCTCAACTGGAACCATAGCATTGAGAAAAGGATTAATGGGGGGTGGAAAGCTTATTTTGGTCTTGAAAATAATTGTAAAACAACGAACCTCGTAATGTGGGATAAAAATAAGTTCCTCTTTGAAACTTTAGTCACTCCTGTTATCTTATATGGTTGTGAGGTTTGGGGTTGCAGCATCTCCAGAGAATCATGGAGAAAGATTGAGCAAATCCAGAAGCATTTTATAACTTATAACCTGAAAATTAAAAGTAATACACCCTATCCTATTCTCCTTATAGAAGCAGGTCTTTCCCCTATTGAGACCCTAGCTATGATTAGGTTTCTGTTATACAAGCACAAACTCAATAACATAGACGATCGTAGACTTCCTAAGCTAGCTTTAAATTCTAGCCAAAACCACCTAAGGCTCAATCAAGGGTGGCATAAAGACACAAGGGCTTGGTTAAAATATTGGGAGATCAACGAAAATGATGCATTGCAAAACATAAATAACATTAAAGATGTTGTCACTTCTAAGTTCAAAGAAAAAATGTGGTGTGGGAAAGATTTAGCGGCTAAAAGAAAATTAAGTTATTATAAGAAGGTCATCAACCCCACCCTAGAAGATCAAAAGTATCTCTCTATTTTAACTAGCTCAAAGAAGAAAATTAATATAGCAAAGATTAGAACGAATTCTCATGAGCTCCATAGTGAAACAGGTCGTTGGGTAGTTCCTAAAATGCCATGGATGGAAAGGATCTGCCATATATGTGAGAATAGGAACATCGAGGATGAAAACCACTTCCTCTTAGAGTGCCCCGCATACAACCACATTAGATCTCAGTTTCACAATATTTGTTACAATACTGACCTTCCTAGCCTTTTACAATGTCAAAATTATAGTGAGCTCGGGAGGCTTCTCTCCAAGCTTTTTGAGCATAGGAATAAAATCTTAAATCAAAATAAATAATTTGTTTCTTTAGGTCCGATAGACCAATGTTTGGTCTCAGTGGACGTTAACCATCATCATCATCATCATCATCAATTTTAATTTAAAAAAAATTCTATTTTATCTTTTTATTTTTAATTTTGTTTATTTAAATAATTTAATTTAAATATTTTTTTTAATTTTATTTTTTTTTCTTAATTTATTTATTTATTTGTTTATTTTTTGGTGAATATTTTAAGTTTGTTTTGTTTGGTTTTTTTTTTTTTTTTTTTTAACCTTAAAAAAAAATGTTTACTAGATTTTTTTTGTGGTTCAGTTTGTTTTTCTTTAAATTATATAAATATTTTAAAATTTTAATTTTTTATTTATTTTTTGATATTTTTTTATTTATTTTTTGTTAATTTTTTATTCAAATTTTTTTACTTTTACACGTTAATTTTGGTTTTTTTTTTTGCATTTTTATAGCTTTTTTGTTTTTTTTTTCCTTTTTTTAATATATTTTTTCTATTTGAATTTTTTGTCATGTTTTTTTATTTTTATTTTTATGTTTTATTCTTTTTATTTTTATTTTTGTTATGTTTTTTTAATTTACTTTTATATATTTTATGTTTTATTACTAACATGTTATGAGAAAATTCTTCGGGGTAAATCAAATTATGATATATTTGTCGATGCGTTTCGAACCACCAAGTGTGGTTCATCGTCAGGACAAGTTGAAGAATCAGACCATGGCTGCATAGGCAGAGCAAATTTTCATTATTTTGTCATGTTTTATGTTTTATTACTAACATAAAAATCACCAACATTTAAAAAAAAGTATCCACACTTGATTCATTAGAAGATTTAAAGTGTAAAAACTTAAGCCCTTTAAACAAAAAGGGTTGAATGTCATCAACACTTTTCAAAATCAAGATGAAAATCACTAACAAAAAAAAAATGTGTTGATGCTGCATCAACACTTTTCAAAATCAGCATGAAAATTACTAACATGAAAAAAAATATATTCATACTTGATACATAAGAAAATTTGAAGTGCCAAAAATATGCTAAAAAAAAGTGTATTCTGGCATCACCGCTTTTCAAAATCGGGTGATTTTTTGCTACCTCAAAAAAACAGGTACCAGTTTACTTTCTCATTTTATCGGTAACTATGTTATGCATATGATATTGCTGTAGGTGTTATTTTGGGCCAACTGGAGGATAAGAAACCTTATGCTATTTAATACATAAGAAAGAATCTAACCCCGACTGAGCTCAACGACACAGTGACCGAAAAGGAGTCCTTAGCAGTCATGCATGCCATCAATAAATTCTGACATTATATCACCAGGTATCAAGTATTTGTACACACTGACCACTCTGCCATTCATTTTTTAATGAATAAGACAATTACCAATGGTAGAATCACATGTTGGTTATTGTTGTTACAAGAATTTGATATCACAATTGTCGATAAACGTGGAAAAGATAATGTAGTAGTTGATTTTCTTGCTAGGTTAACTATTGATGACAATCACATTCCTACTGGGGATTCTTTCCCTGATGAATATCTCTTTGTTATTTCTACTTACTCACCTTGGTATGCAGATATATCCAATTATCTTGCTGCAGGGAAGTTTCCACAGTATTTTTCCTCCAAGGAGAAAATAAATATTATACAAAAAAGTGCTACCTATACTTGGATAGATGGGAATCTCTATCACACAAGACTAGATTCCTAGATCAGACGTTGTGTTAGAGAAGATGAGATCTTTGGCATGCTTAAAACTTGTCATGAGGAACCTTGTGGAGGGCACTTTGCAGACAAACACACATGATACAAAGTCCTTTCGATAGGGTAATATTGGCCAACAATATTTCAGGATGCCAATAAGTTTGTGAAGGGATGTGATAGTTTCCAAAGGATGGGCCAACCACTGCAATCATATGAGATGTCGTTATAGCCCAAATCGTCTTACAACCTTTTCAGAAATGGGCCCTATATTTTGTGGGACCAATTAATCCTTCATCTAGACAGAAATCTTACATCTTGGTCTACATTGACTATGTCACAAAATGGGTTGAGGAAAAGGCACTAACGAGAGCCATAGAGTAGGTTGTTTTAGACTTTCTGTTTGAAGATATCTTTGTTCAATTTCGCATACCCTAGGAGATAGTCACAGACGGAGGACCCAAGTTTACATCCCATATGATCCAGAAGTTGGTTGAAAAATATAAAATCCATCATAGAATCACAACACTTTATCATCCACAAGAAAATGGCCAAGTGGAAAGCACTAACAAATTCATTGAGGGGATCCTTACTAAGACTATGGCCAGTCACCCAAGGAATTGGGCCAAAAAACTTCTAGAAGTGCTATGGGCATATAGGACCACATGGAGGAATACCATAGGATTCTCACCATATGAACTTGTGTATGGAAAAAATCCCTTATTCCCCATTGAGTTCGAAATCAAGACACTAAGAACAACATTGCAGGTAAATTTGGATCTGACTACAGCATAAAAGGAGAGATTGAACCAACTCCATGAATTGGAGGAGAAATGGTTAGCTTCTATCCAACAAATAGAGATTATCCATTAGCAGAGATCTAAGTGGCATGATATATTCATCAAGAAGAAGAAGTTCTAGAAAGGAGATTCGTCTCTCTTATGCGACTCAAGATTCAAAGACTTCAAGGGTAAGCTCTACACTAGATGGCTAGATCCCTATGAGGTAGATGTAGCCTTTGATAATGGGATTGTAAATTTGGTGACCATTGACAGTGCGAGGACACCATTTCTTGGAAAGGGGCACCATCATCAGTTATATCACAAACCTACTTCAAGGGATTCATTCATCAACATTGTCACAAATTCAGATCTTCACATTACAGGAATAGGGGAAAGCCCCCCTGTGCTGCAAAAATTCTAATTTTTCCAATAAGTGTAACAACTGAAAATAAACCATGATTGGCGGCTGTCACACCTACTACTTGTAAAAAAAAAAAATAATAAAAGAAACTTCCTGTGAAAACCTTTTTTGGGCACAAACAAACAATTTATATAGTAGTTGAAAACCACCTTGTGGCGGCTGTACACACTCTGTAACATAATTTGTTATTTCGAAGCATACTTTATGATAGTGTTGTTACATGATATTTTTTTTCTCTATTTTTGTAAAAATTAATAATATATAATAGTCATCTTGGATGTTACACCTGTAACAGCCGACAACTTCTAGAAATAAGTGGAATAAGATATTTTATTGCAACAGACAACAGGTATAATTGTGGTTCTTGTCATCGGAGTTAATTTCTCATGTCTCACCACCAGAGCTAGGTTAGTGCATCTAGCCACCAATGACTTCTCCCCACATAACCAAGGTACGTCATACAAAGGTAATATTGTTATTCGCGTTATTTGGTAATTATGGAAACTTAACATGACATCCTTTTTTACGATCGAGGTCAGCTATCACATTTAAGCTGGGGATGGGGTGAATCATATTGCGACGTGATCTTGCATGACCTGTGATTATTCAAAAAACCAGAAATTAAGGAATGGTGATCTGGTAATTATTGTTACTTAATGCCTGATCATACCAAAAAAGCGAAATGTACCTTCGATGAGACCTCCCATAACCCAACATTAATAAGGCAATATTACCATGTAGTATGAACCATGATTACAAAATCCCAATTTGAAAACCTCACTTGTGCCACCCTACCATTTACCCCTGCTGGAGAATTGCATCCCCATTCAGAGTGCTTAGAGAGGTGCGAGAAGAACAATTGCAAGCTGAAACAACTAAGTAGTGTGCCAACTTCCCCAGAATTTCTGAAGGAAAGGAAAAGGAAGGAAAAAAACACTGAATTTGCATAGAAATGGGTAGAGCAACAATTCGACATGAGCCAGGGTCAACAAAAGCCTTGGAGAATTTCCCCGAAGCATGCTTGATTTTCAAGGATGCAAGCTGGTTTGAGCTCTTCTAGAGGTTGGACGGATCAGAAAGTAGAGTTACCATGGAATTTGTGAAGAATTTAGAGAGAAATCAGACGAAGGTTAGGCGGTTGAAGCTAGAGGTTACAAAAGAGGTGATTGCTCGAGTGATGGGATTACTAGTGGAAGGAAAAAGGTGGTTTAATTGGAAAGTTAATGACCCCTCCCTAAAGCGGGATTTCCTCCAAGAGGAAGACTCGCTGGTGAATAAATGGAGGGGAATTGACAGGCTGTCACTTCCCCAGCAATGGGATGATGTTTTCCTCTACCTCATCAAGTACATTACCTGTGAGGGGAGGGAAACAATTGTGTTCAATTACCACTTTCCATTGCCAAATCACCTTCGGCATCGACACCTGATAAATCTTCCCTACTTCTTACTGGGAAACATTAAGCATATGGTCGCGGCTGTGAAAACAGCTGCGCATCTAGAAACACGCGTCACCAACCATGGCCTCATCAAGCTCATTGTGTTGGACGCCTTAAGCTGCCACGATAGGAATTGGGAAGAATTCATGAGGAAGAAGGCTAGGACCACCTAAAGGAGGCAAACCTGGACATCTGAGAAAGCTCCAGTGGTGACAAAGGAGGAGCCCCAGCCTTCTATAGTAAGGGTTGGTAAAAGGCCAGTCAATAAACCAATTGGTGATAGGCAACCAAAGAAGAGGATAAGGGTTATAGGGCACCCACAATCCCCATCCATGTCAAAGAAGAACAAAGAGGCAATAGAACAGAAGGATGAGGAGAAGGCTTAGCCAGAGGAACCTTCTTCACCTGGTAAGAACAAAACTCAATCCTTCTTGTTAAAAATTGAAAATTTAGAAAAAGAAGATAGATCGATAAGGGAAAAACTAGTAGATGGGAAGGTAAATGCAAGAGCCCCAGGGTTAGACACTTTGGTTGAGGTCGTGTACAGGGCCAAGAAGGGAGATGTCCCGGGAACTGTGTGCACGGCTTGTGCTGAGAAGCTAGTGATGGCAGGGTTCAGAGTCTATGAAGTAGACACCATCTCAAGGGAAACACAAACTAAAATCTAGAAGGCTGACACACAAAAACCCGTTGAGGATGTTGTTGTTACACAAGAACCAACAACTGAGACGGTGTAGTCCACAAAAATTAATTTGGTATCAGATACACAGAAGCCCTTGGCTAACACTTGTGTTACACAAGTACCAACAACGGAGACGAAAGTCAACCACAGAAAGGAAGGAGAAGCTGACATCCATGAGCCTGTGGTTGACACTGTTGTTACATAAGAACTAGTAGTGGAGGCAGAAGCCTACCTGGGGAAAAACGATATATAAAAGTCTTTGGATGGCACTGCTTGTTATAGACATTTTTGTGCCTTACAGCATTGAGCATGAAATGTCCATAATCTAAGGGATCCAAAGTCCCTAAACATGTTGTTCCTACCCCTAGAGGAACAAGGCTAACAAACCACAGCAATTCACAGAAGTTCTCCACCAGAAACGGCTCAAAAACAAGTCAATTCAGGATCAATTCAGTGGCTCCACTAGCTGTCTGCGCTGAATGTCAAAGCCAACACTGGCTACCTGCGCTGAATGTCAAAGCCAACACTGGCTACCTGCGCTGAGCGAGAGTTGACATGTGGCAAGTTCATTTCACAAGGTGTCAAAACCCAGGAAGCTTCCAAAATCTCCCTCAATGACACTTGCCTCAGAGAATTCGACTGGTGATGAGTAAGAGGTTCCAAATCTCCAAGTGGAAGCAAGAACCTCCAAGTGGAATCAAGAACTGACAGAGGGAGAGGACACTAGTCAGATCTCAAGCTTACTCATCCTCTCTCCAAACATCTATATATGGATCTCTCCTCCATGAGATCTAGAGGCTGGAATTTTGTTATTGCAAAGAATTGCTGTTGGTTTGAGATTGGGATCATTGGGTGCTTAATGCTTTGAAGGGGGTGAAGATAGGAATTCCATTTGCTGGGAAGGAGATGCTGGATTGGAGCCCTCTGGGTTGTATCTCTTCCTGAACCTTGTTATTCATCAATAAAGCTATCTTGGTTTCTCCTATATACTGATGTGTCTTTGATGTATGATTGCATTAGTGTATTTGGTTTATTTCTAATCCTAAACTAGTTATGAATGTGAATATCTGTCTTTGTGTAGAGTTCTTCTCTTGTCGCAAGTAGCTGTTCTCTTGTGATCTTGCAGGAACCCGTTGAAGCTGGACAAGCAAGAAGGCAAGTAGCTGTTCTCTTGTGATCTTGCATGAACCTGTTGAAGCTGGGCGAGTGAGAAGGTAAGTAGCTGTGAACTCCCAAAGAGAGGAGAGACCGGATCGAGGGACAAACGGAAGACACCGGTAAGTCTATTGATCTCTCTTCTTTCACATTTCATAAAGGAAGAAAACTAGAATAGCTGTCTCTGTTTGTTGCTAAGGCACTGTCACACCTTAGGTGGATAGGATCGTCCTGCATAGGCATTTTTCCCCACAACAAATTGGCGACTCCGCTGGGGAGATCTGTTTAGTCATTTTATTTGTGTCTCTATCATTGTTTGTTTCATAGACTCAACAGCAACAATCGAACTGCATTTTCTCTTCTCAGATGCAAAGTAGATAGTTGCTGCTTTGATCCAATCACTGGATTTGTCTATGATCTGAAAAATGGACTCACAAATGATTTGATGATCCTTTGTGATAGATCTTAGTACCCCCTCAAAGTATCCCTTTGATTGTACCTTGCTTGTTGCTTTTATTTGGCCTGAAACCGTAGATTAATCAGCAAACTGTGACCCAGAACCCAGTGAGAAACTCTCGTTTCTCCTTCAGCGCGAACCCTGTGAAGAGGTTCTGCATTTCAATGCAGGTCCCGTGAAGGCTACCTGCGCTGAATGTCAAAACCACAGTGTTGAGGTTGCGCTGAACCAGTTTGGCCTTGTGCAGCTGGGGTTCTCTGCTCTCTGTTGCCCTGTTTTGATCTCTGTTTTTTGCAGCCTGTAACCAGCATAGGTACCAGTCTGATAACTCCTTTTCTCTGCTTAAATTCCGCCTCCTTTTGTACAAAAAGACTGTGAATGTTTTTATGTGTTTGTAGCGTCATTTACAGTTTTCCTTTGCATGAGTGAAATAATCATCCTGTAGCCCTTGATTCAGATCTGTTGATTGTGATCTTAGGAGAGAGTTCATTGGCTGTTTACAGTTGATTATACATTTGCTTTTGCTTATTGGTTTGAGTTTGTCTCTTTTAAGTGTCGAAACAAGTGTTCATTTCGAAAGTTGTAAAGTGCTGTATTCTCTTCTACCCTTTCTGATTTCGAAAAAGTAAACTTGTTTGTATTTGTCATTTAAAAGCAAATTCAAAGTTGTACAAAAAGATTTCTTTGTAGGCATCAATACTAAGAAAGCGGACAACAAACACTTGCATTGTGCATTTGCATTTTGATAGTTTGCATGTTTGATTTAGGAAAAGTGCATTAGAGTGTGCTGATTGCTCTTTGAGAAAAGATGGTGTCTTTCTTTTCCCTTAGTAGCTAGGATTTTCAAAGTTGAAAAGATATAAAGCTTGCTTATCATCTTTAGACTGCATTTAGGAATTGTATCATACATCTCGTGGTGATCCAGAAAGGCAAACTTCTAAAAAGATCAACTTAAAATAAACTGAATGAACTTAACAATGCTTTGCAACATAACGCACAACATAGAGGTCTAGGCTAGAGACGTGTTTCGGCGTCGTAAAGCCTGGTGACTGTCGATCTTGTTGAAGGTGGGTGATTCCTCCTGAGGGACGATAGCGCCAGTACGGATTGTGCTCCCACGTACCGTCGCGTATATATTGGGAGACCCCTATAGGCATAAAACCTTTATCCTTAGGAAGCTGTGTCGGCCGCCCTACTGATCGCAATGCACTGAACATAGCATTCAGGAAGATCGACTGCCCGTACCCTAAAAAGTATTCTGCGGTTTTGCGAAAAGTTTGGCACACCCTCTGCCTAGAACTCCAGAGCAGTTCCTTTTGGCCTTTTTCAAACTCTATAACGGAAAAAGTCCATCCGAGCATTTGTCACTTCGGGCTCGTTAAATCATCGAAGAAGACTAGAGTCATCTTTAGCTTTTTCTCGACTCTTTAAAATTGAAAAATCAAGTTGTGTCTAAGCGTCGTTAAAATTTATTTTAAACGGAATAATCATCACCTTTCCCTCGTTGATCTTCGAAGTTAGTCTCTCTTCATCGCAAGTTCTTGTAGAATCGCTAGAAAATATTTTGGATAGACTAGATATGTCTGAACAACCGTCGACATCCAGGACTGTGTCGTCCGATACAGCAGTGGCACAGCCTCCTACTGCTACTCCAACGATGTTCAATGGTATACCATCTGTCCCGGCAAGTTATCAACAACAAGCCGGAGTCCAATCAGGGACTACTTCGACGACATGGTTAGTTCCTATTTCTTCATCCGGATTATCATCTGGTATTTCTTATGTTGAAACTCAACAAATTGATTCAATGTGTCTTCAAAGGCCAATCTACCCTTTAAGTACTGGATTACCACCATATGGAGGGCAGTATGTCTTTTCATTGTTCCCTCCCGGAGAACAACCATGTGGGAGTTTACAACAAAATTCAGGTCAAACTGGAATTACGTCCAGTGGTTGGGTACCAATACTGCCTCAACAACCAAGGGTTGTATATTCAATGCAACCAGTCCACCCTGTGTCAGATATTCCCACTATACCTGCTATGGTGACTGCATCGCAAGTACAAGCGCTACCTGTTGTATGTCAACCCCAAGTTTCTCAGGTTGCAATACAACAACCTCTTGTCTCAACGACTCAATCACAACCTCAGGTTAGTGACTCCTTATCTGGAGCGACTCAGGCCCAAACAAGTACTATGAATCCTCATCTTGGTCAATCATCTAGTATTGAACAACAGCAAATGGTCCAACAACCAGGGCTGGTTCAATCTCAACAACCGCAATTCCAGTAATCATATCAAGGACCTGAGCAACAAGTCTTTGTAAGTAATGGGCAACCGCATTTACAAAGCGGTTACCAACAACCATATTATAATGGTTATGCCCATCAACCTTGTCAAAGTTGCCAACATCAAATACATTATGCTGGTATGCAAAGACCCACTGCTCAGGCGATTCCATCTTATCCTGGGTATGCTTCACCTAACTTGAATCAACAGTTGCCCTTTGTAGCAACTCTAGAATTACCAGATCTAAATCGGCTTACGAATGATCCAATTGCTTATGCTCCTTGGTGGCCAACGATTCCGCATAAACTTCTGTCAGATATTCCTAAATTTAATGGAAATCCGGGTGAAGATCCGTCGAATCATGTGATGACCTTTCATCTGTGGTGTTCATCAAACACCCTAAATGATGATTCGATTAGGCTTCGCCTTTTTCAGAGGACGTTAACTGGTCCGGCAGCAAAATGGTATATCGAATTGCCTAGAGCTTCATTCGATAACTTCAGTATCCTAGCCACAACCTTTTTAACCCATTTTAAGTTACCGATAAGGTACGAAACGGGAACTAAACTTCTTACCAACTTCAAACAGACAACGGCCACTCACATATCTGATCATATACATGAGTGGCGACGTCGTCGTAGGATGGTAAAAACGTATGTTCCCGATCAGCTATTAGCTGAATGGTTTATCAAGTCATTACTTCCTGCCATCACGGAAGATGTGGCAAAGGGGGGAGTCGTAACGGAAGAGCAAGTTATCTCTCGTGCGCAATATCTGGACTTGGTCTATACTCAGTCTGGCACGCTCTACGACAAAATACCTGACGCCCCTAGACCGGAATTCTCAATTCCTCCTCCTCCTAAATCAAACAATGACTCTCATGCCGGCGATGGTGTGATTGGCACGACAAACGCGAAATCGACAAAGGCCACATCCAAGAAGGCCCGTAAGATTTCAGATCAAAATGCAAATGAGGAACTTCTTGCCTCGGAAGTAAATGCCGTGTCGACCGACGAGGGCAAACAACTGAAGAAACCAGGGGGCAAGAAGAAAAAGAAAGGGAGAAAAAGGAAACCCCCTGTGGGGTGTCATATATGCGATGAGGATCATTGGATGAGAGATTGTCCACATATAGCTGAAGTTAAGAAACTCTTTAAGAGTTCAAAAACCTCAGCAGTATTGACTGATCCGTTTCCAAGCCCGGGAACCAAACTGGTTGCTAATCAAAATGCTTCCCGATCCCAAGTGCTTATGTTGTCTATCTCAAAGTAGCAAAATGATGCTTTGGCAAGGAATAAAGATTACGGGAATCCACAGGTGTCGAATAACAAGGCTATTGAACAACCTAGTAGTTCGACAACAACTTTGACCAAAGTTGTGCCACCCATCATTCCTGAACAAATGATAAAGTCGCCAAAGGGAGTAGTGCACAAATCGACAGTTAATCCTCGTGCAAAAATAGTACAGAATTATAATATAATAGAGGACATGGCCCAATCGCCGTCCGCTATGTCGACACTTGAGGTACCGCAAAATTGCCTCTCCCAAGAGCAAGCTTTATTATCAGCAATAGGTGGGGTTGACCCAATGGATTCCAATCTTGTATCCTTTGACCACAAAGGGTACGATCCTCAGTTACCAGCTCAATTAGCTTTCCTTGTTCAAGTGAAAGCCCTCAACAAAACTGTTCACCGAACGATTATTGATGAGGGGGCATCTACATGTATTATGTCAATGAGTTGCTGGAAAACTTTAGGATCTCCAACCTTGTCGCGATCTGCGATAACATTAAAAGCATTCGACGGAAGGACATATACCCCGTACAGTATCCTAAATAACTTGAAAGTTGAACTGGGGGGCAAAACAGTAGAAATAGATGCTGAAGTCATCGATGGGAATCTTGATTACAAAATCCTACTGTGACGAACATGGATATATGCCATGGCAGCTGTTGTGTCGACCTATTTTAGAAAGATTGCATTTCCCTTTCAAGGAGGAATTACAATCGTCAACCAACAAACATTTCTCCCCAATGGTTCTCAAGTTACTGGAAGCATTCCAATGATCCATGGAAGCAATCATTCGCTCCAAAATATCGGAGTAGGTCACCTAAAAGAACCTGCCTTAATGGGTACTTTTTCCCTACCGCCTCCGAGTAATCTGGCGGAAGTGGCCACAGTGGAATATGAAACCTTCTATATCTAATGGATTTGGACTCCGAGGACAGTTCTTATCTCGTGTCAACCTCGTTAAAAAATGAAACAAGGAGTCATGAGGATAGTTCTTTTACTGTGTCAACCTCATTAAAAAATGAAACAAATCCCCTTTTCAAATCTCAAAGGTAAACCTTCATTCCAACCACCGAGTTGAATGCAATGAAGCTTGGGGGGCATGCACCTGGAATTGCATGCACTTGGAATTGCATTATTATGCTGGGGGCATGCAAACTTATCATCGAGCAGTTTTAGCTCATAGTTCATGCTCGTTAAAAAATAAACATAAGATCGAGCAAGTGTTTCAATCCGCGTTTAAGCTCGTTAAAAAATGAACTACCCGGTAAATAACCACTGTGAATGTAACATTATCAGCCATTAAAGCCTTGGTCGTGTTTGCACCATCACCTCCACTTTTCCATTGGCCGATCATTCACCTCCATTTGATTGTTTACCCATTTTGAGGAACAACTGCGAACAGTGATTACACTAGCCATCCTTGTGACACTGCCGTGATTGGAAAATTCCAACCTGTACCTGGAATCAGCTGCTAACCCTGTTTATCACTCGTTCCTCAAAAGACGAGTCTTCTTTAAGCTCTTTTCATCTGACTCGTAAAATATGAAAAGATTGCCGAGTTTTGGCCTTCCAGCTAGTTAAAGCGACAGGAAGTGCTATCCCTCCTCTAGATTTTAATCTTTTTGGACTTGAGGGATTATTGCACAAAAAGATCGAGCGCTTGTTTTGTTCAGCTCGTTAAAACTATCGAAAACTCATCCCTTCTGTATTGTTTTATACTTTTTCGGACTTAAGGGATTAGATGATGAAAAAGGAACTTTGGAGTTATCTTTACGTACCTTTTCAGACTCTCTAAAAATGAAAAGGGACCGAGTTGTCTTTGTCGTTAGACTCGTTAAAATCATTAAATAGCGACAAACTTGTCTTTAGACGAGAACGAGTTTCACTATCGCTAGGCTCGTTAAAACATAGCGATGGGCTTGCCCGAAGGGCAGGTTATATAACAAGCATATGTTATCCTCCTCAAGCTTGACAAAAATAAAGAGGTACTGGTCAGCAATGACTGGGGAAAAATTGGGAGAAACTAAAGAAAACTTTGATGGTAGCAAGTCGCTCTTGAACATGACACTTTTCCTCCGTACCACAATCGGGTTGGGTTGTTTCATTCACCGGTCACATCACCATGGTCTCGCCATACCATCCATATTTTGGGTAATGCTACCGATCCATCGCATCAGTGTTGCCATATGTTCAAGAGAAGTCGTTAAGAAAAAGTCAACCGTGTCCATCCACTGCCATACATTATCCTTCATCCTTTCATGACTGCCACCCTGAATCATATGTCACAGATCATTTTCACCTCCATCAAAATCATTAGCTCCGTTCCGTGTCACTGATGTGGGATTCATTAAGGCCCTCCTTTGACGGATCGCTTCTTGTCGACATCAGCTCATTATCCAAGAAGTTGATCTAGGAACAACCCCTTCAGTACTTTGAAGCTTGCATGCCTCAATGGCAAGTTTCTCACTTCCGGCGACAGGTATACATCAATGACCTTCGACTGAAAGATTTTGCGTGGTGTTCGATGCCAAGTCCTTTATTCACACCACATGAATTATACTGCAGTACCTTGAGGGTCATTATCATTATCGATGATTCCTCTCGCGCTTGTTAACGATTTACCTCATTGACCGGTAATCAAGCGATGTCTTTCCATGTTCGACTTCAGAACATTTCTCACATGGATCGACTTGTACTTAGAGTGAAGATCGAACGAGTTCGAAGACCCTGGATCTAGTTTCATCCATCCGGGCTGCGATATATATTCAAGAAAAATAAAGACATTGACATGTACATCATTGCAGCAGATAATCATCCTACTCAAAGGACGATAATTTCATCAAAATTATCAGTCTACCATCAGACGATTGTCTGTTCTATGTACAGAAAAATGAATTTATAAAGCTGAGCATGGGAATGCCCGCCTCAGCTAGATCATGAAAGTAGTATGAAAAATAATGTATTGTATTGTATCTTATTACAGGTCTCCTCCCAGCATTGGATGAACTTCGGACCCTCCTGGATAAAGCATTTCACCCGATAAACGGCCTCATACTTTAGGGGGCAACTGTTATAGACATTTTTGTGCCTTACAACATTGAGCATGAAATGTCCATAATCTAAGGGATCCAAAGTCCCTAAACATGTTGTTCCTACCCCTAGAGGAACAAGGCTAACAAACCACAGCAATTCACAGAAGTTCTCCACCAGAAACTGCTCAAAAACAAGTCAATTCAGGATCAATTCAGTGGCTCCACTAGCTGTCTGCGCTGAATGTCAAAGCCAACACTGGCTACCTGCGCTGAGCGAGAGTTGACATGTGGCAAGTTCATTTCACAAGGTGTCAAAACCTAGGAAGCTTCCAAAATCTCCCTCAATGACACTTGCCTCAGAGAATTCGACTGGTGATGAGTAAGAGGTTCCAAATCTCCAAGTGGAAGCAAGAACCTCCAAGTGGAATCAAGAACTGACAGAGGGAGAGGACACTAGTCAGATCTCAAGCTGACTCATCCTCTCTCCAAACATCTATATATGGATCTCTCCTCCATGAGATCTAGAGGCTGGAATTTTGTTATTGCAAAGAATTGCTGTTGGTTTGAGATTGGGATCATTGGGTGCTTAATGCTTTGAAGGGGGTGAAGATAGGAATTCCATTTGCTGGGAAGGAGATGCTGGATTGGAGCCCTCTGGGTTGTATCTCTTCCTGAACCTTGTTATTCATCAATAAAGCTATCTTGGTTTCTCCTATATACTGATGTGTCTTTGATGTATGATTGCATTAGTGTATTTGGTTTATTTCTAATCCTAAACTAGTTATGAATGTGAATATCTGTCTTTGTGTAGAGTTCTTCTCTTGTCACAAGTAGTTGTTCTCTTGTGATCTTGCAGGAACCCGTTGAAGCTGGACAAGCAAGAAGGCAAGTAGCTGTTCTCTTGTGATCTTGCATGAACCTGTTGAAGCTGGGCGAGTGAGAAGGCAAGTAGCTGTGAACTCCCAAAGAGAGGAGAGACCGGATCGAGGGACAAACGGAAGACACCGGTAAGTCTATTGATCTCTCTTCTTTCACATTTCATAAAGGAAGAAAACTAGAATAGCTGTCTCTGTTTGTTGCTAAGGCACTGTCACACCTTAGGTGGATAGGATCGTCCTGCATAGGCATTTTTCCCCACAACACTGCTGTTACATAAGAACCAAAAATGGGAATGGAAGCTAATCAGTGAGATAAGGAGACTGTAACAAAATCCATTGATGAAGCTTCTACTACATAAGAACTAACAGCCGAAGTGGAGTAGTTTCACCCTCGGGAGGCTATTACACCCTCAATTAATAGTGCATGTGGGAGAACACCCGATCCTGATGAAGGATGGTGTTTTGAAAATATGTTGTTGTTATCAGAGCTATAGAAATGGAAGCAACATGCACTCTCTCTACAACAGGGGATGATCTCGCTCAAGGAACACAAAAGGATGACGAAATCCCTTAGGGAGAAGTTGTTAAAGGAAGAATGGGAGATAGAATGGGAAGCATAGAGGCACAAGGAAGCCATGAAGAAGAAGGGTGAATAGTTGTATCAGTTATAGCGACAGGTCTCAGAGATGACGAATGACAAGACCAAGCTCCATGATATTTCTCTAAACCTGCTAGCATGCAAGTGGCCATCCCCATCGTATCTAATGTTCCTTTGGGAACGATATTATTTATTTCAATTGAAAGTCATTTTTGAGAATAGGTCTTATTTGGGTTCTTCAACCCAAACTTTTCTTGAGATTTTTCGCTACTACGATTTTGATGAACAAAGCTCGCTTTGCGAGCTATTTTTGCATAATATCATGTGTGAATATGTCAGCATGAAAATGGTAGCAAGTGTCTTCTCCTATATGGGATATTTTCAGTTGCGGGCCTTTCTTTCATTTATGAGGAACCATATTGAGCGGCATCTGGCCTTGAAATCAACAAAAATTAATGAAGAAAGGACAACATTATGGGTGAGAGTAGAACTAGAGATGGTTTATGAACTCGGGCGTGAGTTTAAGTTGTTCCTGAGCACTCCATAGATTAGGGTATAATCAACCATCTATAGGAAAAGGATTGTAAGGATCTACCTCAATTTACATGCACATATGAAAAGCTGAGCACTAGTAGGATGTCTTAAATGCACTGAAGCCTGTAGTGTTGAATTGCATGAACGAGATCCTTTTGAATATAGAAATTTTGTGGGTACTGTTACATGGGTGCGTAAGTATGCTCAGATCATGCAAACATTGGTGGCATTCTAGATTGGGCTCAGACTTAAATTTTCTTTGATTTGGTTGCCATTAGAAGAGTATTAGCTGGATTACCACCTATGTGATTGTGAAGAAGAATCCTAGCCACGTTAGTTGATGGCCATTCAAGGGTATACAGCTCTGGGTGAAGACACTGCTGGTGCTTATAATTTTACAGACTTGCATCGGGGGTATAGCAGGAGAAGCTGAGATTGTACATGGGGACATGCAATTGCTTCAGTTGGGGGGAGATGTTGGCGGTGACTTTTTACCTATTTTCTGCACCTTCTTTCCCCAGTTTTGATCCTCTTATTCTCCAAGCCCATGAGCTTTACATGATTAATTTCCCTTTTTCTCACTTTTATAACCTATTCCACTGTCATGTTATTTTTCCATATTTGACTAAATAATACGATACTTTATTCCTTTTTGTGGCTAACTGGGGTGAGCATTCGAGGAGTATTTTGGAAGCTCTTCTCCTTTTGAGGTGTTGCACGTGGGAACAAGGCTATGGAGTAAACAGGTAGTGTTAATCAATTACAGAGGAAGGTAGAGTAATTCACTGTTACACCCTGTATGTTGTTATAGGTTGTTGTTACACATTGAATGTTGTTATAGGATGCTATTACACTACATGCTGATACAAAGGTCTGTTTTTGCACCAAGGGCGTTTTCTCCAGTAATTGTCATAACATCCCGAACCACTATTCACTCCAAGGATGTTGTTGCACTGGAGCTGGAAAGTGTGGGTACTATTCCACATAATAGTTGTTGGCATTAGGATTTGTTTATTTTCGCAGCAACAAACCCAAGCGGTTTCTATCCTAACTAATGTATATTTGTATTTAGAAATAGGTTGTAACTAATTTTAGTTTTATCAACATGAGAATCGTGAGATTCTCATGACTGGTCTGTTTCTAATTTCAGGCATGTAATAAATTTAAAAGAAACTCTATTTCCTATGTACAAGGATGGCATATATAAGAGTATTGTTACTCTGCTTTTGTAACTTTGAATTATTTTTAATATTAATCACTATGGTGATGTTGTTACTACTCTTCAGTTGATTCATTAATTACTTTTGTGTTATTCCTGCACCCCTGGTAAGGAGGAAGGGCCCTCCTCTTTGGCAGGGACTACAGTGGTATAGGTAGCGTACATTCTGGTTTCATTATTTGTTATATGGTCTCTTGCTGTTGCTGTACAAATTTTGAATTACATTCGCTGTTGTTCCAATTTATATTATGCTATTACACTGAGTTAATCAAATAGAATGGTAGTAACCAGCTGGAATAGATATTAGTCACTATGTGGCTCGCCCTTGCTTTGGTAGTTGCGAAGTGTAATTTCAATTCTGTGGAGTTTTTTTTATTTCTACATGAATTATTTGATTTCAACAATTTGATTCAGCTACATCTTTTACTGTTCTTTCCATTTTTTTCATTCTTGGCTATAGTGTATCGACACAAACAATGCAAACTCCATTGAAATAGCAAGACCTACTTTGTGTTGAAAATTAAATGTTGCAGTCTCGTTCAATTAGGATTGACTAAAACATCATTATAGAGACCACATACAACTATATATGGAAACTTGGGGAGAAATTTTGCGAGAAGAATGGGTGCATGGCTTCATCCATACCTTGGAGACAATTCCTTAGAATTGTTATTTGGAAGCTAAGCTTTGACATGGTACTTCTAGCTAGGAAGAAACGGTTGATGGATTCATAAGGACATTCCGATTTGAAAATGAATATCCAGAATAGATGAAACTCTAAATTATAGCTATGAATAAGATTTTTGAAAATGAATTTCCAGTTGTCTAGCAACCCGATTGGGTTGTGAAGATACGCAATGTCATGGAATGTTATAATATCATTGCTAAAGAGGATGAGGATCCTGGCAACATTGACATTAGAGAGTCAGAAGGTCAACATGAAGTAAATGGACATGACATAGAGATGCCTAATATAACGAATCCATTGAAGACAAGGAAGGCAAATATAGGATTAGAGGCTAAACTGAAATACACAACAATAGGAGATTATTGGGATGAAGACACAGTTAGAAAAATAACATATCTATTGCATGAATATTAAGAGTTGTTCCCTACCACATTTTTAGATATGAAGGGAATATTAGGATATTTGGGAGTCATGAGGATTCCTTTGAAGCTAGATGCAAATCTTGTCAAGCAAAGACCTTATAGACTGATTCCAAAATACAAGGAGAAGGTGAAAGAAGAATTAGACAAAATGTTAAAAGATGGGATAATTGAACCAATTGAAGAGTTTGAATGGGTAAGTCCCATGGTGTTTAGGGAAAGAAGGAAAAAAGAAAAATGAAAATCTGTATTGACTTAAGGAAGTTAAATGATGCATTCCTACATGATCCCTTCCCTACACCATTTACAGATGAAGTATTCAACAATGTGGGAGGATAGGAGGTTTATTATTTCACAGATGGATTTTCAGGGTATGATCAAATCAGAATTGCACCAGAATATAGACATAAAATTACTTTTGCAACAGAATGCAACTCTTATTAGACACAGTGATGCCATTTGGATTAAAGAATGTGCCTGCTATATTTTCCAGAGTTGTAAAAATGGCCTTAAAAGAATATATACACAACTCTCTAGAATTATACTTCGATGATTGGACAGTCTTTAGTCTCTTAAAGAAGCATGTGGCAAGCTTAAGGTTGATGTTTGATATGTTTAGGCAACACCAGATCTCATTGAAATTGAAAAAGTGCATATTTTGTGCAGCATTTGGTATATTGTTGGGACATGTAGTCTCTAAATGGGGATTAACGATGGATCCCATGAAGATCGCAGTTATTGTGAACTTGCCAACACCAAAAATTGTAAGACAACTGTGCACGAAACTAGGACACACTTGCTACTACCGGAATTTTATAAAGGGGTATGTGCAGATAACTGCACTGATGGAGAAATTGTTGAAGAAAGATGTGACTTTTCAATGGAGCAAAGAGTGCCAGAAGAGCTTGGATGTATTGAAAGAGAAGATGGTATCTCCACCTATTCTAGTTATTCCAGACTGGAAGAAGGAATTTGATGTAAATGTTAATGCATGTTTCGTAGCATTGGGCATAGTGCTAGTGTAGCTAGGAGTAGGGAAATTGATCGTCCTGTAGCATTTGCAAGAAGGAAACTATCCAACGTAGAAAGGAACTATAGCAGGAAAGAAAGAGAGGGATTAGCTATGGTATATGCATTAAAACAGTTTAGACACTACTTATTATGAGCACATTTCAAAATGTTCACTGATCCATGGTTGTTATTATTCCAAGAATATGACTTTGAAGTTATTATAAAGTTAGGGAAATTGAATGTTGGAGCCAATCATCTATCAAGAATAGGGATGGGAGAAGAACCCACAAATATTGAAGATAACCTACCTGATGCACATTAATTCACAACTAGAGTCACAAATGATCACTTCATAGATATTATTCATTTTCTGGAAATAGGAATAGTGCTTGAAAAATACACTATAAAGCAAAAGAATGTTGGAAAAATACTGAGAGGGCGAGTTGAATGACTATTTTAAACTTTCATAATAATAATTTTTCCTTTTCAAATGGTATATGCAATTTTACAGAAACCAAACAACGTATGTCCACAACTATAATGAATGAAACCAACGTATATATAATAAACATGTGAAACAACTAATTCATTGTCTGTTGAACTTAAATCAGAGTGTGATGCATTTACTAAGAAGTAAACAGACGCAATAAGAACAGAATAAATCAACACACATAAGACGCACACATGAACACCAGGATGTTTCAGGTGGAAACCCAATGTGGGAAAAAACCATTGTTGTTGTCATTTCAGTCTTCAATATTCTTATTATAAAAAGCAGTTTACAATTTTTGTATTGGTGCAGACTTTTTCCAATATGCAAGCTTCTACTTGCTGAAGGCTACAACCTTCACTCATTTTCCAGCTTCTATTGGAAGGGAGCTCCAACCCCCTAAATCTTGTACTGGCTAATATGTTTACTAGTATGTAGGTGTCGTCCCATAGAAGGCTACCACCTTCACTCATTCTCTAGCTACTTTTAGAAGGGAGCTACAACCCCCTAGCTCTTGTAGTGGCATAAACTTGTAGCAATATGTAGGCACTGACCTATAGAAGGCTACCACCTTCACTCTTCCTCCAGGGACCACATTTCATCAATTTTCAGACTGGATACTCTTGGTACACATCAACACAATATGTAGTCCATGTTTCATCAAATTTTCATACTAGAACCATCATTAACTTTGAAGCTCAAAATCAATCATCACAACTATAATACAACCATCAAATACAACTACATCAACCAATCATTGAAACCCATCAACTTTGAAGAAAAACACAATCAATCAATATGAATATTCAGATCACTATCACCGGAACGCAGAGATGAACCCAGGAGGCTACAACAACAACCAGAACCAAATGAAACCTCAAAAATCATATGTCAAAATGTATACGCTACTTCAATGAGGACAATCTGCGTGTATATGCTACTTTTTGTAACCCAACCTGCGCATACCTCTAAAGATACTGAATCATAAAACGTCTGAACCAAAAACTGTACTACCCAAAGACATTCTAAAGATCTACTGTAATATTATAGAGTTCTAAACAGATAGAAGTAAAGATCACCCTTCTTACTCAATCAATTAGTCAGCTAGACTCAATCTCCTTATGCAATCAATTTTACTTCAAATCTAATGAATAAATCATTGAAAAAAAATCAGTAAAATAGCAACACTGATCAGATAGATCAGTCATTTCTAAACAAAAAGCCCTTCCTCTGCATACGCTACTTGGAAGTGCCAAACCCGCATGTATACGTGCCTTCACCGAAGCGAACCTGCGTATAGATCTACAAATAATGACTTATAACTTCACAGTTTTTCAAGACTACAGATACACCTATACCAAAGAATTTAAATGATAAAACATGCATTAGAACTTAGATCTAGCCTATCCATTATCAGATCATACAATTATAAGTCATTTCAGGTCTCATGGTCTTGATCCAACATTGTATCTAAGGGTGCACAATATGTTTCAGATCTATATCATAACCATAACCCTTACAAAAAAAAATATACTTCAAATAGAAATATTCATGAAAAACCCTTTCACTTTCATGATTAGCCCTTTGATATTATCCTCCTTATATTCTTAGAGCCTTTGTCAATACCATGCACCAAAACAACACTTAGAACCTATAGTATTGTTAGATGGGATCACGTAACTGTTATTCCACTCAATATTGTGGGCTAATACCATGGTATGGACCCTTGGTATTCTTTAACCTTAATTTTCCATCCCATACGTTCTTTTCTTTCTGTGAAACTGTGTGCATACATATGCGCTCCTTTTATTCTTTGGACCCTCATGTATACACTACCTGGACTAGATTAAACAACATACATAACTTAAAAAATTCTCTTTTCTTAATTTCTTGATTCTGATCTATTAGCCTCTTATTGCAATAGGTTTCATATTTCATGATTGACTGTTTTACATGCCAAATATGTCATCTTTTCATGCTGCAAGGTTCCATATTTCCAAGAAGTTCCATTTTGAAGAATCATACCATTTTTGAAGAGTTTACAGTTAAGGGAAAGCCAAACAGCTTAATCTTGGCTTCCCTAGGTTTAAATTGCTTGTTCTAGAAGATAGAGAATGAATATCTGTCCAAACAGCTTAAGCTTGGCAGATGAGTAGCTAGGTAGAGAAATGAAGGAGCCCAACTACTTAATCTGGGCCCTTGGAAGAGATAAGGGTACATTTAGATAGGAGGGCAGTCAAAAGAAAAGAAGATAATCAGGGTCTGCAAGTCTAAGTGCACCCATTCAGAATGATGAAAAAATGTTACGTGTATTAGGCTGGGTAGGTAGTTTGAAGTTGCAGAAGCAAGGTTTTAATCAGTTTTGTCTTATCAAAAGGAGAACTCATCTCATCAATCACAGAAATGTTAAGGTAGTTGTTTGGTGGCAGAACCATGGAAGCATGTCTAACTCCCTTTCACCCCCCCCCCCCCCCAAACTTTCTTACTAACACCCCTAAAGGACCTTGGGATCTGCCCAACCAGTCCTGTTATCACTTCATTTTTGTAAAATACTAAGTCAAGTTTTGACTTTCTTCAATGAAAAGAATCCACATTTCTTGTGTAAAAATCATTTCTCTGCATTCCATTCACTTCTTATTTCTAAGTTTCAGTTCACAAACTTAGCCTCTCCCCTACACTTCACCTCACAAATTCATATTAACTCCTAATTCTATTATGTAGCTCCCTAACTACTTTCCCATCCCTATTGCTACAAAAACTATGTAAAAAACCCCAAAAATATATTTAATATCCCACCTTATAGCATTATAGCTATGTATATATGGTTTTCGGGAATGATAGTCCATCTGGGGCTATTATTAACCCATCCGCGTCCTAACCCTAGGATTAATCTAACCTCTGGTTGGATTAATAACCTATACCTACTCATCTACTCACCAAAACCCTATAATTTTTCCCCTCCGCAGTCATTTTCCAAATGTTTAATGTTTAATAGTTTTGGTCAAACATTAAATTAATTCATACTCGCATAGCACCCCATAACCCATAAAATCCGCATTTCCAAGGTTTTAGACCCCCCCTTCAGTGCGTAATTATTTTAATATATAGCGGGCCCCCGTACATTAACCTACCGCCAGCTCCGCGCTCCGTCGGCCCTCCGATCCGCCCTCCCAGATCCAACGGCTCTCACCGATTTCGGAGCCACCTCGATGTCCGATGGTTAGCTTCCGATGGCACGGTGGTTTTGCCATCGTACAGAAGACAGGTGTCCACCTTTTATTGCATCGTAGCCCCTCTGACACTTACCGCCCTCGTACAGAAGGCGGTCCGATAAAACCACAAACCGCCTTCTGTCTCTCCGCCCCTGACGACAGTGCTACGTCACCTCTGCGTCAACCCCCCACTGCTACGTGTCACTGCCACATCACTCTGCCGTACTGCCACGTCATCCGCCACATGTCCTCCACTGACATCACTGCCACATCACCCTGCCGTATCCAGGACCCGCCGCTAATGTCATGTTGACATCATCACAGAAAAGGTGCAAAGGGTGAAAATCGCGTCAAGCACTAATCGCCCATCGAAAACTGCCTCTGTTTTTTGTTTTAGGCATCCTTTGACATGATTTTCACCCTTTGCACCTTTTCTGTGATGACGTCAGCATGACGTCAATGGTGGGTCCCGGATACGATAGGGTGACATGGCAATGACGTCAGCGGAGGACATGTGGCGGATGACGTGGCAGTACGGCAGAGTGACGTGGTAGTGACACGTAGCGGTGGGGGGTTGACGCAGAGGTGACGTAGCACTGTCGTCAGGGGCGGAGAGACAAAAGGCGTTTTATGGTTTTATCGGACCACCTTCTTTACGAGGGCGGTAAGTGTCAGAGGGGCTCCGATGCAATAAAAGGCAGACACCTATCTTCTGTACGACGGCAAAACCACCGTGCCATCGGAAGCTAACTGTCGGACGTCGGGGCGGCTCCGAAATCGATGAGAGCCGTTGGATCTGGGAGGGCAGATCAGAGGGCCGACGGAGCGCGGAGCTGGTGGCAGGTTAATGTACGGGGGCCCGCTATATATTAAAATAATTACGCGCCGAAGGGGGGTCTAAAACCTTGGAAATGCGGATTTTATGGGTTATGGGGTGCTATGCGGGTATGAATTAATTTAATGTTTGACCAAAACTATTAAACATTAAACATTTGGAAAATGACTGTGGAGGGGCAAAATTATTGGGTTTTTGTGAGTAGATGAGTAGGTATAGGTTATTAATCCAACCTGAGGTTAGATTAATCCCAGGGTTAGGACGCAGATGGGTTAATAATAGCCCCAGATGGACTATCATTCCCCAAAACCATATATACATAGCTATAATGCTATAAGGTGGGATATTAAATATTTTTTGGGGTTTTTTACATAGTTTTTGTAGCAATAGGGATGGGAAAGTGGTTAGGGAGCTACATAATAGAATTAGGAGTTAATATGAATTTGTGAGGTGAAGTGTAGGGGAGAGGCTAAGTTTGTGAACTGAAACTTAGACATAAGAAGTGAATGGAATGCGGAGAAATGATTTTTACACAAGAAATGTGGCTTCTTTTCATTGAAGAAAGTCAAAGCTTGACTTAGTATTTTACAAAAATGAAGTGATAACCGAACTGGTTGGGCAGATCCCAAGGTCCTTCAGGGGTGTTAGTAAGAAACTTTGGGGGGGGGGGGGGGGGGTGAAAGGGAGTTAGACATGCTTCCATGGTTCTGCCACCAAACAACTGCCTTAACATTTCTGTGATTGATGAGATGAGTTCTCCTTTTGATAAGACAAAACTGATTAAAACCTTGCTTCTGCAACTTCAAACTACCTACCCAGCCTAATACACCTAACATTTTTTCATCCTTCTGAATGGGTGCACTTAGACTTGCAGACCCTGATTATCTTCTTTTCTTTTGACTGCCCTCCTATCTAAATGTACCCTTATCTCTTCCAAGGGCCTAGATTAAGCAGTTGGGCTCCTTCATTTCTCTACCTAGCTACTCATCTGCCAAGCTTAAGCTGTTTGGACAGATATTGATTCTTTATCTTCTAGAACAAGCAATTTACACCTAGGGAATCCAAGATTAAGCTATTTGGCTTTCCCTTAACTGTAAACTCTTCAAAAATGGTATGATTTTTCAAAATGGAACTTCTTGGAAATATGGAACCTTGCAGCATGAAAAGATGACATATTTGGCATGTAAAACAATCAATCATGAAATATGAAACCTATTGCAATAGGAGGCTAACAGTGGCTCCACTTGGGGATGGTTTTTCAAGATGAAAAGCCAAGAACAGCAGGTCAGAATGCCTTGATCTTCAATTGTTGCTGTAGACTGAAATTCTCCTTCTTCTCAATGCCTTTGACCAAATTCTCATAAGCTAATATGCAGTATCCTTTTGAGCTGAATTGCAGAAAAATTATAGCTCTTCTTCTTGCCTTTTGGGTGCTTGTAAACATATTGAAATCTTCTTGAGCACTTCTTTTTTATTTCAAAAAACAAAGATTTGAAATAGAGCTTTCTTTGATCTTCCCTTCAAAATTTTCTGCGTTGTTCCCTGTTGTTTGCCTGCTATAAGAAAAAGTGCTGAAAAATACAAATATTAATGTACAGATAGTATACAGAGCTGTGTTGCATTCAACAAAAGGGATCATGATAGTGCTTTAGCATTCAGCCATTGACAGGGCCTTCTTCAGTTGTGCTGCCATCCAAACTCTTCAGAAAATATGTGTTGTTGCCTTGAATAGCAGAAATAATAAAGGGGCTTTCCACAGGAAATCAAACTTTCCATGCTTTCCTTTGTCCTCTCTTATTGAATCCCATCTTAAGACTTTGTTGCCTATGTAGAAATCTTCAGCCTTGGTTCTTTTGTCAAACATTTTCTTGAGCTTCTTTTGTAAAATCTGAGCTCTGTCGTACACTTGCTCTCTTGTTTGCTGCAAATGGTTGGTTTGGTTTATTCTTCTTTGGATATCATTTGGCTCTGCCTGAATCTCTTGCAGCAATTTGGTAACAGGGATTCCCAAAGAAGAGAGGAACCTGGCCTCCATGCCATAGACTAACTCATATGGGCTCATCCCAATGGATCTCTTGGTTGACAATCTGTCTGCCCATAGTGCATTCACCAACTTCTTATGCCAATTCTTTTTGTTCTCCTCCAAGACTTTTTTGATGATGTTGATAATGCTTTTGTTGGAGGACTCAGCTAGGCCATTGCCTTGAGGGTAATAGGCTGTGGAGTGACCTAAGGTAATGTGGAATTTGTGGCAAAAACTGATCATTTTCTTGGATTTGAAGGCAGCAGCGTTATCTGTAATGATCTTCTCAGGACAGCCAAATCAGGACAAAATGTTGGTTTCAAGGAATTGGATGATGGTGGATTCATTTGCTTGCCTACATGGGATGGCTTCAATCCACTTGGTAAAGTAATCTGTGGCTGTTAGAATCCACTTATGTTGGCCAGAAGAGGATGGATGGATTTCTCCAATGAAGTCAAGACCCCATTGTTGAAAAGGCTTCTCGGTTGAAATGGGCTTAAGGGGCAAGGGTAGAAGCTTTCTTTTGCCTTCAAAGATTTGGCATTTGTGGCATGAAACAACAAACTTTCTCACATCAGCAAACAAAGAGGGCCAATAGAAGCAAGCCCTTAGTATCTTATCAGCAGTGGACTTCCAATATAAGTGCCCTCCATAGTCCCCTGCATGAAATTCTTTCATGACACTGTTAGTTTCATTCATAGTTAGACAATTCAACAATATTCCTTCATGATTTTTTCAAAACAAGGCACTATCTAAGACACAAAACTTTGATGCTTTCATCTTTAAAAATCTCCTTTTGGTTCTGGACAACCCTGGAGGAGCACACAAGTTTAACAATATAAAACATATATCAACATACCATGGGGATTGCAAAAAAGCTTCACTGATCTGTGGAGTCACCAACTCCTGTTCATTGTCCAGTTGATTAATGTCTAAGGCTTGAAAATTGGTCTCGGACATTAGTTTGGCTAAAACTTGTCCCTTTATCAGCTTAGTGGGTTTTATCTCAATGTCATACTCAAGGATATTGGCAATCCATTTTCCTGTTTTGCCTTCTATGCCTTCTTGGGTTAATATGTATTTTACAACAGCATTTGGCACGTAAGCAATCACATGTGAATATAAAATGTAAATTATGAAATCTTTGATTGCTTTAACAAGGGCATATGCTTGCTTCTCCATGATTTGGTCCTTCAAGGGTGCATCTTGAAACTCTTTAAATAAATCAACATATTTTGGTTTTTGAACGGGAGGCAAAGACTTAGACAGTTTAATCATTTTGGCTTTCTCTGCTGTCCCAATATTACAGTCTTCCACAACAGTGTTTAGGGGCTGCATCTTTGGCTTTTTGGGGACATCGTTTGAATCAAATATGTCTTCTAATGGAGTATGGCCAGCAGGTAGAAAATTGTCTTTTAAATCAATCGCTTCGGCCTCTGCTTTAGCTATTTCATCTAAATGCATTTGCTTCAGCTCTTGCATGTTTTTCTCATAAAAGATGGTTGGGTGCAACATTTGATTTGCTACTTCAGCTGTTATAGTTTGCTCATTTTGGCTCATTCGCTGTTGTGGGTTATCCATGGTATCTTCATCAATGTTTAAGCTTGAGAATTCTTGCTGTAAGGTAAGAAAATTGTTGATTTGAGCATCATCCTCAAACACTTGCCAATCTTTGATATTGTTAGGGACAACAGGCCTGTGCTTTATCTCAACAGTAAAGTGGTGATTGGGCTCAAAGGGCAGCTTGCAAGTGCTAGCAAAAGTAGCTAAACTATGAGCATGCATGTTATGACTTCTAGAAATCTTAGCAAGCTTGGATTTGGTGAAGGAATTGAGTATTTCTGTGGCAGCAGACCTATAAGCTCTTAGCCTATTTTCATTAGTAACAAAGTTACCTCTCATTTGTTGAATGATCAAGTCGGAGTCACCTAGAATGGACACTTTTGCAGCTCCTAGAGCTTTGATCATTTTAAGGCCTAAAAGGAGAGCCTCATACTTTGCCATGTTGTTGGTGCATTTGAAGTTTAGTCTATAAGCATGACCCTCTGCATGGCTGTTATGTGTATTGTGAATGCCCCTGCTCCTAGCTTATTAACATAACTATCAAACTCTAAATACCATGTGATTTCTTGCTTGTGGTTAGTATTAAGAGTTTCAGTCATTTTAGGATTGGGCGGACCTAGGTTTTGTGCTTCATGTGGTTTTTCTTATATGCTCGTTGCACTAATTGTTTTAATAGTTTTACGGGTATGGGCAACCGACTCTTGATTGATTCATGTTTCTTGTTCTAAAGGCAAAGGCTTCTCATCAGTGGGAGGGCAGTTATCATCATTGAACAATATAAAGGAATCCATATCAGAATGGATTGAGTAAATGGGAAAGTTTTAGGGTTTTTCCTCACTACTTACCACATATTTCATCAGTGTTTCTCTATACAGTCTCTTTGGTTGCCCAAAGACTGAAATAGTGGCATAGGAGAGGTCTAGTTGGAGAGATCCTTGGAGTTTTGCTCCCCAAGATCTTGATAAGAGCATGCCATACTTTGGTGGAATGTCAGCAACCACCACGTCCATTAGGATCTTTATGTTGGGAAATTGGACTAAAGACACACAAAGGTCTTTGATTAAGCCTAAACACTTGACCTGACTAGAATCAAATGAGAATAAGTCTTTGTAGGGTCTAGTGACATCAACGTTTAGCTTCTCCATTACAGCTTTGGGCATTAGATTGTGTGAAGCACCTGAATCAAACATAGCATTGTGCAACACTTTATCATGAATGTGCAAACTGACATAAAAGGGTAGAACAGCTCCATGTCCTGATTTACCCTTGACTTCAGGACCAAAAAGTAATTCAGGTTGATCATCTAAGACATTAACATCATCCCTGTTCTCTGGCATTTGTAGTGATCTTTTGATTTGCTATCTGTACACATCATGTTTGGCAAGCTCAGAGAGAGGAATAGATATCTTTAATTTACCAATTTCTGCTTCTAAATCAAAAGGTTTTACTGACTGTGTTTTAGTATTGTGGCTGGCAGATTTTCCCTTTTCAATTGTATCTTCAGTGATCTTCTCTTGGTTATCAGTGATTTCCTGAGATTGTTCTGTTTTGGAAAGGCTTCGAGGAGTGCTATTTACATTGTATTTTGAGGGAAAGGATACAAAAGGCTGGTTATTAGAGGGTTGCATGTCAGATACATCCTCTATGGTCACTTCTTTTAATTTTGGGTCTGTTTTATCAGCAGGTTCTGTGATAGCGGCCTTGTCTTTTACTTTCTTAGGCTGCTTGGCATCCTTTGGCTTGCTAGTTTCAGGCACAACTATGGTTCTGCTCCACAATTTGTACTGTTTATGTACCTCATAAACTGCTGCATCATAGCCTTCTCTAAAATCAAATAACTCTCCTGATTTGGTTTGAGATTGGTTGGAATTATGGGCCTCTTGATCCTCTTGTGTTAAAAAGACTTGGCATTCACTGTCCAAACCCATCAAGTTTATGTGAGTGTCCTCTATCTGCTCACTAGATGTGGATGCTTCAGCATAGTTTTCATGAAAAGGAGGTCTTATATCATGGTCAGGACTTGCCCTTCCAACGTTTGGGTTCTGATTTTTTCTAAAGTTTGGATTTCTGATAGGATTGTTTTGTTGTCCTTCCCATGAGGCTTTTCTTTCAATAGTTCCCATTCTATTTTCAAAGCTGTCCATACCTTTGATGATTGTGTCTAATTTTTGCTCAAAGGCTGAAGGTTCATCTTTAAAAGTGGTTCTTCTCTTAGCTATTGCTCTATTTCTCTTGGCAATCAGATTTGCCTCCACACTAACAGCTACATTCTGCATGTTTGCTAAGGTTTGAGGGGCTCTTTCCCTTAATTGATAAGCCATGTCTGAATCAAATCCATTAGGGAATTTGTATAAAGCAAGATCAGGTGGAGGTCTAAGGTTTTTTGGAATAGTGTTGTAAACATTGTTAAACCTGGCACAATAGTCTAAGACAACTTCTTGAGGGCCTCTTTTGATAGTGTCATACTCGGATAATATGTGCAGAGGGTCCTTCTTCTTCTCCCATCTGTTAAGAAATGTTTGGTAAAGGGCCTCTGGGTCAGCTATGGAATTTGCAGGAAGAGCTCTAAACCATGGCCTTATATCTCCTGTTAAACTTTGGACAAAAATCTTCATTCTTACACTATCATCATCTATTTCATAACTCTCAAAATAGTCCCGCATTTTCTTGGTATGTTGCAGGATTGTGCCAGAACTAGTACCATCAAAATATGTGATTTTGGTTTGATAATCCTGAGGCATAGCCCCTGGATTTGCAGGTAACTGTAAAGGTGCATATTTGTTAGCCATATTTACAGGGATAAGTGGAACGACTGGATCAGCTGGAACAACTATAATAACAGGGGTGGTAGTGGTAGTATGCGCAGTGAATGGAGGTGTTGAAAAGGTGCTTGGAGATGTTGATGACGAACAAGGGGAAGTAGGGGTTTGAATGAAACAAAACTTTAACAGGGGTTGGAAAATAGCTTGGCTGAACTATTTCAGGACTAGAATCAGCAAACTCTTCTTGTTTTTGTTTGCTAAGGTTTCTAGAGATTAAATTGGGATTTTCAAAAACAGCTGGTGGATTTGGGTCTAGATTTGACCTAGTATTATGTGTTTTCTTCTTGGGAGCCAGCTTCTAACTTGTTTTTTGGAATTTTCTGAATAAGGTTCCCCAGTGGAGTCGCCAATGATGTTATCACTTAGGTTCTCCCTTGGCTCCTTAAGGGATACGACCGAGGTAACCACAAACCAATCTTTGGGCTACAGGTCCTAGCCTACCTGCAGCCAGAGAGGGCTCTCTCTTTAAAATTTAGCTTTGTTTTGGGTTGATTTTAGGCTAGTTATGGGGTACATGGGTTTTGTTTTGATTTTGGTGGGAAGGATGATGTTTTCAAGCAAAGTTGGGATGCATAGTGTGAGAAGTTCAAACCATTGAGCATGGAGTCATGGATTAGGTCTTGCTGTTGCGTTTTCTTGGTCACAAGAGGAATACAGAGCAGGATAGCTACACATAGAACAATATCAAGCTGGAATAAAGATGGAATGAAGGTCAGAGATGAAAGGCAACTAAGAATCTTTCATTAGCTAACAGGGAGGTAAGGTGAATGAAAGTCTGTCTAGGAGCAGTCAAGAATTCCTAAATAATAGTCATATGTGAAAGAAACAGGGTAAACATGATCATTTAAGTATGCATATTCATAACCATTTCTGAAGAAAACATATACAAATAACAAGAATTGAGCATAGAGTGCAGTCAAGCAATGCCTAAGCTATTCTTCTTTCTTGCTATTTAGATGGTAACACAATGGTGGTGTAAACATATATAAACTATAAACAGAGGTAAGAAAACACTTATTGAGCCATGTAGTAGCACAGGAATTCTACAGTCACTCTGTGGCCATTAAATAACACAACAGACATTTCTTCATCCAACGCATTCCAACAGTCTTTGATTATAGAGTTCTCAAAGTATACAACACAAGTCTAGAATGAGGATTATCAACCAACCAACCCTTTAAACAATGAATCAGGGTGGTTTATATAGAGAAAATATCCAAAAATATCTATTACAGCAGACCTTAAACAGATCTGAGGGAAATGAGTTCTTTAATCTAATCCTATCCTGAAATTAATGCAAGAAGATATCTATTTGAGCTGAGCTAGAGGCAGCTGCATAAAAATGAGTTAATCTGGTGTCTTTGGTGGCTCGGTGTAGTGTTTCTCTATAATTGTGCCTTTAATCTCTTATCTGCACTTCTAAGGTGGTTATGCTGCTTTTAGGTGGCTTTAATGTGCACTAATCCCGATCTAATGAGCTTTGAATGGCCTTTACTGCTTCTTTGACTTGGATGGAGGCCTTAAATGTTCACCTGCTTTGATATTGCCGATCTGATACACTTTTCCGCTTCACTGATATTCTTTAATTGAATCTGGGCTTTATCTTTCCACTGATACTCTTTAACACTTGAATCGGGCCACTTTCTCTCCCTTGATATGCTAGAAACTGTGAAATCTCCCCTTTTCTACCCTTTCAAGGCAAAAATAACTGCTGCAAATGCTTTTCGTGGCCTCTAGAATGTTATCGGTGCTGGCCGATTGAATATGAACATACATGAAGAGATCCCGTCAAATAATGGTGGAGGAATCCAACCTGATAACTGTGCTGGGCTGAGGCTGGCTTTTAATTTGTGTTTTTGGGCTTTGCAGGTAGCCGAGCAATAGGAAGCTCTCTATTTTGAGAAATTTTTCTTAGAGATGCATCGCTAAGAAAAATTGCTCAAAATAGAGAGCTTCCTATTGCTCGGCTACCTGCAAAGCCCAAAAACGCAAATTAAAAGCCTCGCTAAGAAAAATTGCTCAAAATAGAGAGCTTCCTATTGCTCGGCTACCTGCAAAGCCCAAAAACGCAAATTAAAAGCCAGCCTCAGCCCAGCACAGTTATCAGGGTGCATTCCTCCACCATTATTTGACAGGATCTCTTCATGTATGTTCATATTCAATCGGCCAATGCCGATAGCATTCTAGAGGCCACGAAAAGCATTTGCAGCAGTTATTTTTGCCTTGAAAGGGCAGAAAAGGGGTGATTTGATAGTTTCCAACATATCAAGGGAGAGAAAGTGGCCCGATTCAAGTGTTAAAGAGTATCAGAGGAAAGATAAAGCCCAGATTCAATTAAAGAATATCAGTGAAGCAGAAAAGTGTATCAAATCGGCAATATCAAAGAAGGTGAACATTAAAGGCCTCCATCCAAGTCAAAGAAGTAGTAAAGGCCATTCAAAGCTCATCAGATCGGGATTAGTGCACATTAAATCCACCTAAAAGCAGCATAACCGCCTTAGAAGTGCAGATAATAGATTAAAGGCACAGTTATAGAGAAACACTGCACCGAGCCACCAAGGACACCAGATTAACTCATTTTGATGCAGTTGCCTCTAGCTCAGCTCAAATAGATATCTTCTTGCATTAATTTCAGGACAGGATTAGATTAAAGAACTCATTTCCCTCAGATCTGTTTAAGGTCTGCTGTAATAGATATTTTTGGATATTTTCTCTATATAAACCACCCTGATTCATTGTTTAAAGGGTTGGTTGGTTGATAATCCTCATTCTAGACTTGCGCTGTATACTTTGAGAGCTCTATAATCAAAGACTGTTGGAATTCTTTGGATGAAGAAATGTCTATTGTGTTATTTAATGGCCACAGAGTGACTGTAGAATTCCTGTGCTACTACATGGCTCAATAAGTGTTTTCTTACCTCTGTTTACAGTTTATATATGTTTACACCACCATTGTGTTACCATCTAAATAGCAAGAAAGAAGAATAGCTTAGGCTTTGCTTGACTACACTCTATGCTCAGTTCTTGTTATTTGTATATGTTTTCTTCAGAAATGGTTATGAATATGCATACTTAAATGATCATGTTACCCTGTTTCTTTCACATATGACTGTTATTTAGGAATTCTTGACTGCTCCTAGAGAGACTTTCATTCACCTTCCGTCTCTGTTAGCTAATGAAAGATTCTTAGTTGCCTTTCATCTCTGACCTTCATTCCATCTTTATTCCAGCTTGATATTGTTCTATGTGTAACTATCCTACTCTGTATTCCTCTTGTGACCAAGAAAACGCAACAGCAAGCCCTAATCCATGACTCCATGCCCAATGGTTTGAACTTCTCAGACTATGCATCCCAACTCTGCTTGAAAACATCATCCTTCCCACCAAAATCAAAACAAAACCCATGTACCCCATAACTAGCCTAAAATCAACCCAAAACAAAGCTAAATTTTAAAGGGAGAGCCCTCTCTAACTGCAGGTAGGCTAGGACCTGCAGCCCAAAGATTGGTTTGTGGTTACCTTGGTCGTATCCCTTAAGGAGCCAAGGGACAACCTGAGTGATAACATGATTTGTAATCCTTTGTCCCATCATCCTGTTCTTCTGTACCATTACTCTGTTCCCATCATCCTTTTATTCTGTAACATTACTCTATTAACTCTGAATAGACCTGTTATAATGTGAGTTTCCCTTTATCATTTCTAAACTGACCTGTATGTGGGTTGTCATCAAGGACATGACATGTAACATAATGTCAACAATCTCCCTCGTTGGACTTGATGGCAACCATATTGGTGTTGATCACTTCAAGATGTAGAACCTGTTATATATATCAAACAACACTTAGATACTCTTCCCATTTGACATCAAGAGCAAAGGGAGGACCAAGATATTCTCCCCCTTAGTACGTGATGAGATGCACTAGCTCCCCTTGAGCATTTGTAGAGTCTGCAGCAATATTTTTCAAAAGAATAAAATGACTCTATAACTCAACTATGTGAGTATGACCTTCCTATCACCAATGACTCATACATACATCAATCACCCAACCAAGTTGGGACAAATCAAATGTTCATACATGACTGAAAATTGCAATTATTACATAATCCTTCCCATGCATAGTGGGGGTACAAATTACATCATATGTCCAAAAGGACTGATTCATAATAGACTATGACAGAAAGAGACATATTATTACATCATAGGTATTTACATGAAATCTTCATAAAATGACATTAATAACTAAGACCATAGCTAAATTTAGCAACCTTGATGCCAACAATGAATAATATTTTGAAGGCTAATTCTCCCCCTTGTTATAGACATTTTTGTGCCTTACAGCTATAAGCATGAAATGTCCATAAACCAAGGGATCCTAAGTCACTAAAGGTGTTGTTCCAGCTCCTAAAGAAACAAGGTCAACAAATTACAGCTTCTCCCAGAAGTTCTCCACCAGAAACTACTCAAAACTAGTCAAAACAAGATCATTTCAAGTGCTCCACTAGCTGGCTGCGTTGCAAAGCACCCAAATACACTGGCTAGGTGCATTGAAACGCACTTGAATGCACTACCAAGGTGCGTTGAGCGGGAAATGACAAGTGGCAGAGTCATTCAACGAGGTGGAGGGACAATGGAAGCTTCCAGAATCTTCTCCAATGACACTTTCCTCACTGAATTCGACCAGTGATGAGTAAGAGGCTCTCAGTCTCCAAGTGGAAGCAAGAACTGACAGAGAGAAGCCACTAATCAATTCATGAGCTGACTCATCCTCTTTACATACATCTATATATGGATACCTCACCAAGAGATCCAGATGCTGGAATTTTGTACATTGCAGAGAATTGCTGTTGGTTTTGTGATAGATATCAGAGTATTGGGTGATTTATGCTTTGTTGGAGGTGAAGAAGGGATTCTATGCTGGGAGGTTGATGCTGGATCAGGAATCATCGGTTGTAACTCCTCCCAGATCTTCTTGTTTTATCAATAAAACTACTTGAGTTTCTCCTACATGCTTGTATATCTGATGTATGTTATATTTGTATGTTTAGTTTAAAACTGATCCTAAGCTTTTTATGAACATAAATCCATGTCTTTGTGTAGTTTCTCTCTTCTGTGAACTTGCAGGAACTTGGTGACGCTGGGCAAGTGAGGGAGCAGATTGGTGGAAGCTGGCAAAGAGAAGAAAGATTGGAAAGAACAACTAGCGCAAGACACAGGTCGGTTCATCTTAATCATCTTCATTTATAGTTCATAAAGGAGAATACAAGAGTAGTTTTCCTTGTTTGTTTCTGAGGTCTCTGTCACAACCCTGTGGGATAGGGTCGTTCTGAATAGACACTTTTCCCGAAAACAAAATGGTGACTCCACTGGGGATCGTGTCTAGTTAGTTTATTTGTGTTTCTATTGTTGTTCATCTCATAAACTTAGGAGTAGCGAATCGAACTGCATTTTCCATTTACAAATGCAAAGTAGACATCTGCTACTCTAGTCCATTCACTGGGCCTGATGATCTGAATAGTTGACTCACAAATTATCTGATTACCCTTTTTGATAGCTCTTAAACCTCTTATAAATCAACCCTCTGATTGTGCACTATTGATTGCTTTTACCCGGCCAAAAACCATAGATTAAACTGCAAACCGTGACCTAGAACCCGGAGACAATTCTCGTTTCTGCTTCAACGCAGGCTCTGTGAAGAGACTCTGCATTTTAGCGCAGTTCCCGAGAGGGCTACCTGCGTTGCAATTCAGTTTCTCTGTGTAGCAGGTGCGTTGATCAGCCTAGCCCTGTCTAGCTGAGGTTCTTTGCTCATTTTTTCCAGTTTTGCCTCTGATTTTTGCAGCCTGTGATCAGTGTGTTTGTCTGTCTAAAAGCCCCTTTTCTTTGCCTTAATTCTGCCTCAGTTGTATAAAAGAAATTGTATTTGTTTTTGTGTATTTGTTACGTCATTTACAGTTTCCCATTGCAAAAGTAAACTGGTCATACTGTCGCCCTTAGATCTAGACCTGTCGTAAGTGTCGTTTTGATCTTAGGAGAAAGTATATTTGCTGTTGACAGTTGATTACGCTTTTACTTTTGCCTTTGGCTTGAATTTGTGAATTTCTAGTGTCGAAACAAGTGTTTACTTCAAAATCATAAAGTGTCGTAATCGTCTCTACCTTTTGATTTCGAAAAGAAGCTTGTTTGTGTTTTTCACTTGAAATCGAATTCAAATTTATACAACAACTTTCTTTTTAGGCATCAATATTAAGAAAGTGAAAAACAAATACATGCACAAGTGCATTTGCATATTGACAGTTTGTATGGCTTGATTTAGGAAAAGTGCATTTACAGTGTGCTCTTTGCTCTTTGAGAAAAGATTGTGTCTTTCTTTTCCCCTTGTAGCTAGGATTTTCATTGCTGAAAAGAGATAAAAAGCTTGCTTATCATCTTTAGATTGCATTTTAGGAATTACATCTACATCTCGTGGTGAACCCAAAAGGCAAACTTCATAAGAAAGATCAACCTAAAATAAATTCAATGAACTTAACAACGCTTTGTAACTTAACGCACAACATCTAGAGGTCTAGGCTAGAGACGTGTTCCGGCGTCGTAAAGCCTGGTAACTGTTGTCCTCACTGATGGTTGGGTGATTCCTCCACTTTGAGACGATAAGTGCCAGTGCGTATTTGTGCTCCCACGTATCGTCGAGTATATATTGGGAGACCCCTATAGGCATAAAACCTTTATCCATAGGAAGCCGTGTCGGCCGCCCTACTGATCGCAATGCACTGAACACAGCATTCGGGAAGATTGACTGCCGTACCCTAAAAAGTATTCTGCAGTTTTGCGATTGGTTTGGTTCTCCCTCTACCTAGATCTCCAAAGCAGTCCCTTTCGTTCCTTTTCAGACTCCTTAACGGAAAAGGTCCATCTGAGCACTTGTCACTTCAGGCATATTAAAAATCGAAGGAGACTAGAGTCATCTTTTGTTTTTTCTCGACTCTTTAAAACTGAAAAAACAAGTTATGTCAAACCGTGTTAAAATTTATTTTAAACGGAATATTCATACCCTTTTCCTGCGTTGATCTTTAGGTTGAGAAAATGGAGCCTACCAACCAAGGAATTCCCCTTGGTGGAAATCCTAGTCCTTTCTCCTCTTGGGGAGATGTTGGTGCGCCCCATATGGCCACATTGTCGCTTCCAGGACTGACAATTGGCTTGCCAGTATGGCTCTTCTCAACCAATGTCGTTCAGAACACCACTATTCCTAAACAATCGAATCAGCAATTAGACGAGTCCAGAGTTACCCACCAGCCTTCTACTTCCTCTAATTCTTCCTCTCCTCCTTCCTCTTCGCTTGACGGGACTGGTAAAGCTAAAAGCCAAGTTCCTAAGGAGAAGAAGGAAAAGAAGAAGAAAGAGAAAAAGAAGAAGGAGCCAAAGGCGAATAAGGGAAAACGAGTGTCGTCTAATGAAAATCCACACACAGCACCGACCAGGCCTAAATCGCCATGTGTCATTTGCAGAGGAGACCACTTTCACAAAGATTGTCCTTGCATCCCCCAGATACTAAGGGACTGGTCTCCTCGTTTGCACAATCCGGTGTCATCAACCTCTGGAGATCATGTTGAAAGCACACCATCAACTAGTGAAAGTGAAGCCCCAGGACAAAAAGGGAAAGCTAGATTTCCCTGTAGACTGTGCGAAGGCGACCATGCCCTCCACCGTTGTCCCTTCTTAGACGAGGCTAAAAGAGTTTTGGATGATCGTCCGGTTTCACCATTACGACTTCCTCCTGGATATAAAAAAGTCTTGCCGAGTCCGTCGCCAGTTGAGAACCCAGCTGGCCCACTCAAGTGCTCAGCTGAAGCGTCTATCATTGAGGATACACCAACTGAATCCATACCAGACGAAAGTCAAAAGGTCGAGGTGGCAGTTGACCCGGTCTTGCCTTCAGAGGTTTTATCTTCGAATGATACAGTCACTAAAGAGAACAAAGATGACACCATCCAAATTCTCTTCATCAACATAGACTCCGACGAACATGGGGGCAATCTACCCATTCCTTTACCGCAGGAAGGAAGTTCGTCAGAGCCATACCCGGCCGTCTACTCGGTCCCACCTCCAAGCAACCTAGTTGTATCCTTCGACTGGAATCAACTAGGCAGACCCCGTTTGCCAGCAAGCATACCATTCCGAATTATTATTCAAATATATAGAATGGTCATGGCCGGTACCATCATTGATGAGGGGGCTTCTGTGAGTATCCTTTCCTCTATTGCTTGGAAAGCGATTGGTTCGCCATCGCTGTCGCCTGAGATGAGAAATCTGACAGGCTTTGATAAAGGAACCAGTCGACCTTTAGGGATCCTTCCTAATGTGCCCATAACATTGAGAGGGAAGACAGTTCGCATGAACGTCATGGTCGTTCAAGGACCCTTGGATTATAACCTACTCCTTGGATGAGACTATATTTATTGCATGGGAGCCATCGTCTCCTCACTCTTTAGAGTAATGTGTTTTCCACACGAAGGAAGAGTGGTCAAGCTCGTGGACCAGCGTTCATTTCCTGGATCACGCATAGCAAATAGTCATATACCGTCTCTAAATGGTCTCTTCACGCAAGAAATGTCTCAAGTCCCAGTCCGTCCTCCCGATGAGCGCGAGTAATTCGGAGGGATATGACTAAAACCCAGGGGGCATGCGTCCTGGTCTACTTCGGCAGGAAAACTTCGGGTATAGGGTAGGTTTCCGCGGGAGAATATGACTAGTCTGTACCCCGTCCGTCGGTGGAAGAGGGGTTATTCTAGAATAAGATTCTCTTGTCAAAGTTATGTGAGTTGACAGACGGAGTCACTCACCCTTGTTTATCTCGGTAGACACCGCCGAAGAAGTGTTTTGTTTACGCCGTAAATAGAACAATCTTTGGGTAACCTGTAAGAGGTAGGCCTCTCCTGATAAAACAAATGTTTTGTCTGCAAATTGAGGGGTAACCTTGAAACCATATTTTATACCTGGGGGCATGCAAACCTTTTGGCATGCAAGCGAAAGAGCGATTATTTATCTGTTTTTGGGATTAGTCGTTTCCTAACTTGCATAAAGAAAGGATGTGGGGCAAAAATCTAAAAGTTGCCGTTTATATGAGACATTCTTATCATATGACTGGATTAATCGAGCAGTTTTAGCGCATAGTTCAAGCTCGTTAAAAAATAAACATAAGTTCGAGAAAATGTTTCCGCCCGTGTTTAAGCTCGTTAAAAAATGAACTATCCTCCGGTAAATAACCACCGTGAATGAAGCATTTTCAACCATTAAAGCCTTGGTCGTGTTTGCACCGTCACCTCCACTTTCCCATTGGCCGATCATTCACCTCCATTTGATTGTTTAGCCATTTTGAGGAACAGCTGCGAAGAGTGATTTCACTAGCCATCCTTGTGACACTGCCGTGATTGGAAAATTCCAAACCTTACCTGGAATCAGTTGCTACCCGTGTTATCACTCGTTCCTCAAAAGACGAGTCTTCTTTAAGCTCTTTTCATCTGACTCGTAAAATATGAAAAGATTTCCGAGTTTTGGCCTTCCAGCTCATTGAAGCGACAGGAAGTGCTATCCCTCCTCTAGATTTTAATCTTTTTGGACTTGAGGGATTATTGCACAAAAAAATCGAGCGCTTGTTTTGTTCGGCTCGTTAAAATTATCGAAAATTCATCCCTTCTGTATTGTTTTATACTTTTTCGGACTTAAGGGATTAGATGACGAAAAAGGAATTCCGGAGTTATCTTTACGTACCTTTTCATACTCCCTAAGAAGGAAAAGGACCGAGTTATCTTTGTCGTTAGACTCGTTAAAAGGATTAATAGCGACAAACTTGTCTTTAGACGAGAACGAGTTTAACTATCGCTAGGCTCGTTAAAACATAGTGATGGGTTTGCCCGAAGGGTAAATTATAGAACAAGCATATGTTATCCTCCTCAAGCTTGACAAAAATAAAGAGGTACTGGTCAGAAATGACTGGGGAAAAATTGGGAAGAAAACTCAAAGAAATTTTATTGGTAGCAAGTCTCTCTTGAACATGACACTTCCACTCCGTGCCAGAGTCGGGTTGGGTTGTTTCATTCACCGGTCACATCACCATGGTCATGCCATACCATCCACATTTGGGGTAAATGCTATCGATCCATCACACAAGTGTCGCCGACATGTTCAAGAGAAGTCATCCAGAGAAGTCACCCGTGGCCCATCCACTACCATACATTATACTTCATTCTTTCATGACCGCCACCCTGAACCATATATCACCAGATCGTTTTCACTTCCATCAAAATCATTTGCTCCGTTCCGTGTCATTGATGTGGGATTCATTAAGGCCCTCCTTTGATGGATCGCTTCTTGTCGACATCAGCTCATTATCCAAGAAGTTGATCTAGGGACACCCCTTCAGTACTTTGAAGCTTGCATGCCTCAATGGCAAGTTTCTCACTTCCGGCGACAGGTATACATCAATGACCTTCGACCGAAAGATTTTACATGGTGTTCGACGCCAAATTCTTTATTCACACCACGTGAATTGTACTGTAGTACCTTGAGGGTCATTATCATTATCGGTGATTCCTCTCGCGCTTATTAACGGTTTACATCATTGACTGGTAATCAAGCGATGTCTTTCCATGTTCGACTTCAAAACAATTCTCACATGGATCGACTTGTACTTCGAGTGAAGATCAGACGAGATTGAAGACCCCAGATCTAGTTTCATCCATCCGGGCTGCGATATATATTCAGGAAAAAATAAAGACATTGAAATGTATAGCATTGCAGCACAGATAATCATCCTACCAAAAGGGATGATGACTTCACCAGAATCATCAGTCTACCATCAGACGATTGTCTATCCTATGTACATGAAAATGAATTTATAAAGCTGAGCATGGGAATGCCCTGTTGGAAATAATACTGAGAGGGGGGGTGAATCAGTATTATCAGATCAATCAAACTTTTTCAATTTCATGCTCAGAAACATATACGCTACTTCAATTAAGTGAACCCGCGTGTACACGCTACTGTGTCTAATGAAACTCGCGTATATCCAGAGATCTTATAATTCAGTTAGCTTAATCTTCAGTAAATGCATCAGATCATTATTAAGCATATTAACAGTAAACAGGTGCAGAATAACAGAACAGAACATCACACAAGAGCCACACACATGAACACCATGATATAAGGTGGAAACCCAATGTGGGTGAAAACCACCTGCTGCAATTCGTCTCTTTCTTCTTTAATAAGAAACTTCTTTTACAATGCACTGGTGCAGTCATTTACCAGCACGCAGGCTGCAACCTGCAGAGGGCTACAACCCTCATAGCTCTTGTACTAGCCGATCCATTTACTAGTACGTAGGTACCAACCCTACAGAAGGCTACAACCTTCATAGCTCTTGTACTAGCCGATCCATTTACTAGTACGTAGGTGCCAACCCTACAGAAGGCTACAACCTTCACTCGTTTTCCAGCTGCTCCTGGAAGGGAGCTACAACCCCCTTGGCTCTTGTACTGGCTGATATGTTTACCAGTACGTAGGTGCCGGCCTACGATCTTCCCGGGACCACGTTTCATACATTTTCATACTGGATCCATGAAACAATCATCATTGTAGAACAACCTGCATCATCAATCACTAAAACACCCAATTCTGAATCACTGTAACCCTGTCAACAACAACCAAACAACATAACAACAACCAGATCCAACTTCATCTTCAAATATCATACTTCACATTGTATACGCTACTTGGATGAACCCAACCTGCGTGTATACGCTCTTTTACCAAAGCCAACCAGCGTACAGATCTGCAAATTCTAACTTATAACTCTGCAGCTATATCAGACATCAAAACATACCCAGATCATAATAATAAACATGCGTCAGTAGATCTGATCTATCCACAGGCAAACCATATGAAGATAATCATTCAAAGCCTTGAGATCTCGTTCCATCATTCATCATCCTCCACATGAGTGAAACCTTGGTTCAGATCACCAACCCATAACCAGTACTTGGATCTCACACTTCCTCAGATCTTCATCACTCACACACTCTTGTACCTTACTTACCTACATTTGCCTAATGATCTTCTCCTTATATAGCCTTAGGCCCTTTACAATACCACGGTCCAAAACCATAGTAACACAATACCATCAACTTCAAAACTAGGGATCAACACGTCCGTCGAGACGCCATGGTCCAAAACCATAGGCACAACTTCCAAGGACTAACCGCCATGGACCAAAGGTACGTTTTCACATACACGCTCTTTTACTGAAGCCAACCTGCGTGTACACGCGACTTGGGCTTAATGAACCTGCGTGTATGAACTTTCTTGGCCTGCTGTACTAAGATCTGTCTTCTGATTAAGTGCCATCACCTGTACCAACCTCTGAGCAACTGTACCAACCTCTGAGTGAGTTGCCATCAAGGACAACACTTGAATCATAATGCCAACAATCTCCCCCTTTGGACTTGATGGCAACCACCACACCAAGTCACTCTCCCCCTTTGACATCAAGGGCAAAGGGCGAACCAAGATATCCTCTTCTTTGGTATACCTTCTGCTGTCCATACTCCCCCTGAGTACCTGCTGCAATCTCCAAATGTGCTCCCCCTTTGTGTATGCCAAAGTGTACCAATCTATCCATCCTGCTCTTGCTGAATTGTGCTGTTCATGCTCCCCTTGACTGTAGGCAAGATCTGCAAAAGATGTTCTTTAAGAAGAACAAAGACTTATACACCATAGAAGACCTTCCTATCACCAAAGACTCATACATACATCCATCTCTCAACTAAGTGAGGATATACAAACATTGACTCATCCACCCAACCAAGTGGGGATACATCAAAAGTTTACATATGACAACCAATCGTATTGCATCAATCATCCCAGGCATAGTGGGGAAACCAAAATAGGCCGTTACATGACCTTGACACCATGAAAGAGATACCATAAAAGAGATACATGCTGAAGTTTCTGAATGGGCTCCAAGTTGTATCAATCCATCCATGCTCCCCCTGAGTAGATGCAAGTTCTAAGACCAGCAATTCATTCAAGACCATGACTATCATTCATCATATATGATCTGTACCATCAGCCTGCAATGCCATTCCTTTAATCAAACAACAAGATGTAGCTTCATAGACTTTATCAACAACTTCTAACCATAATGCCAACAATGCATTATTTGAAGTATATGCTCCCCCTGAGCTTGTGCCATCTGTAGTTAGATCTGATCATGCATACATCAGTAATAAGCATCAAGATCTCATCATCAAGTTAGGATTAAACACTTCTAGCATCTTACAAGTATCAAAACATTTCCAAACATCCTCAGCAGACTGTAATTGTTAACCAATAGAGCATATACTGGACTGGATCATATCAGACCCCTTTTCTGAGTCTGTCCCCACTGCTTTTTCACAAACTGACATATACGCGACTTTTCAGTGTGAAACTCGCGTATATACGCGGCTTTACTTCATGAAACTTGCGTATGATAATTAGAACACTGAAGTTTTACATCTTCAGCTCCCCTTGAGTCTGTTATGTCTGTGCTGTGCTGAGTACCCTGTGCTGTGCCACATCTTTCTGGCTGAACTTCCTTCTTCTTCCATATCTTCAAGCATGTTGATGATTTCTTCTTATCATGAGCTTTGTTCCTGCAATCTCTTGCTTTATGTCCAAACTTGTTACATGCATAGCATCTTACATGTTTCATATTCTTCTTATAGCAATCAGCAGCTTTGTGGCCAAATATATTGCAAGAAAAGCAATATCCATTAAAGTACCTTGAATGTGATGATCTTTCTGCATGATGGTCTTGAAACCTTCTTCTTCTACATATGGTTGCAACATGTCCAAGATTATGACATACATAACATTCAACGTTATTCATGGGAGGAGTAAAAGATTTTCTTTGAGGAGTCTCTTTCCTTGATTGTTGATGAGGTTGACCTTTCATCTCCTTGTAGAGCCTTTCAGATTTTGCATTAGAGATTCTTGTCTTACTTTGTGAACCAGATTCACCTTCAATAGACTTATGAAAACCAAGACCAGTTTTGATAGCAGGGGACCTTTGACTACTAAGAATATCATCCAAGATCTTAGTACTATCTTGAAATCGTAATAGTTTATCCTTTTCTTCTAATTTACTTTTCAAGATATTTACCTCAACTTGATGTTGTTCTTCTTTGTCTAGACATTGCTTCTTCAAGGTCTCTTCAGCTTTCCTTCCTTCATCCAACTGATGCCTTAGTTTGAGGATCTCGTTTTCTTGCTCTTTATTCAGTGCTAGCAGCATTTGTCGAGTTCTGGAGGCACATTCCAACAGATCTTCTAATTTGATGATTTCTTCTTTGAGGGCATTCTCCTTTTTGCTAGGTAGATCTTGCTGATCTATGGTTTGATCTGATACTTCATTTGTTTGTCCATCTTCATTCTGAGGTGATTCAGGATCTGAATTCTTACTTCCACTCAACGGTAGGTTGTCATTGTTCCTTTGAGCTGTCTTCTTCTTCTGACGTGCTTTCTTCCCCATTGTTCTACAAATCTCCTTCAAGCGATCAAGCTTCTCTGAAGGACCTGCTCTGATACCAATTGTTGGAAATAATACTAAGAGGGGGGGTGAATCAGTATTATCAGATCAATCAAACTTTTTCAATTTCATGCTCAGAAACATATACGCTACTTCAATTAAGTGAACCTGCGTGTACACGCTACTGTGTCTAATGAAACTCGCGTATATCCAGAGATCTTATAATTCAGTTAGCTTAATCTTCAGTAAATGCATCAGATCATTATTAAGCATATTAACAGTAAACAGGTGCAGAATAACAGAACAAAACATCACACAAGAGCCACACACATGAACACCATGATATAAGGTGGAAACCCAATGTGGGTGAAAACCACCTGCTGCAATTCGTCTCTTTCTTCTTTAATAAGAAACTTCTTTTACAATGCACTGGTGCAGTCATTTACCAGCACGCAGGCTCCAACCTGCAGAGGGCTACAACCCTCATAGCTCTTGTACTAGCCGATCCATTTACTAGTACGTAGGTACCAACCCTACAGAAGGCTACAACCTTCATAGCTCTTGTACTAGCCGATCCATTTACTAGTACGTAGGTGCCAACCCTACAGAAGGCTACAACCTTCACTCGTTTTCCAGCTGCTCCTGGAAGGGAGCTACAACCCCCTTGGCTCTTGTACTGGCTGATATGTTTACCAGTACGTAGGTGCCGGCCTACGATCTTCCCGGGACCACGTTTCATACATTTTCATACTGGATCCATGAAACAATCATCATTGTAGAACAACCTGCATCATCAATCACTGAAACACCCAATTCTCAATCACTGTAACCCTGTCAACAACAACCAGACAACATAACAACAACCAGATCCAACTTCATCTTCAAATATCATACTTCACATTGTATACGCTACTTGGATGAACCCAACCTGCGTGTATACGCTCTTTTACCAAAGCCAACCAGCGTACAGATCTGCAAATTCTAACTTATAACTCTGCAGCTATATCAGACATCAAAACATACCCAGATCATAATAATAAACATGCGTCAGTAGATCTGATCTATCCACAGGCAAACCATATGAAGATAATCATTCCAAGCCTTGAGATCTCGTTCCATCATTCATCATCCTCCACATGAGTGAAACCTTGGTTCAGATCACCAACCCATAACCAGTACTTGGATCTCACACTTCCTCAGATCTTCATCACTCACACACTCTTATACCTTACTTACCTACATTTGCCTAATGATCTTCTCCTTATATAGCCTTAGGCCCTTTACAATACCACGGTCCAAAACCATAGTAACACAATACCATCAACTTCAAAACTAGGGATCAACACGTCCGTCGAGACGCCATGGTCCAAAACCATAGGCACAACTTCCAAGGACTAACCGCCATGGACCAAAGGTACGTTTTCACATACACGCTCTTTTACTGAAGCCAACCTGCGTGTAGACGCGACTTGGGCTTAATGAACCTGCGTGTATGAACTTTCTTGGCCTGCTGTACTAAGATCTGTCTTCTGATTAAGTGCCATCACCTGTACCAACCTCTGAGCAACTGTACCAACCTCTGAGTGAGTTGCCATCAAGGACAACACTTGAATCATAATGCCAACATGCCCGCTTCAGCTAGATCATGAAAGCAGTATGAAAATAATGTATTGTATTGTATCTTATTACAGGTCTCCTCCCCAGCATTAGAAGAACTTCGGATCCTCCTAATAAAGCATTTCACCCGATAAACAGCCTCATACTTTAGGGGGCAACTGTTATAGACATTTTTGTGCCTTACAGCTATAAGCATGAAATGTCCATAAACCAAGGGATCCTAAGTCCCTAAAGGTGTTGTTCCAGCTCCTAAAGAAACAAGGTCAACAAATTACAGCTTCTCCCAGAAGTTCTCCACCAGAAACTGCTCAAAACTAGTCAAAACAGGATCATTTCAAGTGCTCCACTAGCTGGCTGCGTTGCAAAGCACCCAAATACACTAGCTAGGTGCATTGCAACGCACTTGAATGCACTACCAAGGTGCATTGAGTGGGAAATGACAAGTGGCAGAGTCATTCAATGAGGTGGAGGGACAATGGAAGCTTCCAGAATCTTCTCCAATGACACTTGCCTCATTGAATTCAACCAGTGATGAGTAAGAGGCTCTCAATCTCCAAGTGGAAGCAAGAACTAACAGAGAGAAGCCACTAATCAATTCATGAGCTGACTCATCCTCTTTGCATACATCTATATATGGATCCCTCACCAAGAGATCCAGAGGCTGGAATTTTGTACATTACAGAGAATTGCTGTTGGTTTTGTGATAGATATCAGAGTATTGGGTGATTTATGCTTTGTTGGAGGTGAAGAAGGGATTCTATGCTGGGAGGTTGATGCTGGATCAGGAATCATCGGTTGTAACTCCTCCCGGATCTTCTTGTTTTATCAATAAAACTACTTGAGTTTCTCCTACATGCTTGTATATCTGATGTATGTTATATTTGTATGTTTAGTTTAAAACTGATCCTAAGATTTTTATGAACATAAATCCATGTCTTTGTGTATTTTCTCTCTTCTGTGAACTTGCAGGAACTTGGTGACGCTGGGCAAGTGAGGGAGCAGATTGGTGGAAGCTGGCAAAGAGAAGAAAGATTGGATCGAACAACTAGCGCAAGACACAGGTCGGTTCATCTTAATCATCTTCGTTTATAGTTCATAAAGGAGAATACAAGAGTAGTTTTCCTTGTTTGTTTCTGAGGTCTCTGTCACAACACTATGGGATAGGGTCGTTCTGAATAGACACTTTTCCCGAAAACACCCCTGAACTTGTGCTACCTGTGCATTGTCAACAATTCATTCATCAAGGCATCTTCATCAATTAAATAAACATCAATGAGAAAATCATATCAACAAACTGTATCCATCAACATCAGATTGAAAAACCATGTCAGAAACTGATTTTGAGTCTGACCCACTGTTTTTCTATCAGAAAAACATATACGCTACTACCGACACATAAACTCGCGTATATATGTGACTCTGCTTCATGAAATCCACGTATAGAAAACAATCCTCTGAATCTGAACAAACTGGTTTTAACAACAAGATGAGGCAGAAACAACTCCTAGTTTTTGTTTGAGATATTCAAATGCTTCTCTGGGAAGAGGTTTGGTAAATATATCAGCAACCTGATCTTTGGAGGGAACATACTCTAATTTAACCTTTTGTTCAAGAACTTTTTCTCAAAGAAAGTGATACTTAATGGGTATGTGCTTGGTCTTGGAGTGCATAACAAGATTTTTTGAAATACTAATAGCACTTGTATTATCACATAGGATGGTGATGGGTGGACAACATTTAATTTGAATATATTGTAATGTTTACATCATCCAGAGTAGTTGTGTGTAGCAAGATGCAACATCCACATATTATTCTTCCATTGTGGATAAGGCAAGCAAACTTTGTTTCTTGCTGAACTAGGATACTAATCGTGATCCCATATAAAATGCACCTCCACTAGTGCTTTTTCAGTCATCAACATTCTCGGCCAAATCTACATCTGTATATGCATGAAGAGTGAGATTTGTATCTTTAGGATACCATAGACCAAAGTCTTGAGTTCCTTGGAGATATTTGAATATTATTTTTACTACCTTAAGATGTGATTCATTCGGATTGGCTTGGAATCTTGCAACAATTCCTATTGCATGCATGATTTATGGTCTGGTACCTATTAGATAAAGTAGACTTCCAATTATAGATCCGTGCTCTCGTTGATTCATTGTAGGAGAATCATCATTAGAATTGAGACTACATCTGGTTACCATTGGAGTACATACTAGTTTGGAATCTTCCATTCCATACTTCTTCAGAATCTGCTTGATATATTTAGTTTGTGAGAGAAAGATCCCATCTTTTGTTTGTTGCACTTGTACACCAAGAAAATGGGTTAGTTCTCCAAGTAAAGAAATTTCAAATTCTTCCTGCATAACAGAAGAAATGTTTTGACTCATAGATTCTTCATTACTACCAAAGATGATATCATCAACATAAACAATAGTAATTAGCATTTTATCATTCTCAATTTTTGTATATAAGTTGGTGTCTGCAGATTCTTTTGTGAAGCCTTGTTGTTCAAGATATTTGTCAAGACGATAATACCATGCCCTCGGAGCTTGTTTTAGTCCATATAAAGCCTTTTTGAGTTTGCATACAAGCTTTGCATCATTTCCCATAATGAATCCTTCTACTTTTTCAACGTATACTTCTTCTTCTAAATATCCATTAAGAAATTGAGATTTTACATACATTTGATAAACTTTGAATTTTCGAAAACTTGAAAGAGCAAGAAACATTCTTATGGCTTCAATTCTAGCTATAGGTGCAAACGTTTCTTCAAAGTCTATATCTTCTTTTTATGCATACCCTTTACAAACAAGCCTTTCTTTATTCCGTATTACCTCTCCATTTTCATTCAACTTATTCTTGAATATCCATTTTGTTCGTATAACATTTTTATCATGAGGTCTAGGAACTAATTCTGAAGTATCATTCTTTTCAAATTGGTCAAGTTCTTCATCCATGGCCTTAACCAAACATTCATCTTTGCTAGCTTCATTTACATCTTGTGTTTCTATGGAGGATAATAAGGCTAGATAACTAGAAGATCCTACAAGAGTCCTTGTTTGTACTCAAGACCCTTTTTCTCCTAGAATTTGAGATTCTGCATGATTCTTTTGAACATACTTGGATGGATCCATTTCCCTGTCAGATGTATCTTCTTTGAATGCTTCATTGTTTTATTCCTCTACATCATTTCGATTTGATAAGGGAACCATTCACCATCTTCATTAGTATCATCTTCTTTTGTTGATATCACTTATTTTGGATTTCTACATGCTTCATCGATTACAACATCAATGCATTCAACAATTTTTCAAAGTCTCTTGTTATAACATTTGTATCCTTTACTTCTAGATGAATAACCAAGAAATATTCCTTCGTCTTCTCTGGGTTCAAACTTACCAAGTTTTTAATCAATATTTTTAATGAAACATTTTCTTCCAAAAACTTTGAAGTGTTTTACAGTGGGAAGCTTACCATACCAAAGTTGATATGGAGTTGGATCACTATTTACACATACATGAGATTTGTTGAGAATATTTACTGCAATATGTGTAGCTTCACACCAGAAGGTGTCAAAAGTTTCAGACTCATCAAGCATAGCTTGAGCCATTTGTTAAAATGTTCTATTCATTCTTTCCACCAAGCCATTTTGTTGAGGAGTTCTAGTAACAAAGAATTGTCTCTTTATTCCATGTTGTTCACAAAATTCAAAATATTCATTTGATATGAATTCTCCTCCCCGATAAGATCTGAGATATTTGAGTTTTAGATCTAATTCATTTTCAACTAAATCTTTGAAGAATTTAAACTTTTCAAATGCTTCATCTTTATGTTTTAGTAAACCAATCCAACACATTCTAAAAAAATCATCAATGAATAAAATGTAGTATTCTTCTCCATGAGGTGACTCTTTCCTTGTTGGTCCACACAAATCAGTATGAATGAGTTCAAGAGGCTTACTTGCTGATCCTTCTTTGGCATTGAATTGAACTATGGTTTTCTTAACAAATTGACATGGTTTACAGATGGTATTTTTTGGGATGATGATATCTGGAAGATCATGAACAACCTTGAGCCTGCATGATTTTCTTATTTGAGAAAATATTAGATGCCCCAATCTTCTATGCCATAACCAGTTCTATTTCGTTTTTCTTAGATAACATTTTTCTTGACCTCCTTTTAGCATATATAGATTGCTTGGAGTTATTGTACCTTTGATTATGGTCTTTCCTGTGTCAAGCTCACGAACCACTCATTATTTTGATCGAAACACGAACTTCATTTCCTTGCTAACAAATTTGACTAACACTCGATAAGTTATGCTTTAAAAAATCAGCATACATAACATTTCTAGCTTTAACCTTTTCTTTTAGATAAACATAACCTTTATCCTTAATGACAGTTGGTATGTCATTTCCAAAAGAGACATTCTTTTTCCTTTTCTAAAGAATGAAATGAGTTTATCTTTATCACTTGTCATGTGTTTTGAGAATCCACTATCAATGTACCACTAATTTTCTTGTCCTTTTTCAAATAGAGCTATGGCACATATTTCTTCCTGTAATTCCTTCTTTTTCCATACCTTGGAGTTTGATGATGTTTTCTCTTTTTGATATGTTGGCTGAAATTTTCTCTTGCATTCATATTCTTCATGACCAAAGTTATTGCAAAATGAACATTCAATTTCATCTTCAAGAGGTGAAAAGTTGTTATAAGAGTTCTTCTTGATTCCTGTCACACTACTTTGTTTCTTGCTTCTCTAGTCATGATAATTTTGTAAGAAAGACATTGACAAACCTTATGAACGAAGTTATGACATGAAAACAATTGTCCATTAAAAAATAAATTTCTGTGATCATAAAATATTTTGGTATTGTTCAACTTTTGGTTAGTACTTCTACTGATGTTCACCCTTGGAGTAAAATGAGCATGATTTACATGTGGAGGATCTTTAGGATTTTGCTGAGGATTGACACATTGTTGACTAGTTTTTGCTACATTAAGATAGCTTCTAGTGATGGCTGAAGACTTTTCTGGTTGGGATGTTTCTCCAGTGTATCCAAGACCAATCTTTATAAGAGGAGAACACTGAACCTGGATGATTACATCTAAGGTTTGTGATCCTTTAACAAATCTAAGATTCAAAGATTTTGTCTTATCAAGTTCCTTTCTCAAACCCACTACTTCACACTCTAATTTTTCATTGTGTTTTTCCCTTTTCGTGAGTTGATTTGTCAATTAGTTATGACTATATTCTTTTCTTCCAAGTAGATTTTGAGTTGAGTGATTTCTTCAAGAAAATCGTCTTCTTCTAAGGCATCCATGAATTCATCATTTTAATTAGCCATAGGTAGTTTAATATATTTCTCAGATTCATCTTCATCACTATTAGACAGACCATCAGTATCTTCATGAGTATAATAAATTCTATTAACAAACTATTTCCTGTTGCCTTTTTCATAATCCTTTCCTTTATCATGGTTATCTTTATGAGGACACTTAGTAAAATAATGACCAACTTTACCACAAGCAAAACATTTGAATGGAATCTTACCTTTGAATCTTCCAGTACCCAGTTGAAGTTTCTTCACAAAGTTTACCTCGTCTTGTTCTAATATATATCCTAAGTCCTTGAGATATTTCTTTTCTTTTCCCTTTGCAGAGGCTTTGAAAGCAAATTCTATGATTTCTGATGGACCTCCTTTACTCATTTCAAAGGCAGTTAAAATTCCATGAAGTTGAACAACAATAACAAATTGTAGATGATTCTTCTCTTCAATGGCAGATAATTTTGACTCAAATTTAGAAGATAGAGATCTTAAAATTTTCTCTACTATAGTAGCCTCTTTTATTTCTTCACCTAGATTCCTCATACGATTTACAATCTCATCTGCTCGTAAAAAGTAACTAGCAATACTTTCATCACTATGCATATTGAGAGTTCATATTGAATTCTAAGAGTTTGGAGCTTATCATGTTTTACCTGGGAGTCTCCTTTATAGCTTTGAATGATTTTGTCCCATATTTCTTTGGTTGTGTTGAGTTGTATGACTTTAACGAATTCTGATTCTGATAGACTTCCCAATAATGCATTGAGGACTTTGGCATTGGTTTCATATGATTTCTTTTCAACTGGATCTGTGGGGACTGTTGTTGGATATTAGTATCCTCCTTCCATAATTTCCCAAACATCAACTCCATGTGACTGAAGATATGCTATGGTTTTTTTCTTCCAATATGCTAAGTTATTTCTGTTGAAAATTGGTGGTTTGATAGATCCCATTACTTCTTGATTTCTCATCTTGAGAGATCTTCCTTCAAGCGATCAAGCTTCTTTTGAAGGATCTTCTATGATACCAATTGTTGGAAAAATACTGAGAGGGAGGTGTGAAATAGTATTTTAAACTTTCACAATAATAATTTTTCCTTTTCAAACTGTATACACAATTTTACATAAACCAAATAGCGTATGTCCACGACTATAATGAATGAAACCATCGTATAGATAATAAACATGTAAAACAACTAATTCATTGTCTGTTGAACTTAAATAAGAGTGTGATGCATTTACTAAGCAATAAACATACACAATAAGAACATAATAAATCAACACACATAAGATGCACACATGAACACCAATATTTTTCAAGTGGAAACCCAATGTGGGAAAAAACCATCGTTGCTATCATTTCAGTCTTCAATCTTCTTATTATAAAAAGTGTTTACAGTTTTTGTACTGGTGCAAACGTTTTTTGGTATGTAGGCATCTACCCGCTGAAGGCTACAACCTTCACTCATTTTCCAACTTCTATTGGAAGGGAGCTCCAACCCCCTAACTCTTGTACTGGCTGATATGTTTACCAGTATGTAGTCGCCGACCTATAGAAGGCTACCACCTTCACTTGTTCTCTAGCTGCTATTGGAAGAGAGATAGAACCCCTTAGCTCTTGTAGTGGCGTAAACGTGTAGCAGTATGTAGGCACCGACCTACATAAGGCTACCACCTTCACTCTTCCTCTAGGGACCACATTTCGTAAATTTTCAGACTGGATACTCTTGGTACAAATCGACACAATATGTAGGCCATGCTTCATCAAATTTTCATACTGGACCCATCAATAACTTTGAAGCTCAAAATCAATCACCACAACTATAATACAACCATCAAATACAACTGCATCAACCAGTCATTGAAACCCATCAACTTTGAAGCAAAACACAATCAATCAATCTGAACATTCAGATCACTATCACTAGAACACAGAGATGAACCCAAGGGACTGCATCAACAACCAGAACCAATTGAAACCCTAAAAATCATACGTTGGAATGTATACTCTACTTCAATGAGGAAAATATGCATGTATACGCTACTTTCTGTAACCCAACCTTCGTATACCTCTAAAGATACTGAATCATAAAACTTCTGAACCAAAAATTGTACTACCCAAAGACATTCTTAATATTTTTTTTCATGTTATAGAGTTCTAAACAAATAGCAGCAAAGATCACCGTTCTTACTCAATCAATCAGTCAGCGAGACTCAATCTTCTTATACGATCAATTTTACTTCATATCTAATGAAGAAATAATTGACAAGCAATAGTAAAATAACAACAATGATCAGATAGATCAGTCATTTCTGAGAAACAAGCCCTTCCTTTGCATATGCTACTTGGAAGTTCTGAACTCGCGTGTATACACGCCTTCACTGAGGTGAACCTACGTATAGATCTACAAATAATGAATTATAACTTCGCAGCTTTTCAAGACTTCATATACACCTAGATCATAGCATTTAAATGATAAAACATGTGTGAGAATTTATATCTAGCCTATCCATTATCATATCATGCAATGATAAGTCATTTCAGTTCTCATGATCCTGATCCAACATTGTACCCAGGGGTGCACAAGATGTTTCAGATCTATATCATAACCATAACCCTTACAACACAAAATATACTTCGGATAGAAATATTCATGAAAACCCCTTTCACTTACACCTTTAGCCCTTTGATCTCGTCCTCCTTATATACTAAGTGCCTTTATCAATACCATGCACCAAAACAACAGTTAGAACCTATGGTATTCTTAGACGGGATCAAGTAACCGTTATTCGATCAATAGTGTGGGCTAATACCATGGTATGGCCCCTTGGTATTCTTTAACCTTAATTTTCCATCCCATATGCACTTTTATTTTTGTGAAACTACGTGCATTTGTATATGTTCTTTTTATTTTGTGGACCCACTTGTATACGCTACTTGGACTAGATTAAATAGCGTATATAACTTAAAACATTCTCTTTCCTTAACTTCTTGATTCTGATCTGTAGTCCTTTGTCCCATCATCCTGTTCTTCTGTACCATTACTTTGTTCCCATCATCCTGTTCTTCTGTACCATTACTCTGTTACATCTGTATACACATGTTACAATGCGATTTTCCCTTTATCGTTTCTGAACTAACCTGTATGTGGGTTGCCATCATGGACAACACATGAACCATAATGCCAACAAGGAAGGAGTTGGTGGTTCGAGCACTTGTTTTCTCATTGATTGATGGACACTTGTACAAGATGGGACTAGATGAAGTACTACATAGATACATCCCTGAACATGAACGACAAGTTATTCCGACAGAAGCTCATGGAGGAGGCACAAGAGGGCACTATGCAGGAAAAGCCACTACGCAGAAGATCTTGATAGCTTGATTATGGTGGCCCACAATACACAAGGATGAAAAATAATTCTTTCAAGCATGCAATGTATGTCAAAGAATAGGAAATCCATGTAGAAGATACTTAATGCCACTAGTGTCACATGTAACTTTGTAGGGTTTTGATAAATGGGTGATTGACTTCATTGGACCTATTAGTCCAGAAGGAAATAAGACTGGTGTGAGATATAAAATCACTGGAACTGATTATTTGACAAGATGGGTTAAGGCACAACCAGTGAAGGATTGCAGTGCAAAAACTATTGTGAATTTCATATTTGAATATATACTATCCAAGTTGGTTGTAGGAAGATCTTGATGAGTGACCAAGGCACACATTTCTTGAATAAAACTATTGAAGCACTAACTGAGGAATTCCAAGTTTATCACCAGAAAAGCACTCCTTATCATCCTCAGGAAAATGGAATAGTGGAATATTTCAATAAGATTCTAGAGAATGCATTGACGAAGGTATGTAATGTGAACAGAGATGACTGGGATTTGAGAATTCCAATGGTGTTGGGCATAGAGAACAACATGCAAGAAATTGACAGGGCCGAAACAGTTAAGGTTGGTATATGGATAAGATGCATTTATGCTTATAGAATACATTGTGCCAATATTGATAATTGCAGCTATCATAGATATGTCAGACCCTGACATTACGTAGGAAATAATGTCACACATTTTCACACTAAAAGAATATAGGTTTGTTTCATAGTTCCATCAGCAAGTACAGAAAGAAATGGAGAAAGCCTGGCATGACAGGCATATCAAGAAGAAGACATTCAAAGAAGGAGATCTTGTATTATTATATGACAACAAATTCGTGAAGTTCCCAAGAAAATTTAAAACACATTGTTTAGGACCACATATCATCACACACATCTCTAATGGTGGTGCAGTTAAGCTTGTGAAGTTGAATGGCCAGCTAATTCCAAGATGAGTGAATGGTAGTAGATTGAATATATACAGGGACGATGTTGTCCCTAGAACTTTGCACTAAAAATTGAAGGGAAGGAAGTCTTAGTGCCACATACAGTTTAAAGTGGGCATGGAACTATAAACTACTCTGCAGAAAGGGACTTTTCCAAAGGAGGATTACTATGCAATATTCAAGAATATGACGAAGTTAGAAGGAACTGCAACAAAGAAAATGTGACTATGCCACAAGGAAGTGTTTGTCAAAGGTCACCAGAAATATGACCATTGGAAGGAAAATGTTACCATTAAAAAGGAAATTATCGTTAAGGGATGTGGGAAAAGAGAATTTATGAAGCACAGTTGTTGTATCTAGCTCCATATGCATTAAATGAGAAAATCTTGAAGAAACCATGAGGCTAGAATTCAAATTTCTTATAAAAACTACATCCAGCACCACATTTGACAGTTTTGTTGTTTGGAGAAATTAAGAAATTTCATAGAAGAGAGACACTGTATGTTTGAGAGGATTTTTGAAGAACTTTTTGGAATATTTGCAAAGAAAGGATTAGCAAGCATTATGGAGGCACAAGGAATGAAGGTACCCCTATCCCCAAGATGCCATACGTCACCAAGAAAGCAGGTGCCCACATAACAACAACCACATAAGAAGTAGGAGAAGAGACCATCTAAGGTATCTACAGTGGAACTCAGAACATCCCCAAGGAAGAAAACATAGACATAAGTCTGTACGAAGTGAAAAGAAGATAAGGGGAAGAAGCCGATGAAAAAATGAAAGAAGTCGATACATCGAAAGGTGCCTCAATAGATCAATGATAGTGAAGAGGAGGCTAAGTTTCATCACATGAAGACAGAGGATGAAGAGATCCCCGCTATGCTCCCACATTACATGCAACCAAGAAAACCAAACACCAAGCTGGTTAAGGAGCCAAAGGATGGAAAGTTGGATGTGGTCACTCCGTTGTTGCTAGAGGCAGTGTCGTTTGAGGGCGAAGTGTTGGGGAGGATCCCCCATCTAAAGATAGAATATTGGGACTTCAACGATAGAAGCAAGTACCCTCCATTTGAACTGAGAAGGTATCTAAATAATGTTCAGTACCTAGACAGTGGATTCACGAGGTTGGAACCATTCTAGTGGGCTACAGGATTACAGAGAGTGGGCCTCCTAAACATGCTAAATGTGCCACACTTTTGTCAAAGCACGACCAATACAATTTGTGTGCGGCAGCTCCTCGCACTGGTACATGAAATATGCATTTGTCTAGGGATGAGGATCCCCATAGAAGAGATGCTAATCATAAAAATCGCAACATTGCCTCATCTGGGAAAGGATGTCGCAGAAGAATTTATGGGAAAGAATAAGGATAAGGATAAGGCACTGATGATGAAGGAAATGTTAGGATTAGTGAAGAAGTCATGGGGATACGACATGAACTCCATTGATTACCAAGGAGTATGTTTCCCACTCACATATTGGTAGGAAAGATAATGAGAAAGTGCAAGGTGAATGAGGTGTTTTCAATGGTAATATCTTTGGTTGCGTAGTGCAGCATAGAATTCTAGTTTAACTTGGCTGCCTACCTGTGTGAAGAATTTTTGATAGAATGTAGAGAATCATAGGAAGAAGGGAAGCCATTCCCTATGATTGGTTGTTAATACTCATCGCGCTAATCGCATGGAAAGAACAAGAAGACTGGTAGTTTCCATCTATGGAGGTGGATGTTTGTGAGGTAGTAAGGTATGCCTCCATCTGGTTTACTAAGGAGTCAACATGCGCAACAAAAAATAGGATTTTCTTTGTGGTGATTGCAATGGATCTACACATGGTGGTGAATCAACATGCAAGGCTCTCACCTAGCATATACAAGTAGTATTGTCACATTGTAGACTTCAAAGAAGACTTCCATAGATCTTATGTGAAGGTGAAAAAGGACCCAATAGAGACATGGAACCCATTTCTATAATTAGTCACTGAAGACAATTTGCTCGCCGTTGGACAACAATGGCTGGAAGAATGGATGACTCCACTTGGTTGAGTAGTTCAAATAGAGAAGGTGTTGGATACCTATACCAATAGGTTTCATATTTCATGATTGGCAAGAGAAAGTCCAAATATGCTCTGCTTTGATTTCACAAAGATCCCATATTTCCTAGAAAGCAAGAAAGGTGTAAAGTGCTTAAATGATTGATGACCTTATTTTCAGTTTTGATGGGTGATCCAACAGATTAATCTGGATCATGCCATGTGTTCAATTTTATGCTATAGACTAGAGAAAGAAGTTTGTCCAAACAGCTGAATCTTGGCAGACAACTAGTTTAGGTAGAGAAGAAAAGGCTCCCAACAGCCTAATCTGGGACCTTGGAAGAGATAAGGATCGAAGTAGATAGAGAAAGCAAAAGAAAAAGCCAAAGAAAAGAAAAGGCAAGTAAGGGTCTGCAAGTCCAAGTGCACCCTCCAAGAAGAAGTAAAAATGCTAGGTAAGTAGCTGGGTAGGTAGTTGGGGTTGCAGAAAGGTTATCCCTATCATTGCAAGAATGGTGATGGTGGGCAGCAAGGCAAAAGATCACAGCAGGAAGCATGACTAATTTCCCTCACTCCCCTCCAATTTCATTTCTAACATTCCCCATCAGCTTAGACTCTTGGAAAAGACTAAGGTTTCATGGTGGTTCTTAATCTTTAAAAAGCCACATTTCTTGTCTAAAGATCTTTTCATTTTGATCTACTCTTAAAACCAAGTTTGTTTCATATAAACTTAATGGTTTCTCCCTCCACTTCCCCCCTCCTCCATAACTAACACTAACCCTACTATATAAATCCCTTATATCACCTTTTTCCCTAATATTATTAACACCAAGGTGTATAAATCCCAAAATCTTATAAATACCCACCCCCTTGGCATTATAGCCAATAAAGTCTCGAGTCAGGGATCAAATGACACCAGGTCATGTTGATGAACCTATGCCAACTACCCCTTCCCCTTCATAAGCTAATTTCCCTATTTTTCACCCCTTTGAGCATAAAAAACCCATAAAAAGCCCTAAATCCCCACCCTTACCCGCTTCAAAGGGCAAAAGCATCAAAAACCCACTTTCCGCCATATAACCAAGGTTTGGCGCATATAATTGTCTTCAAAATACATTGGAAAATCGTTCAAAACACCAATTTTTATGCCTCCGCCCGCTTCTGTATGTGCCGCTCATGTCACCTCTCCGACGACCGTTAGATCAGGCCCTCCAGATTTGACGGCCCTGATCGCGTCGGAGCCTGTCCGACGCCTAACAGTTAAGCGTACTATCCCCCTGTCATCTCAGTCGTCCAACCACCGTCCGATTATCCACTGCAGATCCAACGGTCACCCTGACGTCGGACCTCATCCGCTGTACGAGGCTTATCTCCCGACGTCCGTATTTTGAGGACGTCACTCCGCTGCCACGCGCCCTCACCACGATGCGTCGGAGGTACAACTGACCGATACCGCCCCCGTACAGGAAGTGGTGCGATACGAAACCATTGTTGGTTTCCGGTTTCCCCATCCCGCCTGCTCACGTCATCGCCGCGTCAGCAACATGTCAGCGCCCCGTCACCCAGGTACGCTGCCCCGTCAGCCCCTTGCCCTGCCATTGGTCCACCTGTCCTGCCATGTCACTGCCCCTGTGGACCAACCAGACCCCCCCACGTCACCCGATGATGTCAGCATGACGTCATCCAACCTTAACCCCACCAATGACGTCATGCTGACGTCATTATAAAAAGGCGCCAAAGTATTAAAAAAAATCTATATTATGGCCAAAATCGCGTTTTACGTTCTTTTTCCACTCATTCATCGTTATTTCGGCCTCATGCGCTCGCGTCCAAATTTGCTGCCAACCTGCTAAATCGACCAGGAGACCTCCAGCGCACGAGTTCAACCTGCATTCACGACCTTTGCTCACTACTTTACCAGGTATTCTTCATCGTCTGTCCTCTGTGCCCCTGCAATTCTCTGTTAAACACTCTGAAAGCTTAAAGAGAGTCCAAATTAGAAATTCACCACTGAATTCCTCGGCAGAGCTTTAAATTCCCAAACTATCACCTCGAAAAACACCAGCCGAGCCTTTTCCCAGCTACAATTCATTGAAAAAACTAGGCCCTGTCTGCATAATCATAGCAGGCGCATTTGAAACCAAATTTCACCATTAAAAGACACCAGAGAAAGCTAAACTTTGGTCTTAGTTGCTATCAAACAGCATTTGAACTGCTATAGACCCTGCATTCACCTTTTTCCCAGGCATTTTCATTTCTGTGCAAAGAAATCGTGTTGGTGTTACTCTGCATAGTAACACGGTCCTTGAGCGAGCAGAAATCCTAAAACAGGAGTCATGGACCCCCCTGTAGCTCCTATAGCCCTCAATGTGGCTCCCTTGAATGTCCCTAACAAAACATTGGACACCAGAGCATTAGCAGACTTGGACTACAAGATATCAGAGGAGATGTTAAGCAGAAGCAAGTTCCATTTGCAAATCCTAAATGAAATAAAGATCAAACATGAGAGGGGGACAGACATCCTGGGAATTTGGGATTCATTCCTCCCAATATTCAAGCTTCCTCAGGTTAATCAATTCCCTGAGCTTGTGCACAAAGTTGCTGAACACTATGATGCATCCCAGAGGGCAGTGCTAGACCCTGCAGGCTCAATTCTATTCCTCATTACCCCTGAAGCCATCAGGGAGATGTTGCAGTTCCAGACAGATCAAAAGTTGGTCCCTCTGTCATTAGCTGATTTAATAGTACAGGGAGCCAGGATAACAGAGGCACAAATCACAAAGCTCAATCAGATTTTCATCAAAGCTGATACTGTGCAAATTCCTCCCATCCATTATCTCTACCTCAACCAGTTGGGCTTAGACCTTGTTGACATGATTAGTCCCATCTTGGGATATGATTCAGTGGAGTATGTGGATGAAACTGTTCTACAAATGATGCTTATGTTTTCCCCAGGAAAGAAGCCAATCCACTATGATTATGCCACATACATATCAGATAAGATGCATGATCAATTGATGAATTTATCAAGAGAAAGGGTATTTAGATACACCTCGTACCTATATCATCTGCTCCTATACTTCCAGCATGATAAGTTCTCCTTCCCAAAGAAGAGAGTAGATGCACAGGGCAATCTGAGATCAGTAGTTTATTGGACATCCGTTTTTCACATAGTAAGCTGTTCTCCATACACCTACTGCGAATTTATTGATCTTTTCATCCATCCAGCCTTGACTCTACTGTTGGGTTCACCTCCTCCCAGATTGACAGATGAAATGCAAAGACTCCTGCATTTATCAAAAGCATACAGTATTGGGGATTGGTATTTCTACCAACACCACACCGTTATCAGGCTATATGGGTGTGAGTTGCCCCCATTTAAACTACCTAGATTTGTGCCTATGAGGCTACTTGCCTTGGAATACTTCAGGCAGTTTGGTTATGTGGATATGCTCCACTTTTCAGGAAAAGGTAAGAAGGCACAGTTAAAAATCAGAAATCAACTTGGCCATTTACTTCTCAATGAGAGGGATGAAGGGTGGAAAGAGGCAGATAGAATACTTCTGTGCCTTGGTCTCAAATACAGCTTCGTATGGAAACCCTATGACCCCAATAACTTCATTACAATGAGGAGGCTCAAATACAAATTATCTGCTTATGGACATTATAGCCTTCCTAACTTAGAAAAATATGCCAACCAAAGCAAGTGGAAAAGAGGAACTTTAGAAGAAGATGTGACCCAAGAAGAGCTTAATCAAAGAGCTCTAAGAAACCTCAAGAAGATGGCTGACCTTGAGTTTTATTCACAGGTCCCCTCACTGCCAAGCACACAAACTGGAGCAGCAGCCTCCTCCTCAACTGCCCAACATCAAGCTACAAGAACTGGTGAAAACATCGCAGAAAAAGGCAAAGAGATGGAGCAGCAAGGGCAGCAGGAAGAGCAGGAAGAGCAGGAAGAGCAGGAACAGCAACAAAACCAACAGCAGCAAGCAGAAGGGCTGCAGCAAGGGCAGCAGGAAGAGCAGGAACAGCAACAAAACCAACAGCAGCAAGCAGAAGGGCTGCAGCAAGGGCAGCAAGAGCAACAACAGCAAGAAGAGCAAGGACAGGAGCAGTCTGCCCAGCAAAAGAAAACAGTGGAGACTCCTCAGACCACGGAAAGAACATTGCCTACAAGACAAGACACCACATTTGATGCCTCGGTCCTCCAAACCCCTCAAAAGGAGGATACATTTGTCTTTAGAAAAAGAGACAGAGAGACTCCCCTGACATCCTCTATAGACCAGGGAGAGAAAAGGCAGAGACTCAATGATTTTCCAGAGGAGGATATAGCAATAAGAGAGGCATTGGGCATGGGCCCACCCAGCAGAGAAACTTCAGCAAGTTCCTTCCAGCAGGAACAAGACAGGACCATGGGAGGGGAGGTCAGCTCCTCCAGCCAGCAGAAAGAGGGACAAGTAAGCATTAAGCAGCAGTTCATAGACATCAAGAGAAGGAGTGACCCTCTCAAGGTACAATTGTACAATCACCTACTAAACATGGCTCCTTCCAATCAGCAGAGACTTATGTCTGCTTTTGATGTAAGTGAAGGCAAATTGACAATGAGTCACTTTATGCCTACAGCACTCCGGCCACAATCCACTGCTGACTACCTTAGGACCAATCTAGAGGTACTTGCCAAAGACATACACCCTATGGACAAAATTGAGCTGCATAAGCAAACTGGAGAAATGGTGTATGCTTCATTGGCCGACAAGACTTTGGATAATTACAAACTAACCAGCAGTCTGAATGCCACAGCTTCCCAGCTAGAACTGGAGAGGGCCTCTTCTCAGGCCAAAGACAATAGGATAAGAGCCCTGGAGGAAATCATTGTAGAAATTGGGCACAATCCCAATGACATCAAAGGGATACAAGAGATCCTGAAACTTAGAGATGCTGACATGGCTGCACTGAGAAAGAAGATCAAAATTCTAGCCACTATCCACCCACAGACTGATGAGGTAGCTAAGAAAAGGTATGAGCAGGATTCTACTGACCTGCTAATTTCCATTTACAAAGAGCTTGTGAAGACACAAGAAAAATTGGGGCAATATGAAGCTACACAAGCACCTCTACAAGCATCATCAAAACAAGCACAAGAAGGGCAGACATCTCAGCCTCCTCTGCAAGTCATCAATCTTGAGGAGACTGTTCCTACTACGGTGCCTCCACCTCAGCAGGCTGAACAAACAGCCACATCTACTTCAGCAGCACCCATCAGCACAGATCAGAGCCTAGATATGCAGAAGTTAAAGAATGAAATACAAATTTTGGAAGCCCAGATGACAGAGCTGAACGAAACTAAGGAAAAGCTGGCCAAGGTAAATGAAAGGCATGATAAGACAAAGAGAGAGGTGGGAGAAAAGGCCAAGGAAATCAAAGCTCTTAAAGACAGGATCAAGGAGCTTGAGAATGAGCTCAAGCTAGATAAAATCATAGCAGAAATCAGAGCAATGATATGGTCCAATATTGGTAAATCCATCAACAACCAATGGCCATACATTGAGACAATCCATGAGCAACTAGAGCTCATTCCAAAGGCACAGAGGGAAATCAGAACATCAAGGGCCTTATTGGGAAATATGCCTGAAATTGCTACAAGAATGATCAATGTGCTCAATCACAAGACAAGTTCTCAGTTGGCCATCATGGGGATTGCAAATAGAACTGAGACTATCCAAATGATCAAGAGGGTTCTTACTCTTAGAAGTCTAGTGTAGACATTGGACAGGAGAACCCAGGATATGCAGACAGAGGTAAATAAGTTCATGGAGAAGTTTCAAGTGTTGCAGAGTAGAGGACTCCCTAGCTTACTGAACAGCGGAGGGAAATTATTCACCCATGAACAGTATGCCAAAAGAGTAAATGTTTTTGCCTCAGCACAGGTCAATGAGAAGGCCAGCACTTCAGAAGACACAGGGCCTATTACAGGACAAATTTTCTATAGTAAGATAGAAAATCTACTTTTTATAATGAATGAAATTAATCACTTGTTTGATGTAGCCCCAACTTTTTTCAAATACACAGAAGCTGAAGAGACAATGGAGGCCATCCTCAAGCATCAGCTCCCTACACAGGAATGGTGGACAGATGCCATCCAGAGAATTTTGTAAACATTAAGCCATGCATCAATTCCTGTTTCTTCTACAAATTTTGATGAAAAGAACAGTCAGCAAAGTCAGCAGGCATCATAAATTCAAAGCTGAGCCAACTCAGCGCATGAAGCGGCCAACAAAGCAGAAAAGGAGAACCACAGCTGGCAAAGCCAAGAACTCATTACGCAGGCAAAAGTAAATGCGTACCTACAGGATTAATGCAGAGTAATGCAACCGACTCAGTGACTCCTTAAAGTCAAACAATCCTCTGACAGATATAAATGGCATTTACGCTGCATTTAACATTGTAATAACTTCTTGCCTACTTTCTGAACACTACTGAAGATATTTTCTCTCTCTCAGATGACTCAATACCTGAGATATTTTGTATACATATTTCTATATAAACCCCTTCGCATGATATAGCAAGGGTTGTTGGAAATTTCTCCTGAACAGTCTCTTATGCTGTAATTGTTTTCTGAAAGTCAATAAAGGAAAGCAATGGAATTTCGTGGATGCTTGATGTGTTGAAGATGTTCTGTGCCTGTTCATGACTGCTGGATCCCTGCGTATCTTATCATACAATAAGTCTCTGTAACTTTCTCCATGTTTATTTTGTTTTGTTATAGGTCCATACACGCTATCTGATTTCCCATATTAAGCAACACAGAAAAAGAATAACTCCCAGGATTTGCTCACTGAGCACCCTGAGTTCAGTCTATGTTGTTTATTAAGTGTTTTCTTCAGGTGTAATCTACATACAGTGTGATTCTTAAAATGCTGCACTTTCAAATACACCTTTCATATTGACCACTGTCACAGGAATTCATACTTTGCTCCTGTGCTCTGCGTCCTCTTTCATTTCACCAACATAACAGAAAATTCCTAACAGATTTCTGCTATTTGACATATATCATCACTCAAGTTTAAATTTGTCTGTTAGATACACAACAGGCCTTGCAGTTAGGACACTACTCAACATCTGAGATCATCTCAGAGCATCTAGACTCCATTGCCCAATGGAAACTCATCATCAAAGTATTACATCATAAGACCTGAAAGAGATCCTTCAACCAAAACACAAACAAAACCTAAGCGTCATAGCTAGCCTAAAACACAATTATAACAGAGATAAATCATAAAGAGAGAGCCCTCTCTGGTTGCAGTTGGGCTAGGAACTGTAACCCAAAGATTGGTTAGTGGTTACCCCGGCCGTATTCCCTTGGGAGTCATAGGGAACAACCTGGGTGTTAACAGAAGGATAAGCAACATGGTGTAGGTACAAGAGGAAAGGATGCAAAGTTGGAAACAAAGGAAACTGAACAAGAACATGAGGAGCATCTTAGTGATGTAGGAGCACTAGAGGAGTCGCCTTTCATTGTTATAAGGAGAGACACAACTGCGGCATGAAAGAGGAAAAAGTAGAAGGCGTTTAAGCCCAAGCGCATAGAAATGCTTAGCCTCACTAATGGGGACATTGACAAGACCAGAGAGAAGATCCAGGAGATCATGGTAGAGATTTGGGATAGAATTGATGATCGATATAGAATGATCTTGATTGAAGTACATAAGGACATCGTGTAGCTAAAGGCATTGTTGCAAGTAGAAAAACAACTAGAACAAATAACTTAGGCACTCGAGAGAGAGAAAAGGATAGAAACATAATTTGGCATTAGAATTGTACACGTGCCAGCTGGGCCACTTCACTGGCACTCACTAGAGGACAAAAAGCGATCTAAAGTATGCAGGAATTTCAACGTAAATATTGCCGTGCTACCCATTCAGATGCTGCATAAAATCCATAAAAGTCTAACAATTGAGCTAAAAGAGCAGGAGTAGCGAACATCGGCAATGACAATGCATATGGAAAAGGAGAAAGTTGCACCGAAGAAGCAGCTATAGGAGGTGGCTAAGCACAAATATGATGCAATTCTGCAACAAAAGTAGTTGGAAAAAGCCATCCAAGATAGTAGCAGCACAGTCCCAGATTTGAATATCGGTGATGAGGAACCACTAGCAGAAAACGTTGTGAATAAATACATTCATGAAGCTCAATTTGATTATGACGTGCAAATATTAGGGCTGCAAATAAAGCTGTAGACAACCATGCCACTAGAAGTACGGAAGCCGAGTGAAAAATATTTAAAGACAACGTTAAAAGGAATCTTTGACAGAGTGGTGGACTGTGGGAAGCCACTGGATGACACAATGCAGATTTGGACCTCATTGCAGGAGGATCCATACATCCAAAAAATTGAGGAAGAATTATAGGTGAAGTAGAAGAAGTGTGAGGAGATCTTCGCAGTTGTAAAGACCTTACTAGTCTTGTAGAGACTCACTGGCATTACTGAAGGGAAAGACCTCCAAAATCAAATCGACGAGCTTCGAAGGAAGGAGAAGATATCACAATCAAGGACTCATCCATGGCAGGAAGGGGTGCTCAACCTGTCTCAAGAAGTGGATGACATGCTCAAAGAATTAAAGAAAAGGGAGGCAAAGATGCTGCAAAAGGTTGTTGGCCCAACCACAGATGCATTGCTGGAGGAAACATTCAAACAAGAGAAACAAAGGGTAAAAACAATCCAACAATATAATGCAGTATACAATGAAATTGTAGAAAAGATGAAAGGAATCATAGTTGAGTGACTTGGGGCGAGTCACAAGTGAGTGTTGGGGGCTTGTTAGGCGCAACCCCACTTGGTCCAAATTTTGGGTTAAATACTTCACATTTTGAGGAGTGGATTGAATTGAGATGAAGAAGTTATATTCATTGCATAGTGTTTTAGGGGCTTTAGGGTAGGTCAAAGCCCCTTATTTTGTAACAGGTTTCAGGTATTGGTCATTGTTTTATTAGATCCATGGTATGTGGACCATGGTTTTTGTCATGATGTAATGTATATAAGGAGATGTAATACTTTGTAATAGAATAATGTCATGTCATGTCATCATAAGAGAATGGAATCTTTTTATTCATGTCTGTAATCTGTATTTTTGGGGAAGGCTCCACAACTAAGTGCACAGAGGCATGGAAGAGTCTGTAGCTGAGTACGAAGACCACCTATAGCTAGGTGCACAGGTCAAAGAAGTATATGTATTTAAGAATTGTATTAATAAAGAATAAGATTGGAAAAAATATTGTGTATCTTTATGTGTTCATTTATGTTGCTATTGATATCATTATGCATGCCTTTTATTGAATTACGAGAATGAATACAAGTTATACCATTTTCAGTTATTTGATGCGATAAAGGTAATTTTGTAAAGTTACTCATCAGCATGAGGTTATTCATGTATGTGAAGTTGTAGGTAGATGGAAAACATAAGTAAATACATAGATGCAATAGCGTGCATATCCCTCTAGTTACAGAAACCTGATTCTATAGCCGCACATAACCTCTACAGGTGAGATTGCGATCTACTTTCATGTCGCTTCCCAAAGGGCCAGTGGTTGAGGGTTTTATTGGTGCACAACACACTCTAAACCTGGGTCAATCCCCCTCAAACCAGCATTTCGCTTTTATGAAACTATGTTTCACAACCAAATATTGTTCCCCTGAATCCTTTAGTTGTGCTTCACCAAGAGCTTGTTGTATTTCCTTCATCAATTGTTTTGTTTCCTCCTCAAAAGATTCAATATCAATATCTTGGTCTTCCTTAGACTTAATAGTGCAGTCTGCCTCTTCCAAATGTAATGAATCTGATTTCCTTTTCATGACATTTATGGGTGGTTTTTCTAAAGGTTGTACAAATTCAACATCAAAGGCTTGAGCTTTTATTCATATAATCACTTGATCTGTTCATTCACTCCTTATTTCTTTTGTTTCACCTTACCCGATAGTTACCTGCATAATTATTTGTTTCCTGTTACCTTGAGGCAGAGAAAAAGCATTAGCCTTTTTCTCAATTTCCTTTTTAGTTTCATGAATATAATCAGAGAGGTCAACTTTATTTTTCAAGCAAAATATGATACAATGAGGATCATACCTGTTATCGGGAAATCTAGTGTCTCTTCAAAGCTGCTAGTCCCACTAAGATGGGTAGCTATCTTAGAAAAAAATAGATTAAATTCACTTGTTTTTCCTTTACGAGAGAGAGATGGGAAAGAAGCAGAGAGTACCAACCTCAGTCTTCCACTTGGCTCCTTGCTTGTTTCCTTTCCCCTTTGACAGAATCTCGCCACCGCTTCCTTACTTGCCCCGCTTCAAAGAACACCTGTAGGTTCACAACAGCATAATACCATCAAAGCATAGAGATCTTTCACTGTAAACAATATAGGATCAGATATATATTGACCATACAAATGCATATATCAACACAATATTCAGAGATACACAAGAATATGGAGGAAAACTCAAATAGCCTTATTAGTAAAAGTAGTAGAAGAGAGGATTACAACCACTTGGTCTGACCCAGCGCCATCCACCCAGCTTGAAAGCCCTCTTCATCTCACACAAAGCAAGATCACCCAATAATGTCTTCAAAGAGAAACCAGTAGCACCTCTTTGCAAATTACCAAATTCCAACCTTTGGATCTCTGGGATGAGGGATCCATTTATAGATATTTGTAGGGGGTTGAGTCAGCTTCTGGGATTTTGATTAGTGTCATCTCTCTGATAGTTCTTGGTTCCACTTGGAGAGTTTAGATCTCTTACTCATCCCTAGGCGAAGTCAGAGAGGCAAGTGTCAAATGAGTAGTTTCTAGAAGATTCTCTGGGTTTCCACCTAGCAAAATTCTTGTGCCATTTATCTTCTCTCACTCATCGCACCCTATAGAATGGCTTTCCAGTATGAATCACACTTTTTACATGTGGTAGGTGAGATGCATCGTACCTTTAGCACTGGGCAGTCTGTATGGTCCTACTTTGACTAGTTCTGAGTAGTTTTTCATGGAGAACTTCTGGGAGATGATGTAATCAGCTGACGTTGCTCCTTTAGGGTATGAAACAATACTTTTAGGGACTCAGAAGCCCTTGGTTTATGGACATATGTGATTGGGGTTGCAGTGCACAAATATATCTATAAAAATACCTCAAACAAACATCGTGCATCAAACCAAATGATAGCATTTATTTTTCAATAATGTCAACTACAGTCTTATATCTAGTAATGAGAGAGAGAATTGCATGTGGGAAACTAAAGAATGCCTTTTTTTTCTTTGAAGAAAAATGGAACTCATTCACAATAATCCTTTGCCTCAATACATCATAAGTGAAAATTAAAGGGGTAATAAATTTAGGAAGGTGTTAGGGTTCCTTCTCAAAGACATAAATTCTAATAGAAAAATAATCATGGTAAAGGAACGAATTTCCAATGTTATCCTCTTCGGTTCACCTTAAAATTCTTCTTTGTTCTTAAAATATTCTATCTGGGGTTTCTCCTATTAATTTCACCCTTAAGTAAAAATAAAAACTATTAATAAACTAAGTATAGCCATAGGGAATCCGAATAGGGTATATAAATTTTGTCCAACAATAGACTTCCATTTCTACTTTATTTTAATCTTTAATTATCTCTATCAACTTTGGACATAAAAAATACGGGATAGTTAAGCAATATTAGATTTATAAGTAAGCACAATGTTGACACAATTTGAATGGGTTGATTCTACTAAGATCGACGACTGTGGCTCTAGCTAGATATGTGGGAAAGTTAATAGTTACCTATTTAGGGTTGTCCATTATGAGATGAGTGGTTAAAAATATGGCTTAATCCATTTTAGAATTATCAACAAGGCCAAAAGTCACAGCAAGGAGGGAATTCAAGGTTTGAAAGAAGGATTTTAGTAGGTTGGTGGGTAGGGGGAATTCTAATTTCATTTTTTGGACTAGGGTTTTAAGAAAACATTGAAAAATTTAGAGCTTATCATCCTCTACCCATGTTATAAATTCCTCATAAAACCATTTATCTGTAATGTCAACCCCTATGATAGGTAAGTTTAAAATCTTAGAAAAATTAGCTTTGGAAATTTCTAGAAAGACCTGATCATCAATCAAAGAGGTGATAATTTTGGTCTTAGAATTAAAAAAATTGGCTAGTAGTATGGAGTTAGGTTCAATATGGACAAAAAATGTTACAAATCATTTTGTCACATCCAATAAAATGGCCTTGAAACTAGATCAATAAACATCCATTAACACTTGTCATTCACCCCATGCAAAACCAAGAGCATCCTCTCTCCAACTTTCCAAGAATTTTGGGTAAAATAACTTAAAAACCTTATTTTTGGCCCCATCATACTTTCCATTCATGTAGCCTACACTGTTAGAAGTTGTACACATAGCATCTACACTGAACAATGGATGTTTCCTTCACTAATATGTGCAATGGATCTTGAATTTCAATAAAAATAAAAAAATTATTTTGAATCTTCTCTCTCCACAAGATTCTCGAGTTGTTTTAACTATTTACTATTAGATCAAAATATCGAAGTCCTATACTTGAGGTCTTATCTCTTATCACTAGAAATTATCCTCCCTCATATGTGGATCTAAGTCCTAGATTGGTAAATCCAAAACCACCCCATTTACCCTATAAATTCATTACCTCCCATAGAGTGTGGGTGATTCAGATTTAAACATGAACACAACAAATTACAGAGATAACCATAAACATAGAGATGCAGTGGAAATAATACTTCATTTCATTAATGTAAAATACTGAAATATGCTTACAAACAACAATGGGAATAAACCAGCTAGGGCGATGGTAGCTTATCTCTCAGAAGAGATGTGGCATCTACATGCCTCAAAACTATGTTACAATGATGCTTGAAGGCCTATATATTGTTGAGAAATAATGAAAAACCCTAAACATCCAAAAACCTAACCCTAGAAGATGAAACGCCAAACTGTGGGCCCCGTTTGGGTAAATTGGTACATCAACTTCTCGGGGTCGTAACTTTGGCATATGATCTCCATTTGACGTGCACAATATCTCATTAGAAAGATCTGTCTAAGAACTACAACTTTTGGAAGAGTAACATTGGTCCATTGAACCATATTGCTCCCAGTTTTCCCAAAAAACGTCATTTGGGGCCTCAAAACAGCTCTGGAAGTTCAGGACCAGGAAAAATGCTAAAAGTAGTAAGCTGTGCTACAATTAAGGAAATTGAAAAGCTGAAAGGAACAATGGTGGGGGTCCAAGTGGACTTGGAAGGTGGCCACCAATATCCACCTGGATCATTCCTCCCCCCTTAGGAAGAAATGGTCCCCATTGCATTGGGTTCCTCCACAAGATGAGGAAACTTCTGCTGAACTTAGTCCCTAGTGAGCCACTTGCCCTGGTAAAGGAGTTGGCCTACTTTGACAACTCGATATAGTTGGATATTTTGTTGGTTAGTGTGCTTGATCTGTGTGTCCATGATCTGATAAGTTGCAGCTTGTTCCATGCAATCTAGATTTAACTCTATGGGTGTGAGATGTTCTGTAATGTCGGATGTGTCTAGTAATGGTGGAAAGTATGGCTGAAGGCAGTCTACATTGAACACTGGGTGCAGGCCAAGGAATGGGGGAATGCTGAACTCAAATGTATTTTCTCCCATAGCCTTGGTAATGGTGTAAGTACCATATCAGAGTGATCTGAGTTTCTGATAGGCTCCGGTAAGGCGTTCCTTTTACAAATGCAACCAGACTTTGTCGCCCACCTAAAACTTGTGTGGCACCCGATGTTGATCATGTCACTGCTTGTACTTGGCATTTGATTTCTTGAGAATGTCATGGACCTATTGGTGAATATGTTGGATGTTCTCAATGAAGTTGGTTGCCTTATCTTTTTCAAACTAGAAATGAGCTGAATTTGCATGAGTAGCTGCAAATGTCATGGCCACATCAATGGGACATAGTGGCTAGAATCCGAAACCCACCTAAAAGGGGTTGTGGCCAGTCGAGCTGTGAACAGCCCGGTTGTAGTTGTGCTGAACATAGGGGAGGCTCTCATCCCATGTGCATGGATGCTTTGAGTTGTACATGCACAGAATATGTACAATCATCATGCTGATAACCTCTACCTGGCCATCAGTTGGAGGATGGAAGGCTGTGGACTTAGTGAGTTTGGTGTCTAGCATCGATCAAAGACTGGACCAAAATGTACTGAGGAACCTGCTATCCCGATCTGAGATGATAGACTATGGGATCCCAAAGTGTACCCACACTCATTCAAAGAAGAGTTTAGCAGTGGCTTTTGCTGTGATATTCTTCTTATAGGCCGCCATAATGGCCATCTTCAAGAACTTGTCGATGACAACAAAAACACAGTCATTTCCATGCTTAGTGGAAGGAAGGCCTAACATGTAATCCATGGAGATGGATTCCCAAGGTTGACTAGGGGTAGGCAGCGAGGTATATAGGCCTTGCTTCTTGATGGTCAGTTTGGAAATGGCATAGGCTGTGCATGATCTAATGTGCTTCCTGAAATCCTATCGAACATTCAGCCAATAGAAATACTTCTGCAATACTGCCACTATTTTCTCGACCACGAAAATCCCAGCAGCCCGACTGTAGTGTGCTTCCAAATCATCTTGGCACACTCGCTTGAAGGAACACAATGGTGACCCAGGTGGCATAATAGGGCATCCTAGAGGTGAAAATCTAGAACATGCTGACCCTCCAAGAGTGTCTAGTATGTGTGGCCAAATTCTGGGTCGCTTTTGTAGAGAAGTGGCCAATCAAAAGTCTTGTGCCAACAAGAGTTGAGCACGGTAGTTAACACCATGATCGGTGGTCGATTGAGGCAATTTGCAACATTATTAGTGTTTCCCTTCTTGTATTTGATATTCAAATGGAACTGTTGCAGGTATGTGGACGACTTCTGATGGTGATCATTATGCAGTTTCCCTTGGGTCTGTATGAACTACAGGGGTCAGTGGTCTATGTGGATGACCATTTCCTTCCCCAAAATGTAATGCTTCCATTGTTAGCAGGCCTGTACAATGGAATACATCTCTTTGTCATAAGTGGGATACTTCTAGACTGTTTCTGAAAGTGTCTCACTGTGATATGCCATCGGATGCCTGTGTTGAGTAAGGACTACCCCAATAGCATAGTTAGAGGTATCTGTCTCGAGCTCAAAAATGGTTTTTGCAAGTCTGGTAATGCAAGAACTGGTGCCATGGAGAGGTGATCTTTCAACTCTGTGAATGAATTTTGTTGAGATTCAGACCAAAAGAATTTTAATTTCACTCTGCCCTTGGTGACTTGACTCAAGGGCCAAGTGATATGAGAAAATCCCAACACGAACTTGCGATAAAAGTTGGCAAGACCTAGGAAGCTACGGAGCTCTGTCAGAGTGGTTGGAGATGGCCAATCCCGAATGACTTGGATCTTTGCTGGATCCACATGCACCCCCTATTCATCAATAATGTATCCCAGATACTGAACTTGGGTCATGCCAAAAGTGCATTTCTCCAAATTGGCACATAACTTGTGTTGCCGCAATGTTTGGAGAACTTGTCAGATGTGGTGGAGGTGCTCTTCCCAACTCTAGCTAAAGATTAGGATGTCATCCAAGTATACCACTATAAATGAGTTGGTGAATGGTTGCAAGATGTCATCCATTAGCCTCATGAAGGTTGCAGGAGCATTCGTCAATCCGAAAGGCATAACCAACCATTCAAAAAGGCCCTCCTTGGCTTTGAAGGTAGTCTACCACACATCGGAGGGTTCGATTGGTACCTGGTGATATCCTGACTTCAAATCAATCTTGCTGAAATATTTTTCCCCCTTGAGTTGGTCCAGGAGGTCATCAATCCATAGGATCAGGTACTTATTAAGGACAATGAACTTGTTCAATGCCCACTAGTCAATACAGAGTCTCCAAGTCCCATCCTTCTTCTTTACCAACATGATCGATCTCCCACGGGGCGATGAACTCGGACGGATGTGACCTTTTGTAGCAGCTCCTCAATTTGCCTCTTGATTTCATTTTTCTCCACAACGGAGCGCCGTTAGATTGGTCCATTGGGAAGCGGTGCACCTGGGGTTAGATCGACAGAGTGCTTGACCTTACAATGCAGAGGAACCCCTACAGGGGAGGTGAAGATGTCCTCGTACTCCTCCACAACCTTGTCTATTTGTAGTTGTCGTGCAGAGGGGCCCTGTCTAGAGGTCGTGGCCACCATATTCTTCTTTCCTTGAGGGAGTATCATCAGGAAAACAAATTTCTCGGTCCTGGAAATGAGCTTACTGCATTTTTTTGTAGTAACCAAAGAGATGGCAGTAGGTAGTGCTACCTCCGGTATCCTGTAAAACGTATTTCCCAAAGTAACAATAATAGCACAGGGCTTTGATTCATACACAACATGTCGCTTCCACAAGTATGGTTATCATAATAATACATCACAAAATTCAAGGGGAGAAATGTCACACAATACCTCATCTGTGAAGGGCTTGATGTTGTATGGAAGGTGACACTGATGGCTCACGCGAAGATCATGTCCTTGGTGAAGCCACCAGATGGTGTACATTTGTGGATGTGTTGTGGTCGATAAGCCCAACCGCTTCACGACCTCTGCCAAAATGAGGTTCTTTTGGTTCTCACTGTCGACAACAAACTATAGTGGGGATCCCTTTACCCACATCTGGGAGTGGAAGAGACACTCCTTCTTCTTTGGATCTGTAGGTTCCTCCTTCTATATCTTCGTGGTGGCAATGGTGGCATTGGGCTCCACATTGATAATCTACTTCCCTTTGTCATTCCCCTTGTTTGGTTCTAACTCAGAGTCGGAACATGCATCTGATTCTAAAACCTTTAGCTCGGCCACCAGTGACTGCTTGGCCCAACACTCACTTGTGTTGTGAGTGGAGCTCTTATGGAACTCACACCACTTTCCCGTGTCCTTTTTCAGCTTCATGTCACTGTTCTTTGCTTGCTGCTTTGGCAGGTTGTCTTTAGCTACCCTGCCTTGGCTTTGTCCTTTGTTCTGCGGTTTGGGGGCACCTTTCCCTTGCTTCAGATTCGCAGATCCAAAGTCTCGCTTCTTCTATTTAAACTTTTGCTCGACTTTGATGGCATATCGGTATGTCGTGCCGAGCAAGGGGATGTTCAGGAATTCTATTTATTCCTAGATGTACTTGTGCATGCAGCCATGGTATTTGAGCACCAAATGTTGCTCCTAATCCTTGATACCCAACTTTGTGCGAAGGGTATGGAAAATATTCGTAAACTCCAGCACGTCTTGGTCCCTCCCCTGCCACAGCATCGTCCACTTTATGTATTGATCCTCATAGCTTCTAACAGGGTAGTACTACTCCTTGATGGCATCTCAGAATGAATCTCAAGTGGGTGCAGCTGAAAATAGTGAGCCTTTACTTTCATCCTTCTGCTCGTAGTAGGTTTCCCATGAGTCCTTGACGTGGGGGACTGCTTTGAGAAGAGCGAAAATAATCTTTTCCCGACTAGAAAAATCATGAACAGAAAAATAACCCTCTAGCAAATTTAACCATTTATCGATGGCATCTGCATCTATCTGAACCTCAAATATGGGTATTTAAAAATTAACTTGTACCTTAAATGGTGTGGTGTTTATAGAGTAGCTGTTGGAAGTCGATGCATCGCCCTTGGGTAGCCACTGGAGGATTTGGGCAAAGCTGTCCATCATCGAGTTCCTTTGTCACTCGAGGGCTTCTTTGAGCAAGATTTTGATAGGATCTCCTACCCCCTCGTCTTTATTTTCATCCGCCATGGGAGGCCGTCGGGATTTGCAAGGCTGGTCTTGCAAAGGTTCAACCAGTTCAAGCCCTAACTCCTTATATCCTGACCTCGTTGGGGACATGCAAATAAAAACAGAGAAAAGACAAACCACTCTGATACCACTGATCCAGATTTAAACAGGAACACAACAAATTATAGAGATAACCATAAACACAGAGATGTAGCGGAAATAATACTTCATTCATTAATGTAAAATACTGAAATATGCTTACAAACAGCAATGGCAATAAACCAACTAGGGCGATGGTAGCTTATCTCTGAGAAGAGATGTGGTGGCTACATGCCTCTGAACTGTGTTACAATGAGGCTCGAAGGCATATTTATTGTTGAGAAACAATGGAAAACCCTAAACATCCAAAAACCTAACCCTAGAAGATGAAACGCCAAACTGTGGGCCCCATTTGGGTAAATTGGTACATCAACTTCCCGGGGTCGTAACTTTGGCATATGATCTCCGTTTGACATGCACAACATCTCGTTAGAAATATCTATCCAAGAACTACAACTTTGGGAAGAGAAACATTAGTCCATAGACCCATGTTGCTCCAAGTTTTCCCAAAAAATGTCGTTTAGGCCCTTAAAACAGCTCCGGAAGTTCAGGACCCTAAAAACTGCTAAAAATCATAAACCGTGCTACAATTAAGGAAACTAAAAAGCTGAAAGGAATAATGGTGGGGGTCCAAGTGGACTTGGAAGGTGGCCACCAATATCCACTTGGATCAGTGGGTTGGCTTTTAAATACTCCTAGTTATGCACTCATGCTGCTACTTTGTGCTTACAGATCCATTATCCATTGTGATTGAAGGCTTTCTTTGTAGAAAAGGAAGGACAAGAAAGGTAGGAGACATTGATCTGGGTAGATATTGGTGGCCACCCACCTATTCCACCTATACCTCTAATTGGTTTCGTCAATTTCCTTGATTATAGCAACGTTTACTACTTTTAGTAGTTTTTCAGGTACTAAACTTCCGGAGTTGTTTTGACCCACTAAATGATGTTTTTTTAGGTCTATAGTAAGCCCATAGCCATAGGCAAGGGCTTACCATAAATCATATATTATTTAGAGAGATATTTCCAATGGGGTATCATACACACCAAACAGACATCATATGACCAAGTTACGAACTTGGGAAGTTGGTTTCGCAACTAACCTAAATGGGGCCCACAAATGCTCGTCATTCCATATCCTGGGGTTAGGGTTTTGTTTGTTTAGGGTTTCCATTTGTTTCTCAATAATAAAAAGGCCATTGAGCCTCATTATAAGACAATTTAGAGGCATGTAGTTGCCACATCTCTTCTCAGTAATAAGCTACCATCGCCCGAGCTAATTTATTTCCATTTTTCTTGTAATCATATTTTGGTTCTTTGATATTAATGAAATGAAGATTTATTTCTACTACATCTCTATGTTTGTGTTTATATCTAGATTATGTTGCATTCTTTCATAGGTCTGAATCAGTGGTATTAGAGTGGTATGCTCTTCCTCTTTCTTTCTTTGCATGTCTCGAACAAGGTCAAGGTATAAGGAGTTAAGGCTCAAACTAGTTGAACCTTTGTAAGACTAGCCTCACAAACCCCAATGACCTCCCATGGAGGAAGAAAAGAAAGATGAGGGAGTAGGAGATCCTTTCAAAATATTGCTCGAGGAAGCCCTCAAGTGATAGAGGAACACGATGATGGATAACTTTGCACAGATCCTTCGATGACTACCCATAGGCGATGCATCTTCATCCAACAACCACTCTAGATGCACCACTGCCTTTAAGGTACAAGTCAACTTTGACATTCCCATATTTGAAGTCTAGATAGACGCAGATGTCATAGATAGATGGTTAAATCTGTTGGAAGGATATTTTTCAGTTCATGAATTTTCCAATTGGGAAAAGATTACTTTTGTACTCCTCAAATTCACCCCCCATGTGAAGGACCTGTGGGTAACCTACTGTGAACAAAAGGATGACCTCACTATTTTCAGCTACACCCACTTGGAATTATTTCTGAGATTTCATCAAGGAACAATATTACCCTGTCAAGAGCTATGAAGATAAATACATAAATTGGACCACATTGCGGCAGGGCAGTGACCAAGACATGCCAAAGTTCACAAATATTTTTAATATCCTTCACATGAAGTTAGTTGTCATGGATTCTGAGTGGAAATTTTTATTTGAGTAGCATGGCTGTATACACAAGTACATCTAGGATGAGATGTAGTTCCTAGAGATATCCTCACTTGTCAACGCCTATCTATACATTGTAAATATTGAGCATAAATTTAAATAGATGAAGCAAGACTTTGGATCTGTGAATCTGAAGTGAGGGAAAAACACCCTCGAACTATAGAAAAGAAGAAGAAGCCAAGGCGGGGTGACCAAGGATGACCTACCAAAGCCGCAAGCAAAGAACAACACCATGAAGAAAGATAAGGAAATAGGGAAATGGTGTGATTTCCATAAGATTCCCACTCACAACAGAAGTGAGTGTCGAGCCAATCAGTCACTAGTGGTCTAGTTGAAGGCTTTCAAATTTGATGCATGTTCTGACTCTGAGTCAAAACCTGACACAGGGAATGATAGAGGGAAGTATATTATTGATACGGAGCCCAGTGTGACCATTTCCACCACCAAGATCCAGAAGATTGAGCCCGAAGATCCATAGGAGGGCGAGAATATCTTCCACTCACAGATGTGGGTGAATGGTTCTCTACTATAGTTCATTGCGAACAACAGAAGCCAAAATAACCTCATTACAGTAGAGGTCATGAAGCAGTTATGCCTACTGACCACACCATACGTAAAAGCATACACCATCAGGTGGCTTCACCGAGGACAAGATATATGCATCAGCTAGCAGTGACACCTTCCCTACAACATCAAGCCATTCATAGATGAGCTACTCTGTGATGTTGCTCCTATTGAACTTTGTGATGTATTATTAGGCCAACCATACTTTTAGAAGCATCATGTTGTGCTATTATTTCTTTGCCTTGCACTATTATTATTTCTTTTGGAAATACGTTATATAGGATACCAATGGTAGCACTGTCTACTGCCATCTCTTTGATCTCTGTGAAGCAATGCAGTAAGATCATTTTCCAGATTGGGAAAATTGTCTTCCTTATTATTCGTCCTCATGGAAAGAAGAATACTATGACCAAATCCACATCCTCTATATAGGGCTCCTCTCCATGATGTGGAGAAGTACATGGACATCTTCACCTCACCCATAGGGGTACCCCTACATTGCCACATCAAGCACTCCATTTATCTAACCTTGGACGTGACACTACCCAACAAACCAATCTATTGATGCTCTTTTCTATAGGACGATGAAATTAAGAGGAAAATTTAGGAGTTGTTGCAGAAAGGGAACATCAGGCCAATTTCATCACCCTGTGGGAGCCTGATTGTGTTGGTACAAAATAAATATGACACTTGGAGACTCTATATTGACTATCGAGCACTAAATAATATCACTGTCTGGAATAGGTATCCAATCCCATGGATTGATGATCTTTTAGACCAGCTCAAGGGAGCCAAATATTTTAATAAGATTGATTTGAAGTCTGATTATCACCAAGTGCCAATCAAACATTCTTATTTGTGGAATATTGCCTTCAAATCTAAGGAGGGCCTTTTCAAATAGTTGTTCATGCCTTTCAGTTTGAAAAATGCCTGACAACATTAATGAGGCTGATGGATGACATCTTGTAGCCATTCACCAACTCATTTGTGGTAGTGTATTTGGAAGACATCAAGATCTTCAACTAGAGTTGGGAAGAGCAGCTACACCATATGCAGCAAGTCCTCCAAATCCTGCAACAACATAAGTTGTGTGCCAATTTGGAGAAATGTACTTTTTGTATGACCCAGGTTCAATATCTTGGGTTGATCATTGATGAGTGGGGTGTGCATCTAGACCCAACCAAAATACAACTTATTTGAGATTGGCCAGCCCTAACCTCTCTAACAGAGTTACACATCATTTTGTCTCTTGCTAATTTCTCTCATATCACTTGGCCTTTGAGTTAGGTCACCAAGGGTGGAAAGAAAGCAAAGTTCTTCTGGTCTAAATCTTAGCATAAGTAATTTTTCGAGTTAAAGCATCGTCTCTACTCTGCACTAGTGCTCCCATTACCATACCTGTAGTAACCATTTGAGATTGAGACAAATTCCTCTGGTTATTCTATCAAGGAAGTTCTTACTCAGTAGGGGAATCTGATGGCGTATCATAGTGAGACACTTTCAAACACAATCCAAAAGTATCCCACCTATGAAAAAGATATGTATTGCATTGTGTAGGCATGTCAACAATGTAAGAATTACATTATGGGGAAGGAAGTGGTCATCCACACAAACCATCGACCCCTGCAGTTCATACAGACACAAGGAAAGTTGTGAAATGATCGCCATCACATATGGTCCACATACCTACAACAATCCCATTTGGACATCAAATACAAGAAGGGTAGCACTAGTAATGTTGCAAACTAACTCAGCCAACCACCAATCATAGCGTTGGCCACTGTGCTCAACTCTTGTGGACACAAGACTTCAGAAAGGCCACATCTTTACAAGAGTGATTTAGAATTCGGCCACACATACCAAATGCTCCTAGAAGGTAAGAAAGCTCCATATTTTAACCTCCAGGGTTCACTCTTATGCCACCTAAGACACCTATTTTTTCCTTCAAGTGAGCATGTCAAGATGATTTTGGAGGTGCACTACACTCGAATCATTGGAATTTTCAGAGTAGACAAAATGTAGGAATTTACAGGGTAAGTTTCTTAGATAGAACACCAAAGGAGACCACTCACAAATAGATCACAAATCATTACACCAGTATTCTTGACATGGTTAAAACCCTCAAAGAGGGAACCAGTCCATGGCCTAAGCCAACTCGACGACTTTAGTAAATTTATTAATGTAAAAGAAAGAAAAATTACATAAGCTTCTCTCATGAACAGTCACCTAACAAATGGCTCTCAATGCTCTTTAAATAGAGATCATGGACCAATTGGGTGTTAATCCATAGGACAAGTGTCGGTAATACCAAGGAGATAATGAACCATTGGATCACTTCATGTCTAGAGCATATCGTGACCGTCAGATTGTAAGTTACAAAAAGTACATACTAAAGAAACACACTTTACCTAACTATACACTAGACCAAGTTATACTTAATTATTTCCTATGTGTCAGAATATCCTAACATCCCCCCTTAAGGACAACATGGGATATGATTGAAGGATATACAAATATGACACAATAGGAGAAGGAAGGAGGAATTAGAGCATATCCCCCCTTAGTGAAAACTTCCTGGGTTTCAACCATAAATCAAAGTTTAGCAAACTTCACCTCTGTGAGAGCCTTTGTAAAGATGTCTGCAACTTGATCATCAGTTGAACAATATTGAACTTCAAGAACATGGTCATGAATGAGATTTCTAATGAAGTTTATGTGTAGTTCAATGTGTTTGTTGGCACATGTTGGACTATATCCTTTGATAGTTGAATGGCACTTTGATTATCACACAAAAGTGTAGTTGGATGATGCTTCTAAAAGTCAAACTCTGACAGTATCTGATGAAGACACGAGGCTTCCTTACTAGCTTCAATGATGCCACGATACTCTAATTTTTCTGAAGAAAGAGAAATGACACTTTATTTCTTGGAATTCCACGTAATAGGTCCAAAACCAAGAGTGAAGACATAACTTGCAGTAGACTTCTGATCATCAAGGTCACTAGCCCAATCAGAATCAGGGAAACCAGCCACTAGAGGAGATGCTTTTGCATTGTAATGAATGCCAAACTGAACTGTACCTCAAACATAATGAAGTATTACTTTAGCTTCTTTCCAATGAATTTCATGTGGGTTTTTCATAAACCAAGAAGCAAGTCCAACAATAAAGGAAAGGTCAGGATGGGTATGGGTTAGATACATAAGTTTTCCAACAAGCTGACAGCATAAGGTAGCATGAAGTTTAGGGGAAGTACAAGTGACTGAAATTTTGGCTCCAAACTAAAAGGGAGAAGGGGATGGCTTACAGTCTTCCATGTGAAAGTGGCGTAGAGGATGACAGGCATACTTGGACTAGGAAAGGGAAATACCTTCTTTGGATTGCAAGACCTGAAGACCAATAAAAGAATGCAAGTGTCCTAAGCCTGTCATTTCAAACTACTTTTTGAGGATGGAATTTACATGGTTTATAAGGTTGGGATCACTACCAATATAGATAAGATCATCAACATAAATAACAAGAATGATAAGAGACTTTCCCAGTTTCTTGGTGTAGACAGTATTGTCAGAATGACACCTAGAAAATGCAGTATCTAAAACAAAGCTATCCATTTTGGCATAACAAGCCCAAGGGACTTTCTTGAGACCATAAATAGATTTCTTAAGTTGGCATACAAGGCTGGAGTATGTTTGTAGAAATCCAAAAGGTTGTTCCATATATATTTCTTCATGCAAGTACCCATGAAAGAAGGCAGATTTAACATCCACCTGATGGACTTCCCATTTGAAAGATCCGGCAAGGGAAAGAATAAGGCAGATAGAGTTCATTATGGAAACATGGGAGAAGGTTTCAGTATAGTCAATGCCTTCAACTTGTGAAAAATCCTTAGCAACAATGCAAGCTTTATGTTTATTAACTTTTCCATCTAGTCCAAACTTGGTTTTGTAAACCGATTTGCATCTAACAAGTTTTTGTCCCTTTAGAAGATGAAAAAGGTCCCATGTATCATTTGCCAATAGTGAACGATATTCTTCATTCATAGCTGTGTCCCAATCTACATGGTTTGAGGCTTCTGCAAAGTTGTCAGGATCATAATTCACTGAAGCTTGAGCCAGTAAAGAAGAGGCTTATCTAACTGAGAACGTGTATGATGCTGATCTGTAGAATCACCTACAAGAGCACCTATTGCATCCTGAGTAGCGCATACCCATTTTGGAAGTCGAGGAGCTAAAGGAGGATGTCGAGAAGGTGGGGGAGGGTTGTCATGCTTGTTGTCATCATCTGAAGAAGGAATATTTTTAGAAATAGAACATATAGAGAGAGGTGGCACATCCGCCGAACTAGGCTCATAAGCTGATATATTTTCAACAAACTTTAGATCACTTCTAATGATAACATTTCTGGATTTAGGTTGAAGAAGTCTACATCCTTTGACATCTTCAGAGTATCCAACATTAATACATTTTTCACTTTTAGGTTCTAAGGTTTTATGTTTCTCATCTGGAATATGGGCCCATGTTTCACTTCCAAAAACATGAAAGTGACTTACATTTGGTTTAATTGAGCTCCATGCTTCTTCTAGAGTGATATTCTTTAAAACCTTAGTAGGAGTGTGATTTACTATGTAATTTGCATAGTTAATTTATTTTTCCCAAAAAATAAGACTAAGTCCTTTAGATCGAAGCATACAATTAGACATTTCCTTTAAGGTGCGGTTCTTCCTTTCAGTGACACCATTTTGTTGTGGAGTATATGGAACAATATGTTGCAATTGAATTGCATGCTCAGTGTAAAAGTTGATGAATTTTTTGTTGACATATTCTTCGCCATTATTAGATATTATCTTAAGAATTTGATGTCCAGATTATTTCTCAATAAAGGCCTTCAAGGCCAAGAACATGTTAAAGGCTTCACTCTTGAGTTTTAAGAAGTATACCCAAGTGCGTCTGGAGAAATCATCAATGAAAGTTAAGAAATACTTGTAGCTATAGAATGAAACAACTGGAAGTGGACCACATAAATCACTATGCACAAGTTGTAAAGGGGCTAAGGTTTGCCAAGAAGCATGTTTTAAAAAACTAACCCAATGATGTTTTCTGAGTACACATTCAAAACAAACACCATCTCTGCAAGATATAATAGGAAGACCTGTCACCATATTTTATTTACATAGATTTTGAAGGGAGGGATAGTTTAAGTGACCAAATCACTCATGCCAAAGTTTGCTCACTTCATCATCATGAACAACAAATATCAAGGGAAGAGTTGATGACCCAAATTTGTTAAACTTATATAAATTTGTAGAATCATCAGCAATGCCAATAGCTAAAATCTATCTAGTATCTCTTAGGTCCTTAATTACAACATCATGAGGTGAAAATTAAACGGTTTTACCTTCACTTGAATGAGTTATCTTATATACAGATCGAAGATTGCAGGACAAGGTAGGAACATAATACATCATTAAATTGACCATTATCTATATGAATAGTTCTAGTCCCTACAACACTAAGAGATCTATCATCACCAACATATATATTTTTGGTGTTACGGTTATTTAAAGAAGAAAACATGGCTTTGTTTTTGGCCATGTGATAAGAAGCTCCAGAATCAATGAACCACTCATGTGAATGAGAAGAAGGAGATACATTTAGCGCATAACCAAACCATGATGCTTGACAACCACATGCATAAAGCAATATTCCTGAAGATGAAGTTGAAGTTGAAGAGTTCTCCAAATGGATGTTATGCTTCTTCATTGTTGCTTCCAAGGCTTCCATCTTCTTAAAGCATTTGGATTCTAAGTGGTCATCACGATTACAAACTTTTCACTGTCTATTCGTCTTCTTCCCTTTGTTTTTACTTGCCTTATAATTTTTTGTGTTTGTTAGCCTCACTCTCTTAAAAACAATTATAAATCCAAATAAAATAATTAATTAAATTATATCATGAGAGTTAGTTTCTCAAACTAAGGAGTTTACTTAGGAGGAGAGATTCTCTCCAACTAATTCTCCTAAATTAGTGTGTAAGTTGAGAAAATGTCTCAACCAAGTGAGTCTAAGATAGATGCACTATCTTAAGACCACTTTCTCATGTATTTAAATGTATTATTAAATTATTTGAATAAGAGAGAATTACATGAGAATGAGAAAACACATGATGGCTCTCTACCTTTTCCGCCAATTTGTCTTTTGTGTGTTGCTGGTTTATTGTTCTATGAGTTAACTTGTTGTGTGCATATGTGATATAGCTGTGTGATTTTCCAACATGTGGTATCCGAGCTAATGGTTTTATCTTTGGGAGTGAGAGTGTTTGCTTTAGATTGGTTAGTGTGTGAGAGTTCGTACATGTAAAGCGAAATGGGAATTGAAAGTCGAGGCTCATGTCGCCATTTTACAGTGCTGGAATGAGGATCCGTTATGTTGACATAAAGGCGATAGTGCAGAGTAGTTAGCCACATTGAAAGAGGGCAAGTGGTGAAGGTATTGTGAAGTTCAAGCCAAGAAACTTTATTTGCCCTTCTTTGACTATGCATTGAGAAATTCGTGGACTGCTCAAGGAAATTACAGTGTGTCTGAGATCTATGGTTGAGATCCTAAGTGTGGAGATTGTGTGATCGAGAGATTAGTGTCAAGGGCATGATGCAAATATTAGTGTGAAGGTCATGTTACAGAAGATCAGTGTGAAAACCTGGCGGCATGGTGTGTGAGAGAGATTGTTGCCATATATTCATTCATTCATATTCATTCTACTCCATTGGCTACTAGATCGATAACATTATTATAGCAGCAGAGAACGCACTGTGACCATTCGATAAAAAAAAGCCCAAATTTTTTTCCATTACCATTTGCTAGTTCTGATGGGATCTTCTTCAACGCATGAGTTTGAGCGACTTTTTAAGTATTAGATCCGAAGTGAGTTGTCTTCTCGGCCTGTTGGTTTCTTTGTGTTTCCCATTTGAAGTGACTGCAAGACATAAATTTTGAAGAGATCAGCCAGTGGCCAGAGATAGGAGTCGTCTCACAGCAATTCAAAGAAATGACATATCACTTCTTATGCACTTTCAAAACTACGTTGAAAGAGCATGAAAGCCCATGAAGGAACCTACATGGAGCGTTCTTTGCCAGTTTCTTCTGGTTTCTATATTTCTTCTGTGTATTTTATTAGTTGATTTAATATAGTGCACCGAATGTGAATGATTGCTGTGGCAGAAGCATTTCCGATCCTGTTTGCCTCCTCTGAAGCCGTGCTCTGTTGTGGATGATCTTCTTCTCCTCCTAACATCAACTGCTATAGTGTTGCATAGTATGGTATGCTCGGAGGGATCCTGTGACTCAGAACGAGAATGGAGATCTGAGAATATGATTGGTGGTAGAGGTTCTTATGTGGGTCAATTTCTCTAGAACAAAGTAGTGGATGCTAGCATTGGAAATATGGGCTAAGCTATGTTCGTAATTCTCTACCAGGATTCGAACCTATTTCGTTTTACCAGATTAATATTTTTTCTATTCTTGTTGGCCAAACTCAAATTAAACTATGTATGAATCTTTCAAGTTGTTGCTCAATTGTTCTTATAGTTAAATTTCCATGGGAAGTATTTGTAATAAATTAACAGAATGAATAGGAACCTTGGCCGTATCAATTATCAGCGATTGTCTCTATGGAGGTGTGCCAATCCCTATTGTTACAATATATTTTGTTGAAGACAGACTCTTTCCAGAATGAATAGGAACATCGCTCTGTGGAGAATAAGTGCCTTCGTTTTTTGACCTGCCCATAATTGTATTCAAACGAGCATTGTCTCTTTCGAAAATCTGAGACACCAAGGGTATCCTTGGGCTCCACTTGGTGGGCTTGAGGGGTGAGCAGGCCTCGTGAATATGATCCAGTCTTATATTCACTCCTGGTTTTAGCGCTTCCTCACCTGCAAGTGAACCTGGGCATTCGACAGCTCCCTGTGGCTCTTTCCATTTGAAGTTTTCAATAGAGACAGTGTGATAATTCTGGTGTTCTAGGCGTGTTGCACTGCCCATGTGCAGGCATTGAAGCATTAAAACAACAAAAACCACCCATCCACAAAAGGCCAGAAAATGTGTTGTTGGGTTATACGGTAAGGAGGAATAAGTGATACATTTTATGGAGGAATACTAATGAGTGTTTTCATAAAAGTACGTGCCTAAAAGTGAACACCTTCATAAAATAATTCAAATAGTTATCAATAAGACATTCTCCTTTGAGCGTAATTATTATTGAATGTAAAGCATGTGAGTTTATGAAAAAAAGAGAGATAGTAAGTGGAATATGAGAGAATGAGTAATTTTTGGGAGAGATAAGGAGTGAAGTGATAAGGTGAAATTCCTTTGGTTCATTTGGAGTGATAAGTTTTTTTTTTAGGGAGAAGTGATTTTTGTATATTTTGGAGAGATAACGAGTATTTGTAATTTTTTGTCCTTGGAGCGATAAATGAATTTGTTTAGGTGAAAGTCATTATTTTGAGAGAGATTGAGTCAGTTTTGAAGACAATTTGCTTCTAAAGTTGGCAAGTGTGACATTCTCATTGAGAAGTTTCCACGACAAAGTTGTGACATTGAAGAATGGTGTACTCCAGTAATTAATAAAATCATAATTTTTGTGTGCTTCTTGTGTCCTAGATCCACCTGAAATTGAATAAGGGGAACTTAGGTACACCGTGTGTGTAATGAATGCATGTGCATGACTTGTGTTCAAATTATCTCTTTGTATTATGCTTAAAACAAAAACATGCACATAAGTACACAAGCACAAAGCGTCACATCATTAACTTGATAAAAGAAATCTTTTGCAACAACATTTCACAACAGCTAATTCATGCCATCAAGTTAAGGAGGCTACACACTCAAGCATTTCAATGTACAATCGTAATCAACATCATCAACACTTTTTGTATCACTTGCTGATAAACATTTTTTAACTGAATTGTACAGATGCATTTTCGGTTGTAACCAACACCCTCATTTGATTTGTTAAAGTGCATCATTAATTCAAGTCAGTTGTTACTTGAACATTGAATTTATCATTTGTCTCTTGGGTGCATTTTTGACAGTGTTCAATACCCTTCCTTTTTTTCAGTACATTTAGTGAGTACATTCAAGAAAGCACCAAGTGTCAATAAACAATCAAGCAAGTTCAAGCACATAATCAAGCAAGAAATCATCTTCAAATGAGTGTGGACTCTAATCTTCAAGTAAGCATCAAAACAAACATGTATCTACAACGAGTAAGCCTGACTTCAAAGTAAGAAAGACAACATGGTGACACACATTCAGTTATCCCAAATTCTTCACAATATAATGTTATCATCAGCCGATAACATGGTGCACATCAGCAAAACCACTCTTGCTAACTTTCAAGTGCATCTTCAACATGCACATGAAATGATTGAGTTCCTTCAACTGGAGTTGCAACTACAGAGAAATGAGTTGCAAGAGAAGCATGTTGCTTCTAATTCTTTGACCAATCTAGATACAACTATTCATTCGAACTCATTCATCCAACTAGCTTCAAGTGTTGAAGTTGTTCCAATGCAACTTTCTTCCAAACCCATCATCAAGTCATGGGAAGAAATCCAAAGAAATTGAAATCGATGCAGCTTAGGATATGTTGAAGATGACGACAACTTACATAGCCCTAATTATTCAAAGCCCATTCAGTTCATCAGTGCCAGATTACTTGAACAAATCACCTCAGCAAGTTCTCCACAAGTTGTAGATAGACATCAATGCATAAAAACTAAAAGTGCAGACAAACAAAAATGCATGCAAACTCAAGTTGCAGACAAACTGAATTTTCTCATTGTCAAAGAATCAGTCATCTGGAAGATCAGTGTTTTTATCTCCATCCCTGTCACCATTGTGGTAAGTCGAGTCATTCATCAGAGAAATGTAGCAAACATGACCAACCTGCTAGATTGAAGATAAATTATTCATGGATTGATCCCTGGGAATGGTCATCCATAGCCAGAAGATTATACAAGTTTTACAATCGGATTCACTCGCATATATTGTAGCCAACATTCTGTTATGAAACCAGCTCAAGAAAAGATAGAAAAGATAGATCAACGCCTTAGAATTCAGCCTCTTCGAGGGGGCAACCTCCTTTACATTACATAAATGAACAATTCTTTGATGATACAAATGACAAAACCTCCTTTCTATATATAGGAGTCTAAGGAGTCACAATATAATCCAGCCGACCTAACAATAATAATATAAAGCCACAAAAATAACAATAGAGGGATTCTATGGGGCACAGAAATAACAATATGGGGGTAATAGGGGCACAACAATATAAATAAGGGGTATAACTACAATAGTAATGGGGTAATCACTAGTATTATAGGGACCCAACATGCCCCTCTCCTTCAAAAAAGTGTTGTCCTCAACGCTTGAGTAGTTCTGGATACTTCTGCATAAAATTCTCATCCTCCCATGTGGAATCTTCAGCGGATAAGTTCTTCCACTTGATAAGATACTCTGAAATTGATCGATTTCGTAGCTGTCGAGTTCTTGTTTCTGTGACTGCTTCCGGTTCCAATATAATTTTTCCTTCCTCGTCAAGTTCTGGCAATATTGTTTGAACTGGGAGCTTGTCGCCTATAACCTTCTTTAAACATGAAACATGGAAAACTGGGTGCAATCGAGAAGCTGCAGGAAGCTCCAATTTGTATGCCATAGTACCAATCTTTTGCAACACCTTGTACGGACCATAATACTTTGGTGATAATTTATTATCCTTCTTAGCTTGCTTTAGGGACATTTGCTTATATGGTTGTAGCCGTAGGAATACCCAATCACCTACATCAAAACTTCTTTCACTGCGATGTTGATCTGCCTGTTGTTTCATTCTATTTTGTGCCAACACGAGGTTATCCTTTAAGAGTTGGAGGACTTGTTGTTGATGTTCGATGTGATGTTCCACTGCCTGAACCTTAGAATTTTCTCTTAAATATGATGTGATGGATGGTGGTTGATACCCATAAAGTGCCATAAATGGGGTCATTTTTGTTGCTGTATGGAAGGAAGTGTTATACCACCATTCAGCCAGAGGCAACCATTTGACCCATTGTGTCTGTTTATCAGATACAAAGCAACGAAGATATCCTTCCAAACATTTGTTTACTATCTCAGTTTGCCCATCAGATTGAGGATGATAAGATGAGCTATGAGCTAACTGAGTACCAAGACAAGAAAATAATTTTGTCCAAAAATTTCCAGTGAAAATGGGATCTCTGTCACTTACAATAATCTTTGGGTTTCCATGTAGCTTTTGAATTGTTTCCATAAATGCAGTAGAAACTGTACTGGCTTTAAATGGATGTGATAATGCACAAAAGTGTGCATACTTGGTAAGTCTGTCAACTACCACCATGATGACACTCTTTCCCTCAGACTTGGGTAAACCTGTGATAAAATCCATTGAAACCTCCTCCCAACGTTGGCTTGGAATGGATAAAGGTTGTAATAGACCCGGTGTCTTAATTGTTTCAACTTTATTTTGTTGGCAAACCAAACATTCCGCCACAAACTTTTGAATATCTGATTTAAGGCCATCCCAAAAAAATTCCTTCTTAACCCTGTGGTAAGTTTTTAAAAATCCTGAGTGCCCTCCTAAGGGAGAAGTGTGCAATTCCATAAGAATCTTTTGTTTTAGCTGGGAATTCTTACAGAGGTATAAGCGATCTTTGTACCATAACGAATCATTTTGCCAGCTAAATGTATCAGACGTACTGGAATCTTGTTGTAGCTTTCGAATAAGTGCCCACACTTCTTCGTCATTCTTCCATTCCTCCCTTGCTTCGTTTATCCAATCTGGTTGGATAATAGAAATGGCGCACAACAATGCTTCCACATCCTCATCCTTTCTTGAGAGTGCATCTGCCACCACATTTTGCTTCCCTTTTTTGTAGATGATTTCAAAGTCATAACCCAACATCTTTGTGACCCACTTTTGTTGCTCTTCAGAGGATAATCTTTGTTCTAAAAAGTATTTAAGGCTATCATGATCCGTTTTTACCTTGAAGTGTCTTCCCATTAGGTAGGGTCGCCATTTCTTAAGTGCATGGAGTATTGCCAACATTTCCTTCTCATAAATAGCTTTGCTTAAAAACTTTCCCTTGATTGGACGACTTTCAAAAGCAATGGGTCTTTCATCTTGCATTAGAACAACACCAATTCCATTTCCTGAAGCATCACATTCCACAATAAAGGTTTTTGTGAAGTCCGGTGTAGCTAAGACCGGTGCTTGGCACATTGCCTCTTTAAGATGTTCAAAGGCCTTTGTTGCTTCCGGAGTCCATGAAAATGCATCTTTCTTCAATAATGTTGTTAGAGGTGCTGCTATTCTCCCATAATTCTTAACAAACTTGCGATAATACCCTGTCAACCCAAGAAATCCTCGCAGATGCTTTATGGATGTGGGGATTTTCCATTCCTTAATGGCTTTAATTTTGCTAGGGTCTACCTTAACTCCTTCATGAGATACAATATGACCCAAATATTCCACCTCCTGGACTCCAAAGAAACATTTGGATCTTTTTGCATATAATTGTTTCTCCTCCAATAGTTGTAGCACCCTGTCAACATGTTCAACATGATCCTTCCAAGACTTGTTGTAGATTAGTATATCATCAAAAAATACTAACACAAATTTTCTAAGGAATGGTTTGAAAATTGAATTCATCAAACCTTGAAATGTTGAAGGTGCATTGGTAAGGCCAAAAGGCATGACCAAAAATTCATAATGACCCTCATGAGTTCTAAATGCCGTTTTCGGAATGTCTTCAATCTTCATTCTGATTTGATGATATCCTGAACGAAGATCCAACTTGGTGAAGTAAATTGATCCATGCAATTCATCCAGTAATTCATCAATGACAGGAATGGGGAACTTATCTTTAATAGTGAGCTTGTTGAGCTCCCTATAATCCGGACACATGCGCCATGATCCATCCTTCTTGTGCACCAATACTACTGGAGCAGAGAAAGAACTTTGACTTGGTTGAATTATACCAGCCTCTAGCATTTCTGCAACCATACGTTCAATTTCACTTTTTTGGACATAGGGATATCTGTACGGCCTGATGTTTGGAGGAACACTTCCTGGAATCAGATGAATAGCATGATCATGATCACGCATAGGTGGGAGACCTTTGGGAGTCTCAAATACCTTGGAATGATTGTCCAGGACTTTTTGGAGATCTGGAGAAATAGATGATTCCAATGTGGAAACATCTAGCGAACATAATTGTGCAATTACACCTCTTTGCTCCTTTTTTAGAAGCTTTGTCATACCATTAGAGCTGATTATCTTTCCTGGTTTCCCTGCAATACCCCTTAATTCAACTTCCTTTCCTTCCATAGAAAATTTGATGAAAAGTTCTTGAAAATTAAAAGCTATTGTACCCAAGGATTGTAGCCATTGGACTCCTAGTACAACATCAGCACCTCCCATTGGAATGGAAAGCATTGGGCTAGTCAATACATATTCTCCCATGGATAGCTTGATATTATGGCACTTTCCAGAGCAATTTATTGTTCCTCCATTTGCAATCATCACTTGACACTCTGGTGCTGGATATAGGAAGCAATTCAATTCTTTTGCTACCCTACAATGAATAAAATTGTGGGTGCTTCCTGAATCAATCAACACTATTACCTTTTTCTTCTTGATTTGTCCTTCTATCTTGATGGTTTGAGGAGTGGTAATTCCCGCCAATGCATTACAAGATATGGTCGGATTTATTTGTTCTTCATCTAGGCTTTGTTCCTGGAGTATATCTTCTTCTTTTGACCTTTCTTGCTCCTTTTCTTCTTCCTCTTCACAATCTATGTAGAATAATTTCTTCTCAGCACACTTATGACCTTTAGTGTATTTGCTATCACAACTGTAACAAAGCCCTTTTGCTCTTTTTTCTTCCAATTGTTGTGGTGTCAACCTTATAGGTTGTGGAAGACTAGGGGCAACAACACTTCCGTCTTTATAGTTGTGAGTGGTATGCTTCCTAGTTGCCATAATTTTGCTTTCCATTTTTCTTGCTAACCTGAATGCCTTCTCTAATGAATCAGGTTCCCAAAGGCGAACATCATGTTGGATATTATCCTTTAAAGACCCTATGAACACATCAATCCTATGCTCCTCTGGAATATCTTTTACCCTTATGTTCAATTTTTGGAACTCCTCAATGTGCTCCATTATTGAACCCTTTTGTTTGAGACTTATCAATTGGCTAAAAAAAGTGTTGCTTTTTGTATCTTCATAATGTGCTATCAATTCTTCCGTAAAAATTGCCCAAGTGATAAATTTTTACGAGAGCAAAGCCATTGATACCATACAAACTGATTTGGTTCCAAATATACAGTTGCCATACGTACCTTTTGTGTGTTTTGCACATTATTGAGATCGAAGAACTGCTCCATCTGTAATATCCATGTGGCGGGATCCTTGCCATCAAACTTCCTCATATCGATTTTTGGAATATGGTGGGTCTTCGATCCAACATTAGAGTTTATGGAATCATGATTAACATTACTTTTGTTCACATTATGAGTTTCCTTTACACCCTTTTCACCATTAGTAAGTATTTCTTGTAGAAAATTTGTCAAATTTGTCTTCAAATCTGCCATGTTTGTCTTTAAATCTGTCTTCGAATCTGTCTTCAAATCCGCCAATTTTGTCTTTAAATCTGTCTTCAAATCATCCATCTTAGCTTCCATGCCCTTTATCTTAGATTCCACGCCATTTATCTTAGATTCCACGCCATTTATCTTAGCTTCTGTTAGCTTTTGTGAGCGTGACATTTGTTGCACTTGTTCTTGTAATTTTGATATATCATGTAGCATTTCTTCCTCTTCTTCATGAGTCATGCTAGAGCTTTCAGGTTCCTTACTAGGTGTTTGCATTTTCTTTCCTCGGGGCATCAGTTACCGATAATAATGCTTTACTATGCCCTTTGAATTCCGTTAAACCAAGCTTACACAAAAATTAAAAAAAAAACTACACACCTTTTTTCACTTTATAGAAGCCTGATATTGAATCTGATGTATCTCTGTAATTTCAGATCATCCAATTCTGAAATTGCAACCTGTAGTAGCCTTCTGCGTCCTCTTTCCAATGCCACAAGTCTGACCCAAATTGGATTCTCCAAGGAAGAGTTATGTGAAATCTCCCACAGTGACTTGCTTTAAGACTAGTTCAGTAGAGCGAACTTGTACAACATGCCACGAGTCACTGTTTCAACCTTTGGATCTGAAACTCGCATACAAGAAACTAAAGTCCATCCTCTTTCTGTACCTTCTTACGAAATTTCAATCCAATCCCCAGAGATAAAGTTATGACGATTTTCCTCAGGTCACCTGTTTTGAATGTAATTCAGGAGTCTGTAAAAAGACCAACTTCCTCAGATTATATATCCGCAAATATCGCGCGAAAAGCTCTGAAATTCGGACCCAAGGTTTAACGTGATTTCTTCTCAAATGGGTTTTGTTTGCGACTTCTTAAACGTTACAGAAAAACAGTTATAGTGAAAATACCACGATGACCTGTTTGGAGCAGCGAAACCCTAGAATCCAAAGCTCTGATACCAAATGTTATGAAACCAGCTCAAGAAAAGATAGAAAAGATAGATCAACGCCTTAGAATTCAGCCTCCTCGAGTGGGAAACCTCCTTTACATTACATAAATTAACAATTCTCTGATGATACAAATGACAAAACCTCCTTTCTATATATAGGAGTCTAAGGAGTCACAATATAATCTAGCCGACCTAACAATAATAATATAAAGCCACAAAAATAACAATAGAGGGATTCTATGGGGCACAGAAATAATAACATGGGGGTAATATGGGCACAACAATATAAATAAGGGGTGTAACTACAATAGTAATGTGGTAATCACTAGTATTATAGGGACCCAACACATTCAAATGAAGATGGTACTCTCGTGCAATTGAATGTGGGAGTACAACAGTGAAACTTTCCTACACGTGAAAGGGGGGAGTTCAGAATTTAGATATAATTTGGAGAAGATTGCCTCTCCTTTCAGCTGACAAATGGGGGAAACTATCAATGAAATTGACAAGTGGTTATCAGACTGAAATTCTTGACAACATCAGCGAAGCAGACAGTGGGCATCTTCATCAGCCAGTGGGCATTTTTCATCAACAGTGAGCATCAGCAAATTTTCTAGTGGGCGATCGACAGCAAAAGCAGTAGTGAGTAGCTTTCATCATAGAAAAATCAACATTGAGTTGTTTTTCGACATCTTCAGCTAGTAGGCGATCATCATCAACCAATACGCCAGTGGGAGTTCATCAAATTATGTAAGTGGACACCGGATGCTGTTTTCAAGCAAAGGATAGCTGGATCCTTTTGTGGCTTGGCACATGATGGAGTTGTCAAGCGTCATTCAAAGATGAATCAATCATGCAGTTGACTCATAGTCTCTTCTTATTTCAGTTTCTTCAGCATCCAAATTTGGCAGTTTTTTTCAGGCAAATGATTTTTGGGGAGCAACTTGAGAACTTGGAAGATGGTTCCTTGTTCTTTTTGGATTTATCATTGAGGGGGGGGATGTTAGCCTCACTTTCTTAAAAACAATTATAAATCCAAATAAAATAATTAATTAAATTAAATCATGAGAGTTTAGTTTCTCAAACTAAGGAGTTTAGTTAGGAGGAGAGATTCTCTCCAACTAGTTCTCCTAAATTAGTGTGTAAGTTGAGAAAATGTCTCAACCAAGTGAGTCTAAGATAGACGCACTATTTTAAGACCACTTTCTCATGTATTTAAATGTATTATGAAATTATTTGAATAAGAGAATTACATGAGCATGAGAGACCACATGATGGCTCTCTGCCTTTTCCACCAATTTGTCTTTTGTGTGTTGCCAATTTGTTGTTCTGTGAGTTAATTTGCTGTTTGCATATGTGATATGGCTGTGTGATTTTGCAATAGATTTGATTTTTCATTGTGAGATTTAAATTGCTTAGGAACCATGTTTGGTTTAGGACCATTTTTTTTAGGATGTTGCTTCATAGGATTCTTTAAACTTGGTTGTTGTTGGGATGCTAAGGCTTTCTTAGAAGAGTTTCCAGTATTAAGAAGACCAAGATGTAAGAGTTTTTATTGCTCTCTTATTAAATAATCACAAAAGGCATTAAAAGAGGGGGACTTGTAGTCTTTTCCTTGAGAAATAAAGGATTCTCTACTAGAATGGAAGGTGGAAACAAACATAGAGTAGGTTGGTCCTAACTTAGTAAGATTGGAATAGATAAGGCTACCATCTTCCTTCTTAATCTTAACACCTTCCAAGAGAAGTCTAAGGGTCTTGAACTTGGACAAAAAATCTTCAAGGGAAGAAGCATTATTGGAGTCCAATGTAAGCAAGTCATTTTCAAGATGATGGGCTTCATCAAGGGTATCAATTTCTACGATATGGAATTTAAGGTCTGGAGAAATACACATCCCTATCAACCCACATTCTTGATCTTGCTTATTTTACCATTTGGCTTGCTTATCTTCATCTTGTGGTTTAGACTCTTGGCTTGAGGCTATTATATAAAGACCTTTACTTCTAAGTAAATCCACTATGTAAGATAGTCATTGGAAGTAGTTGGTGTTGTCAAGAATAACTAGGCATGGAATTTCCATTTTAAAATAAACTGAAGTTGCATATGCTGAAACTAAGTGTTACAATGGAAAGATCTCTAAAAATGAGGCCAATTCAAAAGAACCAACTCTGAAAATGGCTTCCGGATGAAGAAGTTATGGCTTTCTGAAGAAAATTTGTTGAAGATGCCTACAAACCACGTGAATGTTGGGAAGTTGATGATAATGTTATATTTAAAAAAATCTCCCCCCCCCCCCCCCCCCTTTCCAAACTTAATCTAATTATCTCACTTTAAAAAATGATTACTTTATGTGAACTACCTTTATAAATAAGTGAAAGTCACTTTTACAATGATACTTTATCAACTACCCACTAACTTGTAACTTAAGTAAAAGATAAAGTGACTCTAGAATTCTAAACGACTCACTTTTTTATAATGGGTGAGTGTTGAGGAAAATTAATTACCTATCATTTGATTTTCAACCCCAGGGTTTCGTAAAACTTGCGAAGCATGCATGCATTATATATGCTAGAAATTAACTTTCAATTCAGATCAGTCTAACTGTACTATAATTTCTTTTGAATTAGAATAGGTGAAACCAAATTCACCTATTCTAATTCAACAATCAATTAAAAAAAAATTATAGTACAGTGCATGGAATTGAAATATTAATTTATCACACTTGCAGGAATTGAAATCTTAATCTACCACACTTGCAGAAATTGAAATTGCATGAAATTAAATCTACTTTACGGGATCATGTATGCATTATCAAATCAGGATCCTATGAAATGAATAATCAAAACCACATGACATAAAATGAAAGCAAAAACAATCACTCTTAATTTCTATATATGAAAGCAAATAAAAAACAATCACTCTTAACCTCTCACACAGGAAAAGATATAAAAGAAATAAATCTTAATCTATGAAAGCAAAAAATATTAATATATGAAGAACAATAAATATTGATCTATAAAAAAACAATAAATCTCACACATTATAGGTGGCCAATTCTAAAGCATGACGGATGGAAAGTTGAGAGGATCCAAATACAAGCATAACCAAATCAAAGTGAACATCACTTGTGAGCATGGTAACAAATCCAAATTCTATATTTATAATAGTAGCATTTCCCCAACTTTGCACATGCCTTTGAAAAGAGGAGGCTCTCTTATTTATACGAAAACATAAGAAGCTACCTCTTTAATGGAGGTCCATTATTCTCTCTCTAGATCCCTATAAAATCTCATAGAGTTACAACTTAAATAGGTAATGACGAGACACATATCCTGTTTGACTTTTATCCAAATCTTCTTCCATGTCTGGAAGAGAATTCGAATTTGAGCATTGGAGGCCACATAAGGGTGCCTTGGAAGCTTCCAAATGACCTACACATGTCATGAAACTCAAGCCAATTTTAATTATTAGCAATTATATGCCATTTTTCTAAGTTTTAACCATTTAATTCTCTTATAATACTAGAAATCATTAACTTTTGTAAAACACAAATGGAACCAATATAATTATGAAAATGGAGGCTAATGAAAGGTTATATGGTCATGGAGTTGTGACATGTGAGTTAAATGGTGGTGATAAAGGTGAAAGTGGGTGATATTTTGAATACATTTTGGAGACTCGACATACCCCCCAACTAATGTTATTGCATGTCCTCATGCAATCTATTGCATTGTTTAATCATGATTTGCTTTTGAATGAGTGTGGCTTATATCAATTGTCCTCAAACTTTTCATTTGACAATTTCATTTCCTTTTGCAAAGTATTCCTTGTCATACATTGAATTGCAACATGTTTGGTTGGCTCTTGTGTGACAACCAAATCTTAATTGGTATTGGTTCTTGTGTGACAACCAAATATTAATTTGTATTGGTTCTTTTGTTCGAAAACCTTGTTTCTTTTTGTTGCTACAAGATTCATTGAACATATTTAAGAATGGATCTTTGAATCAACCATATATGCTCATCATTTAGACAAAATCACATAACTTTTGAACCATAATGCAATCATAATGGTTGTGTTATATTCTTTCCACGTAGTTAAAAGGGGGTTTGAGGGGCACCCGTAACCCCACTTTATGGGGTCCGAGGCAGTGCCCCAGAAAATTTTGGTTTTGGACCCTATGTTAGGTTGGGCGAACCCACCTATGGTTTTGCACATGATTTTCGCACATGTTTTTTGGACGCGATGGTTTTTGGTCCATGGTATTGGACGCGATGGTTTTCAGTCCATGGTATTGGATGCTTCGGCATGTATAAATATGTAGTATAATATTGAAAGGAACGTAATGAAAAATCAAGCTGGTAGTCCCTGTTTTGGGATCTAGGGGAAAAATCTCTGTGTATATGTGTTCTATGTGTTTTTCTCTCGCATTATTTATTTTCTATGTTTTAGAATTCATATGTAGGTAATTTTTGTACGAGGTTAAAACCTATATTTGGAATCGGAGTAGATTTCGCTTCAAGGGGACGTCTTTGTTGTTGAGGGGTTTCGCTCGGGCCTGTGGTAGACCCTGTTCAGTGGGAGATCTGCGAGATCGATTTTGGTGGTGAAAGAAGATGCCGAGCAGTGGAAAGATAGAGATCGAGAAATTTAATGGTTAGAGTTTTCAGTTGTGGAAACTCAAGATGGAGGATCTGTTGGTGGATAAAGATCAGTGGATCATGGTAGATCCGGGTACTCAACCAACACGAGTGTCTGATGAAGAATGGGAGAAGTTGGATCGGAAGGCAAAGAGCACAATATGATTGTGTGTCTCAGATTTAGTATTGCTGAATGTATCAGGGGAAGCTATAGTGAAGGCTTTGTGGGACAAGTTAGGGACTTTGTACCAATCTAAGTCTCTGGTGAATAAATTGTTCCTGCGGAAAAAGCTTTATAACCTGAGGATGAAAGATGGAGACTCGGTGACAGAGCATCTGAACGCATTTAATACTGTGGTAAGTCAGTTAGCATCTGTTGATATTAAAATTTCAAATGAAGATAAGTGCATCAGTTTGTTGTGTTCTCTACCAGATTCGTGAGATAGTCTAGTTATTGCAATAGGTAGCAATGCAACTGCCTTTCAGTTTGATGAAATAGTATCAGCCTTGCTAACAGAGGAGATGAGATGAAAAAATATGGAGAGCCAGAATGGTGATGCCTTGTCTGTACGAGGATGGTCCCAGAATAGAAACAAAAATAAGTCATCGAGTGCGAGATCTAAATCTAGAGGGAGACCTAAATCTCCAAGAAAACCTGTAAAGGTGGTGTGCTAGAAATGCAGAAAGGAAGGCCACTTTAAAAGGGACTATAAATCTAAAGCTCCTGACAAAGGAAAGGGATCTGATGAGGCTCCTTCTATAGAGGCAAAAACCACCTTAGATGAAGGTGGGGATGTGTACTTGGCTTCTTCAAGTACACATGTAGATCATGAGGCATGGTTGATTGACTCAGGTGCATCCTTTCACCTCACTCCCCATAGAGAGTGGTTCTGTGAATATGAGAAATATGATGGTGGTGATGTCTTCTTTGGGGATGAAAGGAAGGCTAGAATCATTGGTCGCAGAAAATTAAAGTTGAAGTTGCAAGGTGGAAGGGTTAGAATGCTTCCAGGTGTTCTACATATTCCTGCATTAGCCAGAAATCTTATTTTTGTGAGCAAGCTGGATGATGCAGGTGTAAAAACAGTGTTCGAGAAGGATACCATCAAGATGGTTCAGGGAGCACTGGTATTGATGTGGGGAGTTCGGATTGGAACTCTGTACAAGCTGCAAGGTAGCACTGTTATCGATGGGTGCAATAGTTCTATGGTTCCTGAAAGTGGAGTAGAAAATCTAGTTGTCTCTGGAGAGAAGACCATGCTGTGGCATCAATGGCTTGGACATATTGGAGAGAAGGGCCTTCAAATACTTCATGGTAAAGGTATGGTGGAAGGTATGAGTAATAGCTCTCTGGATTTTGATTTCTGTGAAAATTGTGTATATGGGAAGTAGAATAGGGTGAGTTTCCCCTCTGGTGGTAAGAGTGCGAAACAGATATTAGAGCTTATGCATAGTGATGTGTTTGGACCTATGAAGGTTCCATCACTGGGTAAGTCTGTGTACTATATATCATTTATAGGTGACTTCTCAAGGAATACGTGGATATATTTCCTTAAGAAGAAATCTGAAGTCTTTGACAGGCTTAAAGAATTTAAGGCTCTGGTGGAAAACCAGACAGAGAAGAAGATAAAGGTGTTGAGGACAGATAATGGTGGAGATTTTTGCAGCAATGTGTTGAGAATGCAACAAGATGATGGAGCTTAGTGAAAATAAGTCGCCTTCACTAAGTGGGCCCGTAGGCTATTTTTGGCGCAAAGTCTATTTTAGACTATGTCTATTTTTAGACATATGGATCATGGTTTATGAGTTGGAGGATTCTATTTGTGGATGATTGGTCATGTTGGTAAAAATAGATGGAATTCTATTTTTAGACATATGGGCGATTTCTATTTTTAGACTGATAGGCTAAAAATAGAACAGTCGAATATTATTAGCTCATAATAATATTTGGACTATAAACATTATCTTATCCTCTTGGAGCACTTCAGTTCGAGCTACAGATGTGGCACATGCAGCTGTCAGACGGAAATACACTTTTCTTATGGGTCAGTTGAGCTATTGCATGATGGACTTCAGTTATAACTCATGTGGTTGAGTTTGGTGGAGTTGATTGAGGAGTTGATGGAGTTGTGTTCAGTTTGACTTGGTTGAACTAGTTGTATTTAGTTTAACTACAAATACACTAGTGATGAGTGATGTGAATTAATTTTTAATTAATTCACTAATTATTAACTCATAAAGTAACTAAAGAATACATCAGTTAACTCAGTGCATGGACAGTTCAGTGGAGACAGGTGTTAGAGGTTGAGATTGCTATCAGTTGTGACTATAGTTGTGCATGCGATTTGCACAATCAATGGATTGAGTATTGCCAATGAGGATTGCGTGGTTCAGCCAAGGAAATACGAGTTTGGATCAGCCATACTGATCTATTCTCATGCAGGATTACGCAGTGGAGGCAGGCAAGCAGTGAAGAAGATTTGAACCTGTGATGGATTCAGATCTGAGCTAGTTTGTGTGTAACAGGTGGAGATAGTACTGAGTACTTGTGAGGAGTATTGTACTATGTATTGTTACATGTTCTCAATCATTATAATATACAGATAGTGTGGGGTTTTCAGCTGTATTCTTTCCCCGGGTTACATACTATGTTAATGTGCGCATGCGACTGATGTTTCATTGTTTTTAATTCCACAAAATTAATGATCAACGTAGAGGAGGTTATGTATTATGCATGTATTCCGCAATAGTGTATAATCGGGATAATCTCTGTGAATAAGTGTCATATTATTCAAAGTTTCTACACAAGGAATTTGAAGAATTCTATAAGAAGTGTAATATATCATGGCAGAAGACTACTCCATACACACCTCAAAAAAATGGAGTTGCAGAAAGAATGAAAAAGATGTTGATGGAAAGGGCAAGAATCATGTTCAATGGTGCTAGGTTAGGATAGGAATTCTGGGTAGAGGCAATGGATACTGCATGTTACTTGGTAAGAAACCCTCTCTTTAACATCTAAGGGTATTTGGATGTGATGCATATGTACATGTTCCAAAGGAGAAAAGAACCAAGTTGGATAGTAAATCTGAAAAGTGCATCTTTATTGGGTATAAAGATGGTTTAAAGGGTTATAAGCTTTGGAACCTAGTAACAAGGAAGGTTGTGTACAGCCGAGATGTGGTTTTCAGAGAGGTGAAAGATGTTATTAAACATGAAGTCCAACCAAAGGAACATGAGAAGATAGAGTTTGAGCTAAAGGAGTAAGAATCAGACTCTACAGCAGAGGAGGAATTAGAAGAGGAAGGGCCACAAACTCTGGTTGTGGGAAGATCAGCTCAAGAAAAAAAGGCAGCCAGAAAGGTATAGTCCATCTGCTTTCTGTTCAAATTTTGCTTTGTTTGTTATTGATGATGATCCTAGAACTATGAGGGAAGCAGTGGATTTAGAGGATGGAAAGCTCTGGAAAGAGGCCATGGTTGATGAAATGGCATCTTTGCACAAAAATGAGGCTTGGGATCTAGTGGAGTTGCTGCCTGGAAGGAAACCCATTGGAAGCAAATGGGTGTTCAAAAAGAAGACAAATGCAGAAGGAAAAGTTGAGAAATACAAAGCTCAGTTGGTAGCAAAAGGTTATTCCCAGGTGCCGGGAATTGATTTTGGTGATATTTTTTCTCCTGTTGCCAAGGTAACTTCTATTAGATTACTTTTAAATGTTGCTACTGCTTTTGATTTTGAGGTAGAACAGATGGATGTGAAGACAACATTTCTTCATGGGGATCTGGAAGAGGAGATCTACATGAAGCAACCTGAAGGCTTTGCGTGGAGGGTAAGAAAGAACTGGTATGCAAGTTAAAGAAGTATCTATACGGGTTAAAACAATCACCAAGGATGTGGTATTAGAAATTTGATACATTTATACGGGGACTTGGCTTCACCAGAAGCAAAGCAAATCACTGTGTGTATTTTAAATTAATTGGTGACCTTGTTATTTATCTGGTCTTGTATGTGGATGATATGTTGTTGGTTGGAAATGACAAAGAAATTATCCAAGATTTGAAGACCCATTGTCCTCCAAATTCGACATGAAATATCTTGGTGCTACAAACTATATTTTGGGCATGGAAATTAAAAGAGATCGTACAAAGAGGAAGATCTGGTTAAACCGGAGGAAGTATGTCGAGACAATACTGCAGAGGTTTAATATGCAGAATAGTAAATTGGTGAAGGTTCCTATTCCTGTAGGTGTGAGGTTATCTGCTGAACAGTGTCCCAAGACACAAGAAGAGGAAGAGGACATGTCTCGTGTTCCATATGCAAGTGCATTCGGTAGCCTGATCTATGCAATGGTCTATACTAGACCAGACATTGCACATGCAATGGGAGTATTGAGCAGGTTTATGTCAAAACCAGGGAAGGAGCACTGGACAACAGTGAAGTGGGTTTTCAAGTATTTGCGTCGCACTAGTGATTATGGTTTGTGCTACCAAGGAAGACCAGGATTGGACAGAGTACTGTATATTCATGGCTTTGTCGATGTAGATTGGGCTAGAGATCTGGATTAGAGAAGATCTACAAGTGGGTATGTGTTTAACCTATTTGGAGGTGCAGTTAGTTGGACGAGTAAGAAACAATCTATAGTGGCACTGTCAACTACAGAGGAAGAATACATGGCAACCACTCATGTAGGTAAGGAAGCAGTTTGGTTGCAGAGATTGTGTTCAAGTATGGGGTTAGTACAGGAAGCTATAAGGATAGACTGTGATAGCCAAAGTGCAATTTTCTTGGCAAAGAATCCCGCATATCATTCAAAGACAAAGCACATTGATGTTCAATATCACTTTGTGAGGGATATGATAGAAGACAAAAAGGTGTTGCTAGTAAAGGTCGACACTTTGAAGAATACTGCAGATGCATTAACAAAATCTGTGAGCTCTGAGAAATTCTCTTGGTGTAGAGAGACAATGGGCATTTCAGGGTTGGAAAAATGACTAAGCTCTTTTGTGGCCCCCTGTGGAAAGAAAACAAGAAGTGGGAGAATGTTGGGTTGTGTTATATTCTTTCCACATAGTTAACAGGGGGTTTGAGGGGCACCCATAGCCCCACTTTATGGGGTCCGGGGCAGTGCCCCGGAAAATTTTGGTTTTGGACCTTATGTTAGGTTGGGCGGACCCACTTATGGTTTTGTGCATGATTTTTGCACATGTTTTTTGGATGCGATGGTTTTCCGTCCATGGTATTGGATGGTTCGACATGTAGAAATATGTATTATAACATTGAAATGAACATAATGAAAAATCAAGCTAGTAGTCTCGGTTTTGGGATACAAGGGAAAAATCTCTGTGTATATGTGCTTTATGTGTTCTTCTCTCGCATTATTTATTTTATGTGTTTTAGAATTCATATGCAGGTAATTTTTGTATGGGGTTAAAACCTACAGAAATGAACTGAAATTGAATGAAGTGATATGGATGTGATAATAAATGGATGTCTCTTCCCCCCAACTAAAGGTGTTTACTGTTTTTTTTTTTTTTTTAATGAGAAAGGAAATATGGTGAAGTATTTTCCAAAAACTTATAATTTCAGTATTCAAGGAATTTTATGATTAAAAGCTAGAAAATAACATACCTTTACTTACCTAGGAAGTGGACAAACTGTGCATATGTAGAGAAGTTGTAGATACTGTTGGATCATGGAATAGAATGTAGAATTTCATCTACTTATTGGTTGCATAAATGGTGGATGAGGTGGTGAAAGTGGATTCTTTATTATTGATGTTGAATTTTTTGTATCTGATACAAAATGCTAAAATGATATAGTCTTCACCTACTACAAAACCCAATGGTACAATTCTAGTCATGCGAATAAATGTGTTGTTGTCGAGCATGAAGAGAAGTCAATCGATTACTGGCCATTGATGAATGTCATTAACCAACGCAAGCCAAACTCGTCATTAATGTCAACAAGTGCCAAGGTACCTAATTACATCGTCTAAAGTGCAAATAAATGAGCTGATGTCAAGCCACTTGCAAGATATAACGATCAAGGTACATTAATGTATTCCCATGATTGTCAGCGAGAGAACTTGTCATTGATGCATACAAGCCTCAAGGTACTAATAAGGACTATAGCCCTAAACCTAGATAATATGCTGACGTCGATAGGCCAAGACTTGTTAGAAGGGAGGCCTTAATGAATCCTCCATCATATAACGCAAGCATAAAACAATGATTTTGAAGGACTATGAATGAAATTTTTTTGCAATGGATTCAAGAGTTATTTGAAAAAGGGAAAAGGGAAAATGGAATGAATCAGCTTTGTAGGGGAGCTAAATGGTTTTATTGCTGGGTTTAAAGTTTAGTGAAAGAGAAGAAGGAATATATAATGATTGTGAAGGAAAATGAAGAGTGGATCAAGGTTTTATTTGAAATAATGTAAAGGAAAATGGAATGGGTTTCTCAGTTGCAAGATTGTGCCCTTCTTGCATCTAAAAATCCTGTCAATCTTCTTTGGCTGAGTCATGACATAAAATTTTCCTATTTGTGATGCCATTGGCTTATGTACCTACAAGACTCAAAGAAACATGATCATATAAAAATACTTTATGAAATGAAAACACATGTCTACAGGATTCAATCTTCCATCTATAGGATTCTCTTCAAGGTATTTTGCAAAATAATGATCCTGTAGATGAAGCACCCTTATCATTCTTCTTCTTGATCCATTTTTAGTGTTGAAAAATGAGCTGGCAGATGGAGGGTGATTGTGTAAAAGTGATGTGGCAGTGGGTGACATGGCAAATAGATGATGTGACATGTTGACTGTTTCATTGATGATATGGTGATGAATGTGCAATATTGGCCAATGTTTTTTTGTCATGTGGTGGGAAAATTGTTGTTTAATTAATGTTGTGTCAAGATTGTAGAATAATTAACAAATTTCAATCCCCACAAGATTTGAAATCATGACCTCCGTTATGCAATTTGAATGACTTACCAATAAAACACAAGTCACATTTATGAATTTATTGGAATTTTGTAAATTTTAATTATTCTAAAACTGAAAATTGAAACAACAACTTCACAAGTGGCCAATCTAAATCCAAGATTTTTAGGAAAATATGATTCCAAAATATTTGTCAAATCATTTTTCATATCTTTTGAATTCATCCTTTCCAATATTTTTAGGAAAATGGGATTCCAAAATATATGCTAAATCATTTTTCATATCTTTTGAACTCATTATTTTTGCTTAGAAAGTGGATTTTTTAACCAATTTTTATTGTATAAAAGCTTGGGAAATGTTTATGATCTTTTTTATATAAATTTTTTATTTTTTTTTGTTGTAGGTTGTAAGCATGGAGAAAATATCATTTTTGAAAATTTTGTAATAAGTTTTTTTTAATAATTAATATTTTTTTGTTATTTAATTATTAATTTTTTTTTGATTGATTGATTTTTTTTCTCTGCAGCTTGGCAACACTGCCGGGTGACTGGTCATGGCTCTGTGGCTGGGCTATTGGATGGCCGTGGCCTTGGCCTTGGCTGCTGGCTGCATTTAATTGAAAACCTTTTTTTTTTTTTTTTTTCACGCAACCTAGCAAATAAGGCTCCAGAGAACCCTGGAAATCTCTCAAACGGTTACGAATTTTGAGGAAATATCTCACACTAAACATAATTCACCCCGTCTTGAGAAAACACATGTTTTATATTTTTGGGATTCATTTTCATTTGGTCACAAAATTCGTTTTAAAAATGACATTTTTAGCCTTTGCATATTTGGCCTCTCCTCGGGTAACTGTTGGGTGAAATTCATTTTTTTTCAAAATAAGGAGAATGCAACATTATTTTTCCATCCAACCAGAGCTCAAAGGTTGATGAGATTTAGATTAAATGGTTTATTTACAAGATTAAGGGAGGCAAACCTTGAACAATGAAAAAAATAAATAAAAAAATTCAAGAACCCCTTTAGTTTTTTTTTGTTTTTGTTATTTTTTTTAGTTCGGTTTTGTTAATTGTTTGATTGGTTTAAATTTGTTTTATTTTCATTTTTTTCTTTGTGTTTTTATTTATTTATTATTTTGTTAAATTATTAAAATGCAAGAAAATAAATACAATTTAAAAATTCTAAATTCTAAATAAAAATGCAATTAAGAACTTAAAAAAAATGCAATCAAGTTTGATTTTATTTTTCCTAATTTATCTACTTGAATTTTTTTATTTTTAAGTATATGAATGTTTCCAATGGAGCCATGTGTGTAACAAAATGATAGATATGCTCATATGCAGGTTTGAAATATATTCTTTGATACGTACCCGTGTATGAGAGACCAATTGTCTTGATTGAGATGATGTCAGAAGACACTGAAGAATGGAATACTGGGATCCAATGATTGTCTTGAACCAAGATTCAATATAATATTGTCTTCCTTGGCTTTCTCCTATCATGCCATGCAAGTCCTCACATATGTGATTTCCATTCATAGAATCTGGTGATAGGCATGCATGAAACTTTTCAATCTTAGGTTCCCACAACTGCTCTTTATCAACGGGCATCCATGATTCATGGACCTTATATGAATCTTCTTCTTCTGGTTGTTGTTATTCAATGGCATTTGGTGAATCATTTTGCAATACCTCAACATTAAAAGTGGACTGAGGTGTTTTATTGTTGGGGATTCGAAATGGTTGTGCAGGTAGTGGGAAAGGTTGAATTAAAATTAACTAAGGGTGAAACTAATGTTGTGGTGGAGGTGAATGGTATGGATAACATTGATATTGGTATTGAGGATAGTGAGGGAAAGATTGAGTATATGGTGGATTTCCTCTATAAGGCTCTTCCCAACCCTATTTCCAAGATTGGTTTTGAGATTGGGATTGAGATGGCCAAGGTTGCCAAGGCAAAGGTGTTTTCCAATTACTTTGAGATTGTTGTGCATAACCCTGAATTTGTGCACAAGGATATTGCATCATATTGGGTTGATCAAGCTACCATGGTCCTCTTGGAGCTTGATTCACTCCATTATCATTTTGGTAAACTACCTTTAACCCTGGTAATGATGGAAAATCTTTAGTAGTATGTGATCTTGCACAAATTTTACAAATTTTAATGTTATCAAGTGGACATTCATGCAAAGAAATGTTTTCAACTTTTTTTTTGTTTTGCATTCGTAGAATCTCAATTTGTTCATTTAAATTACAAAGAATGTTTAGTAAATTGTTAAGTTCAATTTGACATACCAATCTTGTTGTCAACTTACTTTCCCTTGTCGTAACTAGATCTTGAGGAGATCTTCCATACATTGATTTTCCTCTCGATACATTCTTGCATAGTTCACAAATCTCTTGAAATGACAATTGATAAATATCTCCTTTTCCCACCATGTTAAGAAGATCAGTACATTCATCCTTTATAGCATTTAGTAGGAGAGTTTTTAATATGTCTGATCATAAATTATGCATTTTATATCTTTTGATACTATAAGTAAATCTCTCCACTAATGGCAGAAGTGTCCTCAGACACGTAATTTTATTAATCAGAAAAACAATTACATAATTGATTTGCAAGAGCTTACACTCGAACAACCAAACACTCTTGCAATGAGCTATTTATAAGCTCCATGTCCTAACTACCTCTAATTATGGAGCACTTATTAAATAACAAGCGTCCATTTACAATAAATGCTATTCAAACCAACTAGCTAACTAATCTCATATAATAGAGCCTAAGATACGACTCATTTGGAGAGTCATATCTTGTTACAACAATATACTAATTCTAATTGTCTCTAAAATAATTAATTATTAATTTAATTTCTTAAATTAATAATTATTTTATTTCAATTTTATAACCTATGATAATAAAGTATTTTTGGATCATCTAACATTCCCCCCTATGATCCAAAGATACATTACAACAGATACCAAGTTCATCCCTGAACTTAGTAAATTTTATTCTGCCAAGCGGTTTGGTGAAAATGTCGGAGATCTGATCTTCAGAAGGACAATAAATTGGTTTGAGGACATCTTTGGCAATGAGCGACCTGATATGATGATACTTGGTGTCCACATGCTTTGTCTTTGAATGAAAAACTGGGTTCTTGGCAAGTTTGATGGCTGACTGGCTGTCAATGAACAATGATGTAGCTTCTCCCTGAGAAATGCCCAAGTCCTGCAAAATTCGGCGCAACCAAACAATTTCACATGCTGCTTCCCATGCTGAAATGTACTCTGCTTCTGCTGAAGAAGTGGCCATTGTAGCTTGTTTTTTACAACTCCAAGATACTGCTGCTGACCCCATATTCATTAAATAACCTGATGTTGATGCTCGATCATCAATACTCCCAGCAAAGTTGGCATCAGAATATCCACCAAGTACAAAATTTTTAGTCTTTGTGTAAAGAAGACCAAAATATTTTGTTCCTTGGATATATCGAAGAACTCTTTTGGCTGCATTCCAGTGGCTGTCTCGTGGTTCCTGCATAAAACATGAAAGAATACTAACTGCATAAGATAGATCAGGATGAGTATTTGTCAAATAAATCAAGCTGCCAATCAACTGTCTGTAAGTTGTACTGTCCACCTTTTCCCCCCTTCAAATTTTGAAAGTTTCAAGTTTTGCTCCATGGGGGTGAGAACGGGCTTGCAATCTTGCATGCCAAATCACTGAAGAACCTCTGCGGCATACTTGCTCTGAGAAATGAAAATATGATGTGGACGTTGGAAGACTTCAACTCCAAGATAGTAGTGAAGTAATCCCAAATCTGTCATCTTAAAACCTACATGTAACTCCTTTTTTACCTGTGCAATATGATCATCATGATTACCAGTGATGATCAAATCATCGACATACATAACAAGAATTACCAGATATTTGCCCTGTTGTCGCACATACAAAGTATCATCAGATTCACTACGATGAAAACCAACTTTCTTAAGGTAATTATCCATCTTTGCATACCAGACTCTGGGTGCTTGTTTTAACCCATATAAAGCCTTGATCAATTTGCAGACTTTATGTTCTTGTCCTTCCACTTCAAAACCTGGTGGTTGGGTCATATACACGTCCTCCTGTAAATCCCCGTTGAGAAAAGCACTTTTCATATCCATTTGATGAACTTTCCATCCTTTTTTAGCGGCCAATGCAAGTGTTAATCGGATGGTGTTCCATTTAGCTATTGGAGCAAAGGTTTCTTCATAATCAATGCCTTCCTGCTGCGCAAAACCTTTTGCGACAAGTCATGCTTTATACTTATCAAGTTCACCCTTCTGATTATACTTAATTCTGTAAACCCATTTGCATCCTATGGGTTTAACATTTGCTGGACAATCAACAAGTTTCCAAGTGTTGTTATCAATTACTGCTTTATATTCGTCAACCATAGCCTGTTGCCATTCTTTATGTTTTACTGCCTCTTTGTATGTGGAAGGTTCAGTAAAATCATTTGCTATCAAGGCAAAATTGCCTTCACTTCTATGTTCCCTTCGGGTGCCAGTTTTATTCTGTTCATCAGGCTTTACATCTTTCAAAAGTTGAACTGCCCATTTTGGAAGTTGGTGCTCACTTGTTTGTGCTTCTGTAAAGTCACCATCATTATAAAGAGGATTAATATAAACTGATGTACGTCGTTCAGGTGAAGAATGTGGAGACTCACTGTCTAAAGAACTGCTGCTGCTTGGAGATGCGGATGAACTGCTAGAAGACCCGGATGATGTTGTTAATGTAGATGGACTGGATGACTCATCTTCAGAGGAAGGAAAATCAAGTTCATACCAATTTGGTGAAGTTGGTTGACTTTGCATTTGTCCATTTCTTTTACTTCCCTTAGTTTCTAATTTGTGAAGAAGATTTTCAATTTCTTCAGCACTCTTACTCTCTGTTTCATCAAAAATGACATCCCTTCTCACAATGAATTTTCCATTGGTCAAAAGACGATACCCTTTCTTCTCATTAGAATAGCCAATCATTGTGCATTTTAAACTTCTTGAGTCAAGCTTAGTTCGTTTTTCTTTTGGAACTAAGGCATAACACACTAACCCAAAAACTCTAAAATGTTTAACTCGAGGTTTGAAACCAAACCAAGCTTCATAAGGTGTGATTCCGTCTAAAGAAGCAGTTGGAGATCTGTTTCTTAAGTAGACAGCTGTATGTATTGCTTCCGCCCAATATGTTGGACTTAACCTCTTGAAGGTTAACATGGATCTCGCCATTCCTAACAAAGTGCGGTTCATTCTTTTGACTACTCCATTTTGCTGTGGAGTGTAAACATTAGTAAGATGTCGTCTTATGCCATTTTCACTGCAATAATTTTTGAATTCATTTGAAGTGAATTCTCCCCCATTATCCGTCCTGAGAGTACCTATCTTTTCTTTGACTTCATTTTCAACAAGTTGGCGAAAAATTTTAAACTTATCAAATGCTTCTGACTTGTTCTTCAAGAAGTAAACCCAAGTCATTCTGCTGAAATCATCAATGAATAGTAAGAAATATTTGCAACCACCAAATGAAGTTTGTAGTGGACCACAAACATCACTGTGAACTAGTTGTAGCCGCCTGTTTGCATGCCATGAACTTGTTGGAAAATTTTCTCGGTTTTGTTTGCCATAAATGCAAGCCTCACATTTTGCATTTTCCCTTTTGAATGTGGGAATTCCTTTAACCATTCCTTGTTTCTGCAATTGAGAAAGACTCTCAAAATTCAAATGTCCATATCTTACATGCCATAGTCTGATAGGTGAAATACCTGTAGTCACTGCCCCTGCAAAATCAGAATGCCTTGGAATAACTGTCCCTTTCATCCGTAATGGTTTTCCATCTTCATAACCTGTCATAACTGTTTTCAAGTTCTGTTTCACGGAATTAATCTTCACTAAACTTTCTTCTTCTTCCCAAAAGTTTTATCATGTTGACTTAACATTTCACAAAGTTCATCGAACTTTAGTTTTTCTAATTTCCCAGTTACTTGTAAAGTTTCTAAAAGATGCGTATAGGAAGAAGGAAGCTCAGCAATTACAATTGTGACCATAAAGCTATCATCAATTGCGGGAAAACCAACATTAATAATTTCCTGCTTAATATTCTTAAGTCTGGAGAGATATTCAAGAATATCACCATCTTCAGTTAATTTTTGTTGCAACAATTTTAACTGTAGATCAACCTTCTTTGATTCTGGCTGAGTATCAAAGAGGTCTTTAAAAGTTTTCAAGGCAGTCCATGCATCTGTGGCATTCTCTATATGTACATACATTTCATCATTCACAGACGATTTAATAAGAGCTAAGGCTTTAGCATTCTTGATTTCCCATTTTGCCAGTGGATCTGCATCTGTGGGTTTATTCGGCTTTACATCTCCATCACATATTCCTTGCCATAATTCATTGTAAATGAGTGTGCTTTCAATAAGACGATGCCACGTTTTATAAGATTTGGTGCCCTCAAGTTTGTCGGAATCAGAAAATAAGTTAATCAACTTAGACATTTTTAGCGATGAAGAGACGCACCAAGAAGCAGAACAGAAAGGACAAGATAGTCAACACAACACACCACGCAAAAAACACGATCTATCGGGGCTTGGCCTTGACCCTCGAATAGTCGTCAAAACAGGAGAATATTGACTGAGCTTTGCACTTGGCTCTAGTCAATTTCTCAAATTTTTACAGGGCAACTTTCAAAATTTGACTTTTTACAATGGTGCTTTTGCACAATCTGGTAAAAAAATTACCCCCCCTCAAAGTAAAATTACTTTGAGTTACATTTATCTCCGTCAAAAAATTACAAAAAAAACCTTATTGCTCCAAAAAATTACAATCACCTTATTGCTCCATTACAATAAATTCCCAAAATTACAAAGTGATCAAACCTTTTTAAAATACAATATGCATCAAATTACCCCACACACAAAAAAACTTTATGATCAAGCTGGCAGGTGGCAGGCTTCACTTTAGCTTTACGCTGGCAGGCTTCATTGATTGGCAAACTAGCAACGCTGCTGGGACTGGCTGAGGCTGCAGTGGATGATGCATAGCTGCGTGTTCATTTTGCAGAAGCAATGATTTGCTAGCCAACTGAATGGAGTTTTCCAGGACTTTGTTGTGTTGGAATCTCCTCAAATCCACTGCAACATTACTGGAGCTCTGATACCACAATAATGGCAGAAGTGTCCTTAGACACGTAATTTTATTAATCAGAAAAAACAATTACATAATTGATTTGCAAGAGCTTACACCCGAACAACCAAACACTCTTGCAATGAGCTCCATGTCCTAACTACCTCTAATTATGGAGCACTTATTAAATAACAAGTGTCCATTTACAATAAATGCTATTCAAACCAATTAGCTAACTAATCTCCTATAATAGAGCCTAAGATACGACTCATTTGGAGAGTCATATCTTGTTACAACAATATACTAATTCTAATTGTCTCTAAAATAATTAATTATTAATTTAATTTCTTAAATTAATAATTCTTTTATTTCAATTTTATAACCTATGATAATAAAGTATTTTTGGATCATCTAACATCCACTAGGTCTTATAGATTTTCATCCTCTTTTTCATTCATCTTAAAGACTTCATTTCTAAGGTCATGGTGTTTATAATGATTTTTATATTTTTCCAAAAATACTCTTTTCATATCATCCCATGTCCTTATAGAATTTGTCCCTAAAGTCATGAACCATCTAAGAGCTTTATCCTTCAATGTTGTTGGAAACAAATTCAATTTTTGAGTGTGTAATGAGTAGCCATAAGATCTACAAATGATTTCAAATTCAAAAATAAAATTTTCCGAGGCTTCTGATCTCATACCGTTGAAGTTAGGAAGTACGGATGGAGGGATGTTCTTCATTTGAACATTGACATCACTTTCTTGAACGGGAAATCCAAAAGGATCTCCATCCATTTCTTCATCTTCCTTTGTCATCTCTTCTACCTGCAAAAATAAAAATTCATGATGTGGATGTGTGGCTCTTACTGCACCACGTGATATAGTGGGGGTGGTAGGTGATTGAAGGTTTTTTTTTTTTTTTTAAATGATATGCAGCTAAATGATTTATGCATCTACATGCTTTAATCATGCATCTAAAAAAGACTGAAAAATGAATTCTAGACTAAAAGCTAGTTCCTATGTACACTTCCCTGGCAACAACACCAAATTTTTGGGGCAAATTAAGTACCTATCATTTAATTGTCAACCCGGGAGTTTCGTAAAACTTATGAAGCATGCATGAACTATATATGCTAGAAATTAACTTTCAATTTAGATTAGTCTAACTATGAAACCAAACAAAGAAAAACCAAATTAACCTATTCTAATTCAACAATCATTTCAAAAGAAATTATAGTATAGTGCATGGAATTGAAGTATTAATTTATCACACTTGCATGAATTGAAATTGCATGAAATGAAATCTACTTTAAGGGATCATGTGTGCATTATCAAATCATGATCCTATGGAATGAATAATCAAAACCACATGACATAAAATGAAAGCAAAAACAATCACTCTTAATTTCTAGATATGAAAGAAAATAAAAAACAATCACTCTTAACCTCTCACACAGGAAAAGATATAAAAGAAATAAATCTTAATCTATGAAACCAATAGATCTTAATCTCTGAAAAACAATAAATCTCTATCTATAGAAAATAATAAATCTCACACATTATAGGTGGCCAATCCAAAATCATGAGGGATGGAAAGTTGAGAGGCTCCAAATACAAGAATAACCAATCAAAGTGAACATCGCTCATGAGATTGGTGCCAAATCCAAATTCTATGTTCAAAACATGAGAATTTCCCCAACTTTACACATGCCTTTGAAAGGTGGAGGCTCTCCTATTTACAAAAAAAAATAAGAACCTACTTCATTAATGGAGGTCCATTATTCTCTCCCTAGATCCCTATAAAATCTCATAGAGTTACAACTTAAATAGGTAATGATGAGACACATATCGTCTTTGACCTTTATCCAAATCTTCTTCCATATCTTGAAGAGAATTCGAATTTGAGCATTGGAGGCCACATAAGGGTGCCTTGGAAGCTTCCAAATGACCTACACATGTCATGAAACTCAAGCCACTTTTAAGTATTAGCAATTATATGCCATTTTTCTAAGTTTTAACCATTTAATTCACTTATAATACTAGAAATCATTAAAGTTGGAAAAAACAAATGGAACCCATATAGTTATGAAAATGGAGGCTAATGAAAGGTTATATGGCCATGGACTTGCAACATGTGAGTGAAATGGTGGTGATAAAGGTGAAAGTGGATGATATTTTGAATACATTTTGGAGAATCTACAGTGAGAACACTTTATATAAAGTAAATTTAAAACGTAAGTTACATGTGCTTTTTCAAAAACTATCTTAACAAATAAAAGATAAAGTGACTTTAGAATTCTAAGTGACTCACTTTTTATAATGGGTGAGAACCCTTTTACATAAAGTAACTTTAAAACATAAGTTACATGTGCTTTTTCAAAAAATAACTTAACAAAAAGAAAGACTCGAACCCAAGACCTCTATTCTCATAAAGTAATTGTAGTGCAAGTGATTTAGTTTAAAAGGATAGTAACTCTTGGAAATGACGAAGGGTTTATTTTTTATTTTTTTTCCTCACTGAAGCTTTGGGGTGTGTTCTTACTTTAAAAACCCCTTTTTTCCTGCAAAATAAAAAAAACCACACAATGGAAATGAATAAGAAAAAGTATCCAAGCCTTGTGGCTTAAAGTTAGACTTGGACAGAAACTAAATATTTTCCTCAATGTTTCTGATTTTCCGAGGTCACACTAAGGCACTGCGCAAAACAGCATAGGAATGAGAAAAATCCTTTCTTTCTATTTCTGGATTGCCTAGCTCACAAAGAGTTGTGGGGAAGAGAGAATACACTGATATGAAAGGTATACATCTGGTAATAATTTATTTTTTTAATTTTATTTTTTATTTTTTATAGAGGACTATAAACTGAAATAAATAGAGAGATAAATAATTATAACTACGAATAAAGATTGTATACCTTCAGATCATAAAAATGACGTACCTAGGTCTATCGGAAACCTTTTCGGGTGAAGCAAAAGGGGTTCCTCACTAGAACAGATGCTCCTAACACAATAGAGAAGTCATATTGGCCCGAAAGCAATTAGGAATAATAGATCTAGGAAATGACAATCAAATGCAGTTGTACCACTTTCAAATTTGGATCACCAATAGATGTGACCCTCAAACAACTCTGATACCATGTAGGAATTTACAGGGTAAGTTCCTTAGATAGAACACCAAAGGACACCACTCACAAACAAATCAAAGATCAATACACCAGTATTCTTCACGTGGTTAAAACCCTTAAACAGGGAAAGAGTCCACATCCTGAGCCAACATGGCCACTTCAGGCAATTTATTAATGTAAAAGAAAGAAAATTTACATAAGCTTATCTCATGAATGATCACCTAAAAAATGACCCTCCATGCTCTTTAAATAGAGATAATGGACCAATCGGGTGTTAAGCCATGGATCAAGTGTCGATAATACTAAGGAGAGAATGAACTGTCAGATCACTTCATGTCTAGATCATATCGTGACTGTTAGATTGTAAGTTACAAAAGGTACATACTAAAGAAACACACTTTACCTAACTATACACTAGGCCAAGTTATACTTAATTATTTCCTATGTGTCAGAATATCCTAACACAAAACAATGGTAGTGTTATAGAAGTATTTTTATTGACTATACCTTCGGCAAGATGTTGGGAAGTACATCAGATCCTACATTGTCTATGCCATTTCAAAACCATCAATTAAGAAGAAAGGCTTATATACTCATCTACCTACTCCCAATTGGCCTTAGGAATCCATCTCCATGGATTACATGTCAGGACTTCCTTCTACTAAGCATGTCAACAACTGTGTTTTTGTGGTCATCAACAGATTCTCTAAGATGGCCTTTCTAGCAGTCTGCAAGAAGAGTATCACAATAGAAGCCACTTCTAAGCTCTTATTTGAATGAGTATGGGTACACTTTGGGACCTCACAGTGCATTATATAACATTGTGACAACAGGTTCCTGAGTACATTTTGGTCAAGCCTTTGGTCGATGTTGGATACCAATCTCACTAAGTTTGCGACCTTCCACCCCCAAACTAATGGCCAAACAAAGGTCGTCAACAAGATGATTGTGCACATTCTACACATATACAACTCGAAACATACATGAACATTGAATTAAATCCTCCCCTATGTCCAACACAACTACAATAGGGATCTCCATAGCTCAACTAGCCACGACCCCTTTTAGGTGGGGTTGGTATTCCAACCACTATGTCTCATTAATGTGGGCATACCATTTGAATCTACTCAGGAATATTTAGCTCATGTCTAGTCTGAAGCTAGCAAGGCTAACAACTTCATTGAGAACATTCAACACATCTGCCAGTAGGTCCATGACATATTGGATAGAGGTAATTCTAAGTACAAGTCACGTCATGGTTACCATTAGGTGCCACACAAATTCCATGTGGGTGATAAAGTTTGGTTACATTTGCAGAAGGAGTGCCTCGCTCTGCCCCAGATAAAGCTTCACCAACTACAATATGTGCCATAAACCATCACCAACGTGGTAGGGGACAGTTCCTTCGAGCTTAAGTTCCATTGTTCCTTGGCTTGCACCCAATATTCAATGTGGACCAATTGCATCCATACTTCCCCCATTGTTGGACACATTCGACGTTTCTTAACCACTGACACCAATAGAGCTCAACCTAACCTCCATGAAATAGTGTACAACTGACAAGATCATGGACATGCATATGAGGAACACTCACCAGCAGAAGATCGAGTTATATAGAGTTGTCAAAGCAGGCCAACTCCTTCACCAAGGAAAGTGGTTAACTAGGGATTAGGTTCAATAGATATTTCCTCACCTCATGAAGCCTCTGGAGGACTGATCCAAGTAGATATTGGTTGTCACCCACCTATTCCACCTAGACCTCCATTCAGTTTCATAGTTTCCTTGATTATAGCATAATTTACTATATTTAGCAGTTTTTTAGGTCCTGAACTTTGGAAGCTTTTTTTACCCCCATAATGGATTTTTTTTTTAGGTCTGAAACACACTTGTAGCCATAGGTAGGGGCTTGGAACAAATCTTGTAGCACTCAAGGAGATCTTTCCAACAAGGTATGACCCCGAGAATTTGGCTACCAAACTAACCCCAACGGGGCCCATAAATTCTTCCATCTCCTGTGGTTAGGTTTTAGGTTTTTCAAGGTTTCCCTTTGTTGTTCAATAATAAAAAGTACCTTAAGTCTCATTTTAAAACAGTTCATAGGTATGTAGCCACCACATCTCTTCTTAGAGATAATTTATTATTTCCTGAGCTATTTTATTTCCATTCTGCTTGTAAGCGTCTTTCAAATCTTTGATATTAATAAAATGAAGATTTTTTTTTTTGCATCTTTGTATTGATGTTTATATCTATGTTTTGTTTCATTCCTGCATAAATATAGATCATACATCTACAAGGTCAAGATTAGTAAAGGGTTGTAACTTCTCCTACTTAAATTAATACAATTTTTTTTTTTCATGTACTTATGTCTCATTTGATTCATATGTATTACAATTCCTTCTTGACTCATTATTTAGAGATTTTAGTATATTCTATTTGTATGTTGTAGTTCTCTTGATTGTTTTAGTTTTTTTGCAGGTTCCATTTATAGCATTTGGAGTTGGAGTTAAAGCTTACAAGCAAGGAGAAGAGGAGAACTTGTGTTGGATTCTAGGTAGGTATTTCCTCCATTTTCTAATTTCTCTAAGGAAAACACAAGTCTTTTCCTCTTTGTTGTTTGTAGGTCAAGCTGCTATATCTATGGAGTTCACTTATGTCTGCAGAAGGGAATTATCCATCAAACAACTTGAATCCACTAGGGAACTAGGTATTCCTTTAATGGTTTCCTTTTCCTAGTCTTTTAGGACCTTTGTAACTAAATCAATTTGACATATTGAGACAATAATCAATGTTAGGAAAGTATAATTATGAGCTTGGTAGGGTTTTATTTTGTCTTTTGAACAAAATCAACCCCAATGTACTTTCTAGTCTAAGACAAAGCAACCCAATGCACTAGTCTCTCTATCTAAGTGTGATGAATCACACTGGTGGTCATATATAGCCTACAATGGTCCCTACAAGATAAAAAATTTACATTTTTATGCCTTGTTCTAAGTTATGTTCTAATCCAATGTATTTTCTTGAGTCTCTAAACTAGTCTATGTCTTTGTAAAGTCACCATTGTGTTTAATTTATGTGTGATTGACTTTTGATGAGATTTTTTTGTTTTTGTTTTCTTCTTATTAATTAGTGTTTTTTATTACTTGGCTTGATCGTTGATTTGATAAAATACTTTAATATTATAGTTTTTGTGTGTATGAATTATTTTGATTCAATAATCTAGTCTCATTTCATTTTTCATTGCATTTGAAAATTGAAAAGGAAAAGGAATAGAAAATTTTCATTTTCTTCATTCATTATGGCTTTGAATTGAATTGGAATAGTATATTTGGAGATCTTAATTAGGAAGTTCTCATTTGCTTCATAATTGTTTGCTTCATCATTGTTTGAAACTTCTTCCTTCCCTTAGATTGAACGAAAAAGAGTTATTTTAATCACGCTAGTTGCATTATAAGAAGTTCAAGTGAATTTGTTTTGTGAGCCTTGAAACTGAAACTTAAATCAAGATCAACTTTAAAACTTATTTAATTAAACTAAGGATCATTTGGAACATTAATGACACACATATAGTTCTTGATTATAAGACGTGTTTTGGGCCTTCAACACCATTAAACTTAGGAGCTATCATTACTTGTCTACGTTACATTTTGGAGGTGGTTAGTGTTCCATGTACATCCAAGTATATAGGATCTTTCTTCCATGTACCATCAGGTACATCAAAATGAAGCTCCATGTATGAGGAGTATACAAGGAAGCTTCCCATCATACATGATGCATTGGACATCACTACTATGGATTGTGCTTCCATGTACCTTTGAGTATAATTTGGAATTATCCACTAGGTTACAATATTTCCATAAGTAACCATGTTGAACACCTTATTAACTATGATACACTGAACACAACATTTGGGGAGATTTCCTACACATACCAGCAATTGTATATTCCACTTCTCAGTGACTTGGTAAACACTTTTTCCTAGTTACCCCTTTTTGCTTTATTTGTGTTTTTAATTTCTAAAATTAATTAGTCCACCATGGAAGAACACCTTTAACACCCTCATCATTATCATAGAATAAAAAAATTTCCTCCTCTACCTCCAGAAGCAACACCTAGTTGTTTTAGGAACAAGAAAACACAAACTACTAAACCTGGTACATTGGAATCTACCCCTTCTAGAACCACATCTGATGTTAATCAATGAGAATCGGCACTTCCCATTTGTACCAAACCCAAGGTTACCTCTTTATAAATTAGTGAGTTTGAATCATTTGAAACTGAATCCCTTGAACCACAAATAACTAAACTAACTACTTCAAGAACTTATTTTTCTCTTTCTCTGCCTTTATCTCAACCAAAACCTGTGTTTTTGGGTCCTGATAGAGAACAATTCCCCCTGGTATTTTCAGCATAGAGGATATTACTGAACAAGATTCTCTTAGCCCTCAAACTCCTATTTTCATACCATTATTATAGGACTTTCCTCCTATGTACCAATATTTTCCTATATTTACCTCTAATACTCATACTCAAGCTCCTTTACATCAAAATCCTCATTTTAGTTCACCTTTGAACTTTCCTCGGAAAACTCCTTTGAGAATTCTAACCATCTCTGAGTCATTGAAGGTTTCTCAGCTAGTATCTACCATCATGAGTGAATCGACTAATGTTGCGACAACTTCTATGTTTGCCACTTCACCTTAAACTCACTTGTATGGTGGTTTGTCCATGCTAATTTGATAATAATAATTGCCTTGAACCATTTTTGGTGTGTCAACTAGTCCATGGACTTCTAAACTTTCCTCATTTGGGATACTATTTTGTTTGGATTTAATGAACATCCAACAACTTGTTACATCTTATAATCCACTATATCAGTAGCAAGGATTATTTCTTAGTTGTGTAGGGCATCCACAACAACTCACTCCATCTTATACTAGGTACCCTCATTCCCCGGGGGAAATGGACTCCTTACACTCCTTATCCCCTAACTGAGGGTGGACTTGTTGCTGGCATGTTCCCATCTGATGACTAGGTGTTACAAGTTGGTGCTCCATCTGTTAAGCCCTCTTCCTATGGGTACCCCATTTCCAAGAATGGCTGTTACTCCTTGGAAGCCTACCTTGCATGTTCAACCTAGTTTAATCTTAACTCATATCTTCACCTCTCAACCTACTCCATCTATGCCAAATATTCCTACTTGTCAATATGTTCAATCCATACCTCAACCTTCCCAAGTTACACATCAAGTGAGTCAACCTGTTCAGGATATATCCCAGATACAAACTAGTCAAATGGTATTGAGAATTTCTCAAATATCATCTACCTATCCTCTTCAATGTATATTACAGAGTCCATTTAACCCACTTGGTCAAAATATTCCATATATGAAAGTTAACCAACCCATTCAAAGCATACCATGGGCTCCAACCAATCAACCTAATATTAGAATGATGCAAATTCCATCTGGGCAACCATTCCAAGGAATTCCGCAAATGTTTGTTGGCAAAAAAAAAAACCACAAATGCCTTATCAAGGCCAATAGATTCAAACTCAGCCTTTCCAACCCTTCCAAATATTTGATGGATCTGGGCAACCTGGTTTCAATTATCCTAGTTATCAAAATCCTCCTTATCTTGGTGCCCATCGCTCAACCCATTCCATCGTATCCAAGATTCCCTCCACCACCAGTTAACATTTATCCACAAGGTCAACCTCCTAAAATATAATTTAATAGGATATTAGCCTTCATTTCAATGCTTGAGTTACCATATCTCTCTCGGCTATGATCCAATTTTTCATTCTCCTTGTTGGCTGACTATTCCAACCAAATTGAAGAGTGACATTCCAAAATTTAATGGAAACCCTGGAGAAGATCCATCAAATCATACATGACCTATCATTTATGGTGTTCTTCAAACTCCTTAAATGATGACTCCGTTTTTTTACACCTTTTCCAACGGTTCTTACCATTTTGACAACTAAGTGGTATGTTTAATTACCTAGAGCTTCATTTAACAACTTTAGTGCATTAGAAACCACATTTCTAACCCACTTACAATTACCCATCCATTATGGAACTCATACTGAGATTTTGACCTACTTAAATCAATTTGACTCTACTCGTATATTCGATCATGTACGTGAGTGGAGACATCAACATCGTCTATTCAAAACATATATTCTTGATCAAGGTTTGGAAAAAGGGTTTTTACAATCTTTGTTGTCTACTATAATTGAGGACATTTCCAAAGGAAGAGTTGTTATTGAAGAGAAAGTCATTGCTCATGCTCAATATCTAGATTTGATTTATACCCAATCTAGTATGCTCTATGACAAGATACCAAATTCTTAACGACCTTTGCATACTATTCTACCTACTCCCTCGAAGGAATAGTAGGTTTCTAATGGCATGATTGGTTCCATCATTCAACAATTGGTGAGAAAATATTCTAATCAAACTAATTCGAAATCTTCTCCAACTATGACAAATCAAAGCCCCGCTAATGCTACTCCTATTATTACTTTCGAGGTTAACATCGTTCAATCTACATTACGAAGATCTCAACAATATGGAAGTAATAAAAAGGGTAAATGTAAGAACAAAAAGGAAAACTCTCCACAGTATAAGCAGAAGAATCAACCTCTTGACAAGAAGTGTATGCCTTGTTCCCTTGTATTATCTCTAATGACAAGCATTTTAATAAGGATTCCCCACATGATGAACAAATAAATCTATTTTTGAAACTTGTATCCATTGCACCTACTGTATTGATAGATCCTTTCGCAAAGTAGGAGGTGAAAATGGCTGAACAAGATCCATCTTCCTCTTCTCAAAACACTATATTCGCGTGTCAAAAAGATGTCTCGGTGGCTAATGGAAACAAGGATTATGGTAATCTGAATTATTTAACTAGAAAGTCTACAAATCAACCTTACACTTTACTTCACCCACATCTTGACCTCTACAAATTGAGAAACCTGCTCGTAAGTTGACAATTAAATGTCCCAAAGGGGTGATTTGTAAATCATCATTTAACCCCCATGTGAGAGCTGCACAAAATTATAATATAGTTGAAGATTTAGCCCAAGCTCCTTCAACTATGTCTACTCTCGAGGTTTTGCATAACTATCCCACTTAGAAGTAGTTTATATTAACAACCATTGGAGGATTATATCCCATGAATTCGAGTCTCATTGTGTTCAATCACAAGAATTATACACCTAAACTTCCGCCCCAACTTGCACTTATGATTCAAGTTGTGGTTAGAGGAAAAAATGTCTTCTGCACCATTGTGGATGAAGGTGCCTCTACTTGCATCATGTCGATGTCATGTTGGAAAGCTTTAGGTTCTCCTTCCCTTACTTAGTCACTGATAACACTCAAAGCCTTTGGTGGGAGATGATTTAAGCCTTATGGAATTATCAATTACTTACGAGTGGAAATAACTAGTAAGACAGTCTTAGTAGAGGTTGAATTTATTGATATGCCCTCATATTATAACCTCTTACTAGGTCGTACTTGGGTTTATGATATGGAAACTATAGTCTCATATTATTTCTGGATGTTTTCTTTCCCTCACAAAGGGGGAATTATGGCCATTTATTAACTTTCCTTTTTTTCCATGGATTCAAAAACTACTTGAAACATCCCTCTTATGGGAAAGACCCCACTACCTTTTGGGAATGTTATAGTAGGATTATTAAAGACTCTTCCTTAATGGGAATTGCTTCCTCCTCCTAAAATTTTCCTTATGGTTTCTTTGATCAACATGATTTCATCTAGTACTATCCCATATGATCCCTCAATAGTACTTGATAGTTCTAACATTTACTTGTTTGGAAACTGTATGTCGCTCAATCTCATTGAGTCAACTTATGAGGCTATTCATCTAGCCTATTTGGAAAATTTTGAATACAACAACTTAGTGAATTTGCTTGATTATTCCTCTCAAGATTCAGGCTTAGTTTCATGATCTAATCCTTTCAAAAAATCTTTCCCACCGACAAAAGCATCATGGATATCATGATGTCAGATGAGAAACCTTGGGATGATAGTCATCATCATTCATATTTCTTGCCTCAGGAAAACACTCTTGAGAGACATTTTTAATACTCTTTCTCCCCCAATTTTAATGAGGAACCTCAGAACCCCATCTCCATTTATGAGGTAAATTTTGAGAAAAACCTAGAAAATATTGAGGACAATATTACCCCATACATTTCAGTTAAGCCCGCTATTATTAAAAAATGTTCATATCCAAGCATCCTTTTCTCTAGTTGAGATAAACATTTACAAGGACCTTTTTAAAGAATTTTGTGACATGTTTTCTTGAACATGCAAAGAGATTCCAGGCATTTATCCCAATATTGTGGTGCATGAAATTAAAACATATCCGAATGCCAAGTGTTACACCAAACAAATCCATCTTGTGGACAAGAGTGATCTCTAGATCCTTGACAAAAAATAGAAACAAGCAAAACAATTGAACTGACTCTTTCCCTAAGTTGGACTTGCTTGAATTATAAGAATTAAAGCTAATGGGTGAGCCTCTTAACTATTTCATGAAATGCTTGATGAAGATCCCTTGTTGTGACTTGATGCGGCCCCTCAATGCTTGATAAGACCCACAACCGTAAACCATAAAAGGATTAAAATCATATGTGATATAATAATCCAAACAAAACTTAACCTAATAGTCAAGGAGATTAGGAATTGAATTTTCCTTAATAAACATTATAAAAAATTATAAACCATTCCTCATTCCAATAACACAAATCAATGGTAGAAAGTGTTCATTTGTTTTAATCAAAGATAAAGAGGAAGCTTACAACCTTTGCCTTGGTGTTGTGAGGTTCATCCCAAATTCCTTCAATCTCCTCCTTATATGTCAAGTTTTCCAATCTCAAACTAGCAACATAAGTTTATATTCTCTGAGTTCTGACCTCCTCTAACCCTCTACCCTCTAGCCATTTTATAGGCCAAGAGGAAAAAGTTTTCGATCTAAAAGAGGAGGGTGAGATCCCCTAATTGAGGGATTATGTTTCCATGAGAAAAGGTATTAGGATGCATCATCTAAGGGTTATAGTTCAAATAGTTGTCACCTAGAATATTTTAGTTGGGAAATATTCGACCAACTATGTTTCTAGAATGTGCTTTTTATTTTTACTTCCTTGAATTCACTTGTGCAGGGTTATAATGGAAAACATAACACATCTATGCACTGTTCTCATAACTAGTTCCAGCAAATGCGCAGGAAAAGCTAGGAAACTCAATGCAGGTGAAACTTAACAAGGTGTGACAACTATTATTCCCAAAATTCTCATCTTATTTTTGGTTGTTTGACTTCTAAAGGAGTTCAATCAAACATGTTCACAGATGGTAAAAAGACCCATAAAAGCATCAAGTGTCATGGCAAAAAATCAACATGTGCCCACTAAAGTGTGAAAACTATAAAATAAGTTTAAAGTATTGAAGTGTTTTATCATTCCAATGATTACAATGAAAATGTATATCAATAACCATCACTGAGGTAGGAATTCCCATATTAAGAGCAAAGCGAACTCAATGAACAATTATGGAAAAAGGAAAATCATATAGATAGTAGGCACAGTATGGATGCAACCATCTGCCATAAATGGGTCTACATAATCATGAATATAAAATCTCCTCGCAAACTGGATTGATGAAACTAGATCCAGGGTATTGATCTCCATCTCTCAGTCCACATTGGGAATCTAACCATGCGAGTGAATGTTTTGAAGCAGAACATGGAATAAACCACTTGATTACTTGTCAATGATGTCAACCATTAACAAGTGTGAGAGAAACCACCAATAATGACAATTGTTCTCAAGGTACTTCCAGTACAATCTATGAAGTGTGAATAAGTGATCTGAATTTGAACACTCATAGAATCATTTGATCAAAGGCCAATGATGAGAACCTATCGTCAAAGGCGAGAAACCTTCCATTAAGGTTTGGAGGCCTCAAGGTACTGAAGGTTTCTAAATCATCTTCCTAGATAATGAGCTGAAGTCGATAGGAAACGACGCGTTGTAGGAAAGACAACGACACGAAACACAATGTCAAGTTTTGAAAATAGTTTGCAAGGACCGAATCAAGCATGGCTAACAACTGAAGGATAAAATTTGTAAAGTTACTTGAACTGAGGTTGAAATTCTCTTGAACACATAACGACATGTAAATTCACTTGCCATCGTTTGACTTAATGATATTACCCAATGAAGACTTTCAATGAGGTTCAATTAATTGTAAGAAAAATGGACTTCCCAACCTGAACATGAATGTGACGAAGTTTCGTGTGATGAGCACCAATATTGCAGCAAGAATGTTGCAATTCCTGGGGCTACCAATTTTACTTTATCAACCTTGGGTTTGTACAAACTTGGAGGTGACAGTGTTTTATACACAAGAAGATGTGATGGGTCCACTCTTTATCACTACTAAGCTGGCGATAGATCATTATGGCTTCTCAAACAAGCCTTCTATTGATTCAGAAGAAGCTTGATTACCAATGAGGAAAGGGGAATTTTTCACTAATTGGGAGAACTAAAATATTGTCTACTATAGTAAGGAAAGAATGAAATAAAATGCTTAAACACACCACTCATCTAACTGATTACTAAGAGATTTTTCTTCAAAATAATTATAATTTAACTTGTGTGTAATCCTAACTATCCTAGGAAACTGTTGGAACCCCGGCAGGAAGAACCCTAGCTCTGCAGCCGCCGCCATGCCCTCGGCAGCCATAGTTTCTCAGATCGCCCCTGCCGCGAATGGAATCGAGCACCGCAGGCATAGATCAAGGGATATATCCCTCACTGCAGACGCACAGGATGCTCATTTTGTGAATGCTGTGGCCGCAAACAAGATTACTCGCGTGGATCTCTTTGCAGAGTGCCCTGGAGTAGCACGGCATCAGCTCCCTGCTTTTGCAAAAAACTCATGGAGCCATCCTCAGCCTGTCGGCGCAGCAGCCAAGGGTGCTCCAGCAGAACCCCATGTAGCATATCCACTGATCTTGGATACTGGGAAGGAAAAGCCTGCTTCGATGGGCGGTATGCCTCCCCCGCAAATGAGGCAAATCCAAGATACGAAAACCAATCTTCACGCATGAAGCCTCTCTGCACAGATCTGCAATGGAAAGAGGCATTCAAACTTTTCTGCATCATTCCAGATACAAATCAAGCTCATTACAGGCAAAACTATGCTACAATGGGTTAACCAGACGGATCTAGTGCAGAATCTCAAGCATACACTAAGCATCAAACTGCGAATCCCCTCTGCAGCTCAACAGCTTCTCCATGAAGGTAAACAACTTGAGGATCCCTATCCCATTTCTTTTTTCAGCATTGAGAAAGATGCATGCATTATTTTAACCCTTCGTTTGAGGGGAGGAGCTGCTGGAGAGTCTTCCTCAGCTAAGGCTTTTTCTTATAAAGATGCAGTCCATGCTAATAAGCCTGAAAAGACAGATCCGCCAGTTCAGGCTCCTCCCAAACCCTTTCTGGTTGACAAATCGGAAGAGGTCCCCTCTGTTGAGATCTCTTACCCTGACTTAGCAAATGACACCCAACAATTTGCTGAAAGGGCCATCATCTGCAGATTCAATGGTCTCTGGCCACGCTCAAAGGATCTTTATGACTGGATCAAGGACACCTGGACTCACCGATGCAAGATTTACTTCTGTGCAAAAGGATATTTTATAGTGTTGTTCGACAATCTCGAGGACTACGAAGAGGCCTTAGAAAAAGGCCCTTGGTTCATGGGTTCGGCAGGCCTCTTCTTAACTCCATGGTTCCCAGACTTTGATCCAGCTTCTGCAGTTATCACAAAAGCCCCTGTCTGGATCAGACTTCCAAACCTCCCAATTCACCTGTGGCGCACAAAGGTATACAGGCAAATAGGCAACACTTTGGGTTTCTTCTTAATGGGAGATTACAAGAGGGAAATGCAGGGTCTTTACACTTATGCCAGAATTTGTGTGGAGCTATATTTAAGCAAGGGATTGCCAGAGCTAATCAATCTCAAGATCAAGGACTCTGTTTGGACTCAGCTTCTAGACTACGAGAACATTGCCTTTCGGTGCCGCCATTGTCACCTTACAGGACACCTGCAGAACTCCTGCCCATCGCTAACAGCAAGATCGAAAAAGGGATTCAACACAAAATCCAAGCCCAAGCGTTGGGCTCCCTGCCCTCCTCCGCCGACTGGGAGCCCCAGCTCCCCAGGTTCGAAGGATGGGGATAGCGATTCAGAACCAGATCAGGAGCCTCAGCCGATGGATCCTCCCATGGATACCATGGGCCATCCCCCGGACACAGCAATCGCCCTGAAGCGCAGCCATGAGTCCTCCTCAGAATCTGAAAAGGAATTCCAGATGTGAGAGTTTCCCAGTCTTCAAGTTGTCCTAGCTCATCCTCCCCAGGATGGCTGGACAAAAGTCAACAAAAAGAAAGGGAAAAAACAATGCGTTGTAGCTTCTACCCCCATGGGGTAAAGATCATTTGGTATGTCTGTGATTACATGCTATCTGTTGTTGCCATTAGTTTAAATCTTTTCACCGGGACTGAGGTTGATGGATACATCATTTCCGGTCTGCCGGTCTCTTGCTTTTCCTGATTGTACTATATTTTCTACTTAATAGAATTAGTCTTTACCGAGAAAAAAAAAAAAATCCTAACTATCCTAGGCATGCAATCTGAAATAACCAAACATTCTATTGTTCTGCATATGAATGAACACAATAACTCATTTTTCTTTTCGTCCTTTTTTTTGTGAAAATGTGAATGCTAAATCCTCTTGGTGATGTGGCAGGTGGGTTAGAGATGGTGGTGAAAGGTCAGATGGCTTGGGAGGCAAGTAGGGGTCTTCTCCTATTTTCCTTTAGGATGATTTTCCACAAATCGGCCTCAAAACATGCCACTATAGGTCGTCCTACAGGATATCCTAATGATTCCTACAGGATGTCCTAATACTCCTACAGGATCCCCTGTATTCCTACAGGATCTAGCCGAGAGAAATGGGAGTGATTTGGAAAGTGGTATAAGGCTTAGGGAAGGTGAATGATGGAAGAAATAGGGCAAGGGAGTGGCTAGGGCTTCTTCGCATATCAAAACAGAGTTTGTAAGATGGTTCGATTTGCTCAAAAAACCTGGAAAGTTGTTCTTATGGAATGATGAATTAGTTGAGGGACTTGGTGGCTTTTGGTGATTATCAATGGATGAGGTTAGGCTGGGATTGATGGTCATGAGGTCTTCTTGCACTATTGAAGCTCTTGCACTGCATCAATAGCTGGAATTTATCCATGAATCATGTCAAGCAAGAAAGATTTTCAATCAAATTAAGAAAACATAATTTCATTATCTAGTTGTCTAGCTCATGCATGGAAATTCTTAAAAAATAATGTGAAACACTATGAGATCTAATACAAATATGAAGATATCAGGAATGACGATTGAATCCTATTCTTGAAAACTAAAAGGATGCTAGCCTAAGTAGCAGAAAACCCTAAATTCTATAAGAAATCAGAATTCTCTCTTTTTGGGGTTGAATAGGAGTTTTTCCTCAAACCATGGTCCCTGAAGGGAGGAGTGAGGCCAAATCCACCTGCTATTAGCCTTTTTGGTATTCCTTTATCTTTATAAGCTACTTCTAAATCAATGCACAAATGGAAGCAAACTAATCAAATTCGCAACTACTTGCAATGAAACAATGCTAAAACCAATTCAACCATTAATCTATGAAATCACCTAAGCTTACAAGTACAAGAAGAGGAGCCTTTGCTACTAGTGTTGGGCCCTAACTAAAGATCTTCAGTCCTTTGAGTCAACTCACTGCTAGATCAAGGAAATGCTCATTCTCATTATCATATCAGAAAAATTACATAACAATGTTTTGCGACAAAGCTTGAACACGAAAATTCTTAGTGCTCTTACATAAAAAAATCTGAATCCTAATGAGGCTCTAGGCCTCTTTATTTATACAGTTAAAGTCTCCAATGAATTCATTAAATCTAGGGAGGCTTGGCTTCCAAACTCAAGATGAACTGGCTCTTAACTGTCACTAGCTCGGTAGCCCATGATCTCCATGACTCGGCTGCTTGCAACTTCGAGCTAGTGTGATTTGATTGAGGAATATTCGAATGAGTGAGGATTGAATGAGGAGGATATATCTCCTATAATCACTCCTCCTTGTCTCATTCGAGTTTCCTCCCTTAATTAGCCAAAATTTCCATGATTGTCTCTCAAAAACCTGCAATCCATGCACATTAGACCACTAGACATAACATCTTACTTTTACTCATCTCATTAAGAAAAATATAATTAAAATATCTAAGGAATTATGAGAAGAGTTGATTTTAATAATCTTGGAAGTGTATTAAGGTCCATATAGTTACCCAATGATGAGGCTCATCATCACCCCCATACTGAAAGCGTTTCTCATCCTCTAAGTAACTAATTCTATATCCATGTCCTTCATTGCTCTAGTGGCCTCCCTGACATCCCATGCTTCTGTTGTAGTTTCTTCTTCTTGTGAATAAAATCCTACCTTGCTCTCTATGTCTTCCCACTCCTTTCTTTCTTATTCTTCTTTCCTTCCTTCAAATGTTCCTAAAAGTAGTGGTGGACTGAGTCTCAAGCCAATCCAATTGACTTGGAGTCTTATAGAGCTTACTTGTACATGGGTGTTCTGTTTAGTGCCTCTCTCATCGTCTGGGGAGAATGGTATTCTCTGATTTTTAGGTTGTAAGGAAAGGTGTTCCATCTCCTTTGGCAAGCTTACATTTTTTCATCACCTAGAAATTTGAACATGTTTTCAAAGTGTGTGATTGTGTGCTCTTGTGCAACAATGTACGTAGGTGCAAGACTATGATCATTTGCAATTAGGTTGTGGGTGTTGATGATAGCCATTGGATTAGATTTCTCAGCTCTTACCATGAGGGGTTTTCTCTCTTCTCTTTCCATTACCTTTTTCATTTCTACAACTCTTTTCTCCTCATGATTCATCCATGATGCTAAAGCCATCAATTAAAAGTCCCCTAGTTTTGAATTTGGGTCCCACACATTCAAATATGTCAAGGCCAAGTTGTGTAGGTAAAACTCAAACATTTTTTCTCTATATTCCAATATACTTTGATCATAGAGACCAATGAATTGTCTATAGTCTTGGAAGGGCATAGTGTCTGTGTGTTAAAGTCCTAATTTGGAATTGTAGCCATTGTTCCTTGAGATACAAGGCATAAGACTTTGCTAGCATGTTGCATTGGATTGCCTCTAAGGATAAACTGGCTAAAGCTGTCAACTGACTTTCCCTTTCTTGTATTTGTCCCCTTAGCCATGCATTATCTGCCTCCAACTGAGCTTTCATCATTACCTCTTTGTCCCTTATGTTGCTCAGCTCTCTTCCCATCTCGTTCAATTTCTCCTCCATGTGCCCTACATCCTCCACTCCTTTTGATTTGGCAATCTGCATCCTGTGTGTCCTTACCCTTTCTTTCTCAAGCTCAAAGAATAAGGGGATGGAAAACTTCTATGGGATGAACCTACCCCCTTCAATGAACCTGTAGCAAGAGTTTATGTTGGGTTGTGGACTAGGTTCTCTCAGTTTTGTGCCTTCCTTTTTCGTTTCTTGCTAAGTGATACCTTCTTGGTCCATTTTCTGAGTTTCCTGTAGGATGGCCTCTACTTCCTATAGGTCTCTCTGTATCTCCTGTAGGAGACATTTTCCCTTTGATAAGGGAAACCTTGTGACAGGCTTCCTAACAGAAGTGATAGGAGATTTGGGAGAGGCTTGTCCTGATGATCCTTCTCCTTGATTTTTCTCAAGAGGAGCTACCTTTTCTTGCTACTTTGATGAGTCTTCAATGATAATAGGAATTTTGGTGGGATTTTGAGGTCTTCCCCCCCTAATTCTTGTTCTTTTTCTTGTCCTAAAGTACAATGGGGTTTGCCTTTGTCTCTTCCCTTTTAGCTTGATAGGTGTACTTAGGGCAGTAAGAGCAGTTGTTGCCTCTTTCTCAGTGGGTTCTGGAGATACCCTTAGTGATTCTTCCCCTTCTTTGTCTTCAATAGTAGACCTCTATTCTTCCTTCCCTTTTGTTTCTTCTTTTCCATTCTACTTTTCATCATTATCCTTCTCTGTCTCTTCTTCCTCTAGTTCCTCACTCTACTCATCTGTCTCTTCTTTTGTTTCTTCTTCTATCTCTTCTTCATTTTCCTCTTCCTTTTCTTCATATTTTTCCTCCTCTATTTCCTCTTCATCTTCTCCATCTGTTTCTTCATCCCCCTCACTAGAAGTGGGGCTTTTGTCATATTCAATTGCTTGAATTTCTCCATCTGTCTGCATGTCTCTGAAAGTTGTCCATGTAAAATGGAGTCTTAGGTTTTGTAGAGCATCTTCTTGTTGGAAATAATACTGAGGGGGGGGGGTGAATCAGTATTATCAAGTTCTTTTAATAAATCTTCCTTATTTATACTTTGAATTATTTTTGCATGTCAGTACCATAAAATAATGAGCATGAACAAAGAAAACAGATAGTCACACCAAAGAACACCAGATGTAAGGTGGAAACCCAATGTGGGTGAAAACCACCTGCTGCAATATGTCTCTATCTTCTTTCAAATTAGAAACTCCTTTTACAATGGTTTTGTACTGGTGCAGTCCTTTACCAGTACGTAGGCTACAACCTACAGAGAGCTACAACTCTCTCTCGTTTTCCAGTCTCTCCTGGAAGGGAGCTACAACCCCCTACTTCTTTTCTTTCAAGGACCACTTTTCATAAATTTTCAAACTGGATCCATAAACATCAAGAGATCATCAAGTACAAGTAAATCACCCAGTCAACTGTAGTAACCAGATCAATAGTAACAGTAAACTAAACCCAGAACACCTTATCAACAGAGAAAAGTCAGTCAAATAAATGCCTTGATACAGATACGCAGTTTTTCTTTCTCTGGCCTGCGTGGCTACGCACTTGACCTTCTGCTCCCCTGCGTATACTCGCAGAGAGCCTTCTACTGCACCGCGTACCCATGCACTGTTTCTTCAAGCACGTTGTGTACTGTTACTGTAGGCATGCACCCACAGATACTATCGTACCGTGTACTGCTACTGTAGCCACGCACCAACAGATGTTATCACACCGCGTACCTATGCACCAGCGGCTTCTGAAGTGCCGCGTACTTTCCTTGTGCCTACGCACCTTAACCTCTGACACGCTGCGTACCCACGCACTGCGCCTTCTTCTGCTCTGCGTACCCACGCACTTCTCCTTCTTCTGCTCTGCATACCCACGCACTTGCACCGTTAATCACCTGCGTACCTCTGATTAGGGCCGAATTGGCAGTCCCCCTAGTGTGCCACAGATAGTCAGATGCTCAGATGCGCTCGAGAGATCACCCTTCATAGATTCGTTTTCGTCTTCACTTTTATATAGATCAAGCTTTTAAAACAATAACCCAATATTTCAGATCTTAAGATATTCAATTTGCAAAAGATGCTTAGCCAAGTGATCTCCTTTGCTTTATATAGGCAAGCTCTTCCTAAAATCATGGATCAATACCATAGATAACCAATACAAGGGGCCCAAAACATGGGGCTCAATAATAATAATAATAATATAAAACAATACCACGGGCCAAAACCATAGAATCAAGAACGGCGGGCTAAATACCACGGGCCAAACATAAGAAACCCCACGTGAACGCGCTTCTCTGCCTTGAAGTAAGTGAACTGGGGGTACACACCTTCTGAACGGGTGACCTGCGTGTGCGGCCGCAGTCCCTTCACGGTTATAACGGAGCATGGCGCAGCTTGGTAGCGCGCCATCTTGGGGTGATGGAGGTCGTGGGTTCGGCGTACCTGCGGGTACGCACCTTTTGAACTATTCTCCTGCGTACCTCTTAATTTCCAACATTTTGAGAGCCTGATCAGAGCATTGCCACTTGAGGGTGTTGCCATCAAGTACAACATCTGTATCATATAGCCATACCAGAATCATAATGCCAACAATCTCCCCCTTTGGACTTGATGGCAACCTTAAAATCTTCAACGTCATTCTCCCCCTTTGACATCAAGGGCAAAGGGTTATGCTCCCCCTAAGAACATGCTCCTCCTGAATATAAACCAGATCTGCAAAGAAGAACCATAATCCGCCAAACACCATAAATGACCATGAAAGAGATAGAGACATATTGCAGCAATATTCAGACCAACATCCATGATCTTCTTCTCTACGTCCTCCATAATGCCAACAATGCATTATATGCTCCCCCTAAACCTGTGCCATTCGATCTTCAACCAATCCACAACCCAGCACATGTACACATATGCCCCAGATGAGCCTTGTGTACAACCAACCATCAGAAGAGATTCAACAAGGTGATGCATCAACAACCCCCAGCTTTTGCCTGAGGTATTCAAAGGTCTCCCTGGGCAATGGTTTGGTGAGTATATCAGCAACTTTTTCCTTAGAAGGAACATACTCCAAGTTGACCTTTTGTTCAAGTACTTGTTCCCGGAGAAAATGATACTTGATCGGTATGTGCTTGGTCTTTGAATGCATGACTGGGTTCTTTGAAATGTTGATTGCACTTGTGTTATCACATAAGATGGAGATAGGTGGTGTACAAGTGATTTGAAAGTCCTGCAAGGTCTGCATCATCCAAAGGAGTTGAGTGCAGCAAGATGCAACAGCAACATATTTTGCTTCAACTGTAGACAAGGCAATCGAACTCTGTTTCTTGCTGAACCAAGATACTAATCTGGAACCCATAAAGAACGCACCACCACTTGTGCTCTTCCTGTCATCCACGCTTCCTGCCCAATCTGCATCTGTATAAGCATGAAGTGTGAGATCTGTATTTCTAGGATACCATAAGCCATAATTTTGAGTCCCTTGAAGATATTTAAAGATTCTCTTCACTGCCTGAAGATGTCTTTCCTTCGGATTTGCTTGAAATCTTCCAACTATTCCCACTGCATGCATGATGTCTGGTCGGGTACCTGTCAAATAAAGTAGACTTCCAATCATAGATCTGTAAGTTGGTTGATGCACTGCTGCTGATTCATCATTTGCACTGAGGCTACATCCTGTGACCATGGGTGTACATACTGGTTTTGCATCTTCCATGCCATATTTCTTCAAAATCTGCTTGAGATACTTGGTTTGAGACAAAAAGATCCCTCCTTCTTTTTGTTGGATTTACAAACTAAGAAAATATGTCAGTTCTCCCAGCAAGGACATTTCGAATTCTTTCTGCATCACCAAGGCAAAGCTTTGACTCATAGCTTCTTCATTGCTGCCAAAGATAATGTCATCTACATACACAACAAGTATTAGCAATTTGTCATTTTCAACTTTTATATAAAGATTGTTGTCTGCTGATCCTTTTGAAAAACCTTGTTGATGAAGATATTTGTCCAAATGATAGTACCAAGCCCTTGGAGCTTGTTTGAGACCATAGAGAGCCTTTTTCAATCTGCATACAAGATCTGGATCATTTCCAAGAATGAAACCATATGGCTCCATTTCACGTCCATTTGAAATACTTTGAAGTTTTGAAAACTTGAGAGAGCAAGGAACATTCGGATGGCCTCAAGTCTTGCAACAAGAGCAAAGGTTTCTTCAAAATATATTCCTTCTTGCTGCGCATACCCTTTACAAACAAGTCTGGCCTTGTTTCTAATTACTTCTCCATTTTCATTCAATTTATTTTTGAAGACCCATTTTGTCCCTATAACATTCTTATCCTTTGGTCTAGGAACCAGCTCCCAAGTGTTGTTCTTTTCAATCTGCTCAAGTTCTTCATCCATTGCTTTCACCCAACATTCATCTTTGCATGCCTCTTTCACATTTTGTGGTTCAGTGGAGGAGAGTAATGCCAAATAGCTTGAAGCTTCTGCAACTGTTCTTCTTGTTTGTACACCTACTTCTTTCTGCCCCAAAATCTGAGATTCTGGATGATTCTTCTGAACATATCTGGATGGAGTCTTCTCTTCTATCCTTATCTGCTCCTCTGGTTCTTCTTGAGGTTTTTCTTCTTCATCATTCTGTCTTTGAGGGTAGTCTTCATCTTCTTCGATATCTTCATGATTTACTTGCCTAGGAATGTATCCCTTCTCATCAACCACTACATCAATGCTATCAACAATTCTTCCAAGCCTTTTATTGTAGCACTTGTATGCTTTGCTGTGTGGAGAATAGCCAAGAAGAATGCCTTCATCTGCTCTAGGTTCAAGTTTGCCAAGTTGCTCATCAGTATTCTTAATATAGCATTTGCTCCCAAAGATTTTGAAGTGCTTTACCGAGGGAGTCTCACCATACCAGAGCTCATGAGGAGTTTGAGTGCTGTTCACCCGGACATTTGTTTTGTTGAGAATAACAATCGCGGCATATGCAGCTTCACCCCAGAAAGTTGCGGGAGTTCCAGACTCATCAAGCATAGCACGAGCCATTTGTTGGACTGTTCTGTTCATTCTTTCCACTACTCCATTTTGCTGAGGAGTTCTAGCTGTAGAGAATTCTCTTCTTATCCCATGTTCTTCACAGAAATCGAAAAATTAATTTGAGGTAAACTCCCCACCTCTGTCAGATCTGAGGCACTTAATTTTGTGTCCTGATTCATTTTCAACCAAGGCTTTAAAGGATTTGAATTTTTCGAATGCTTCATCTTTGTGCTTCATAAGTCCTAACCAGACAAACCTGAAGAAATTGTCAATGAATAATATCAAGTATTCTTCTCCTCGAGGTGTCCTTTTCCTGAATGGTCCACATACATCTGTATGTACAAGCTCAAGAGGCATGCTAGCTGATCCTTCCTTCTCTGGAAAGTTAGTTCTGGTTTTCTTTCCAAACTGACATGATTTGCATATGGTGTTGTCTGGAATTTTGATATCTGGAAGACCGTGAACTGCCTGATATTTGCATGCTTTCCTTATTTGTGAAAAGCTTAGATGCCCCAACCTCTGGTGCCATAACTAGTGTTCATCATCCTTGCTTAGATAGCATTGTTGTTGTCCTTCTTCAAATATGTATAAATTATTTGGATTTCTTTTACCTTTGATCACCGCTTTACCTGTATCAAGATCACGAACAAGACATCCATTTGATCTAAATATCACCTCGGTTCCTTGATCACACATTTGGCTGACACTCAGAAGATTATGCTTCAATCCATCAACATACAAAACATTTCCAGCTTTGACCTTTTCTTTTAACTGAGCAGTGCCTTTTCCTTTTATAGTTGCAGGAGTATCATTTCCAAAAGAAACTTTCTTTCCCTTTTCTAAAGCAGAATATGATTCAAGTTTTTCTTTATCACCTGTCATATGCTTCGAAAATCCACTGTCAATGTACCATAGATTTTCCTGTCCCTCTGCATAAAATGCTATCCCACATCTTTCTGTTTGTGGTTCCTTTATTCTCCATGCTTTGGTGCTTGAGGCTTGTTCCTTTGTCTGCTGAAACCTACTCCTGCATTCAGAATCTTCATGACCAAAGTTATTGCAAATAGAACATTCAACTTCATTTTCAAGAACCGAAAAGTTGTTATAGGTCCTTTTTGTAATCCCGGTCATACTTCTTTGTTTTTGAGCTTCTCTAGTCATGATCGTTTTATATGCAACACATTGAGCTGCTTTGTGACCAAAGTTATGGCAAGAAAAGCATTGTCCATTGAAGAAATTTATGCGGTTATCAAATCTTCCGGCCAAACGATTGTAATTTCTATTGTCATTCATTCTTGAAGCAAATTGAGAGGATTTTACCTGTGGTTGGTTGTAGCTTTTGTTCATCCTTAAGATGGATTGCCCCTGGTTTACCTGATAGTATTTGTTTGTAATTGGTCCCTGCTTTACCTGGTGATCTCCATTGTGCTTTTGCTCATTCCTTCTTGCTGCATCAAGATAACTCTTTGAGGTGGATGCTTGAGAAGTTTCTCCATTATACCCCAGACCTGTCTTGTTTAGTGGAGAATGCTGTACATTGATGATCTCATCCAGAGTTTCAGATCCTTTGACAAACTTAAGATTAATAGCCTTTGTTTTCTCAATCTCTTTTCTAAGACCAACAATTTCACCTTCTAACTTTTCAAGATATTTTTCTTTTTCATCAATCTGAAATTGTAGAGTATCAATGATCATATTCTTTTCTTCTATACATGTCTTGAGTCTAGAAATGTCTTCATGAAAGCTATCCACATCTATAGCATCCATGTAATCATCATCTTCAAATGCCATTAAAAGTTTATAGTCATTACCTCGTTCATCTTCATCACTATTTGATAGAGCATCACTATCTTCATGAGTGTAGTAGCTTTTCTTATTTGCATTTTGTTTCTTGCTCCATCTAGCAGGTTCCTTTCCTTTGTCAATCTTATCCTTATGAGGACATTTTGTAGCATAATGACCTACTCTTCCACAAGCAAAACATTTAAAAGGTAACTTACCTCTGAACCTTCCAGTACCCCGTTGAAGATTTCTGACAAAATTTGATTCTTCTTCTTCTTCTGGCACGTAACTTGCTTCATAGTAGTCTCCTTTGCCTGAAGCCTTGAAAGCAGCTTCTCTCCTGTCTGATGGACCTCCCTTTCTCATTTCATAAGAAGTTAGAATTCCGTGTAGCTGAGGCATAGTAAGAATTTGTAGATTTTCCTTTTCTTCTATGGCAGATACTTTAGATTCAAATTTGGGGGACAATGATCTTAAAACTTTTTCAACCACAATAGCCTCTTTTATTTCTTCACCCAAGTTTTTCATGCAATTAACAATCTCGTCTACCCGAAGAAAATAGTTAGACACACTTTCATCATTATACATTCTGAGATTCTCATATTGAATCCTGAGGGTTTGAAGTTTAGCACGCTTTACCTGTTCATCTCCTTCGTAGCTCAAGACAATCTTGTCCCATATTTCCTTTGCGGATTTATATTGCATAACCTTTACGAATTCTGTTTGAGATAAGCATCCTAGCAGAGTATTGACTGCTTTAGCATTGGTTTCATATTTCTTCTTCTCGGTCGAATCTGTAGGAGTAGCTGAAGGAAAAGTGTAGCCTGTATCTATGATATCCCAAACTTCTGTACCAAGAGATTGAAGATAGGCAGTAACTCTTACCTTCCAATAATTGAAGTTTGTCCCATCAAAGATTGGTGGCCTGATTGATGCTTCCCTCTCGTAGTTGCTCATGATGAATGATATTCCTTCAAGAGATCAAGCTTCTCTGAAGGACCTGCTCTGATACCAATTGTTGGAAATAATACTGAGAGGGGGGGTGAATCAGTATTATCAAGTTCTTTTAATAAATCTTCCTTATTTATACTTTGAATTATTTTTGCATGTCAGTACCATAAAATAATGAGCATGAACAAAGAAAATAGATAGTCACACCAAAGAACACCAGATGTAAGGTGGAAACCCAATGTGGGTGAAAACCACTTGCTGCAATATGTCTCTATCTTCTTTCAAATTAGAAACTCCTTTTACAATGGTTTTGTACTGGTGCAGTCCTTTACCAGTACGCAGGCTGCAACCTGCAGAGAGCTACAACTCTCTCTCGTTTTCCAGTCTCTCTTGGAAGGGAGCTACAACCCCCTACTTCTTTTCTTTCAAGGACCACTTTTCATAAATTTTCAAACTGGATCCATAAACATCAAGAGATCATCAAGTACAAGTAAATCACCCAGTCAACTACAGTAACCAGATCAATAGTAACAGTAAACTAAACCCAGAACACCTTATCAACAGAGAAAAGTCAGTCAAATAAATGCCTTGATACAGATACACAGTTTTTCTTTCTCTGGCCTGCGTGGCTACGCACTTGACCTTCTGCTCCCCTGCGTATACCCACAGAGAGCCTTCTGCTGCACCGCGTACCCACGCACTGTTTCTTCAATCACGCTGCGTACTGTTACTGTAGGCATGCACCCACAAATACTATCGCGCCGCGTACTTCTACTGTAGCCACGCACCAACAGATGCTATCGCGCCGCGTACCTACGCACCTGCGGCTTCTGAAGCGCCGCGTACTTTCCCTGTGCCTACACACCTTAACCTCTGACACGCTGCGTACCCACGCACTGCGCCTTCTTCTGCTCTACGTGTTGGATACCTATACCAATAGGTTTCATATTTCATGATTGGCAAGAGAAAGTCCAAATATGCTCTGCTTTGAGTTCACAAAGATCCCATATTTCCTAGAGAACAAAAAGGTGTGTGAGTGTCTAAATGATTGAGGACTTTAATTTCAAATTTTGATGGATGATCCAACTGTTTAACCTGGATCATGCCATGTTTCAATTTTGTGTTATAGAATAGAGAAAGAAGTCTGTCCAAACAGCCTAATCTTGGCAGACAAGTAGTTCAGGTAGAGAAGAAAAGGTTTCCAACAGCTCAATCTGGGACCTTGGAAGAGATAAGGTTAGAGGTAGATAGAAAAGAATAAAGAAAAAGCCAAAGAAAAGAAAAGGCAAGTAAGGGTTTGCAAGTCCAAGTGCACCCTCCAAGGAGAAACAAAAAATGCTAGGTAAGCAGCTGGGTAGGTAGTTGGGGTTGCAGAAAGTGATCCCTATCATTGCAAGAATGGTGATGATGGGCAGCAAAGTAAAAGACTACAGCAGGAGCATGACTAACCTCCCTCTCCCCCTTCATTTCATTACTAACATTCCCTTTCTTTTAGCTGAGATTTATGGAGAAAGATCATGGTTTTAGATGGTTCTGGTTCATTCAGAAGCCACATTTCTTGTCTAAAATCTTTTCATTTTGATCTACTGTCAAAACTAAATCAATTTCAGATAAACTCAGTAAGATCCCCTTCATTTGCTCCCTTCATTCATATTAACACTAATTCTATTGTATAAATCCTTTACATCCCCTTTTCCCCCTAATATTACTAACACCAAGGTGTATAAATCCCAAACTCTTATAAATATCCACCCCTTGGCATTATAGCCAATAAAGTTACAAATCAGGGATCAAATGACATCAGGTCATGTTGATAAACCTATGCCGAATACCCCTTTTCCTCATAAGCCAGTTCCTCTATCTCTACCCCCTTTTGCACATAAAACCTTTAAAAAGGGCCCTAAACCCCACCTTACCCGCCTCAAAGAGCCAAAAGAGCATAAAAACCCACTTTCCGCCTGTTAGCCGAGGTTGGCGCATATAATTATTTTTATCATAATACATTAGAAAAGCGCTCAAACCACGTTTATCTGCCTCCGCCCTCATCCGTATATTCCACACATGTCACCTCCCCGATGACCGTCAGATCAAAGGCCTACAGATCTGACGGCCCTGATCGCATCGGACTGCATCTGTCATCTGACCATTACCCGTACTAACCCCACGTCACGTCTGCTGTCCTTCCGCTGTCCGATCATCACCCGCAGATCCAACGATCATCGTGACGTCGGAACTCATCCGATGACCGAGCGTTATCTTCCGATGTCCGTATTTGGAGGACGTCATCCCACTGCTACGTGTCCTCGCCACCACGCGTCGGAGGTACAGCCGATGGATACCGCCCCCGTACAGAAGGCGGTGCGATATGAAACCATCGCTGGTTTCCGGTTTCCCCATCCCACCCGCACATCACCGTCACGTCAGCGCCCCGTCACCCGATGACGTCAGCATGAATTCGCACCAAAAACGTAAAAAGGTCTATTTTAGCCAAAAGTTCGCGTTTTTTGGTCATTTTGTGTGCTCGTCGTTATTCTGCTCTGCATGGAAACAACGTCCAAATTGTCTACCAACCTGCTAAACTGACCAGAAGACCTCCAGCGCACCTGTTCAACCTGCGGTCACGACCTCTGCTCGTTGTTTTACCAGGTATTCCTCATCATTCATCCTCTGTGCGCCTGCAATTATCTATTTAACGCTTTAGAAAGCTTAAAGAAAGCCGAAAATCAGAAATTCATCACTGAATTCCTCAGCAAAGCCTTGAAGTTCCAATTATCACTTCGGAAAACACCAGCCGAGCCTTTTCCCAGTGGCATTCTGCTAAGAAACCAGGTCCTGTCTGCGCAATCGTGGCAGGCGCATTTGAAACCAAATTTTACCATTGAAAGGTGCCAGAAAAGCTAAGCTTCGCTCTTAATTACCATAAAGCAGCATTTCAACTGCTGCAGACCCTGCATTCACCTTTTCTCAGGCATTTTCACCCTTCTCTGCAAAGAAACTCTGTTGTTATTGATCTACATAAGTGACACAATCCCCAAGCAAAACAGAAACCTCAAAGGAAAGTCATGGACCCCCCTGTAGCTCCCATAGCCCTCAATGTGGCTCCCCTGAATGTTCCTAATAGAACATTCGACACCAGAGCATTGGCAGACCTGGACTACAAGATAACAGAGGAAATGATGAGCAGAAGCAGGTTCCATCTGCAAATATTAAACGAGATAAAGATCAAACATGAGAGGGGGACAGACATCCTGGGAATTTGGGATTCATTCCTCCCAATATTCAAGCTTCCTCAGGTTAATCAATTCCCTGAGCTTGTGCACATAGTTGTTGAACACTATGATGCATCCCAGAGGGCAGTACTAGATGCTGAAGGTTCAATTCTGTTTCTCATTACCCCTGAAGCCATCAGGGAGATGTTGCAATTCCAGACAGAGCAAAAGTTGGTCCCACTGTCACTAGCTGATCTAATAGTACAGGGAGCCAAAACCACAGAGGCCCAAATCATTAAGGTCAACCAGCTCTTCATCAAGGCTAGCACTCTGCAAGTTCCTCCTATCAACTATGTTTATCTTAACCAGTTGGGCCTAGACCTGGTTGACATGATCAGTCCCATCCTGGGATATGATTCGATAGAACATGTGGATGAAACAATTATACAAATGATGCTTATGTTTTCCCCAGGAAAAAAGCCAATTCACTATGATTATGCAACATACATATCAGACAAAATGCATGAACAGTTGATGAATTTGTCAAGAGATAGAGTGTTTAGGTACACCTCCTACCTATATCATCTGCTCATATACTTCCAGCATGATAAATTTTCCTTCCCAAAGAAGAGAGTAGATGCACAGGGCAATCTGAGATCAGTAGTATATTGGACATCTGTTTTCCACATATCAAGCCACTCTCCATACACCTACTGTGAGTTTATTGATCTTTTCATCCATCCAGCCTTGACTCTACTGATTGGTTCACCTCCTCCTAGACTGACAGATGACATGAAAAGGTGCCTACATTTGTCAAAAGTATACAGTATTGGGGATTGGTATCTCTACCAACACCACACCGTCATCAGAATATATGGGTGTGAATTACCCCCATTTAGACTACCCAAATTTGTGCCCATGAGGCTATTTGCCTTAGAATACTTCAGGCAATTTGGCTATGTGGATATGTTCCACTTCTCAGGCAGAGGCAAGAAAGCACAGCTGAAAATCAAGAGCCAACTTGGCCATTTAGTCTACAATGAAAGGGATGAAGGGTGGAAGGAGGCAGATAGAATACTGGTGGGATTTGGTTTGAAGTACAGTTTTATATGGAAACCCTATGACCCCAACAACTTCATCACAATGAGGAGACTCAAATATAAACTGTCTGCTTACGGTCATTATAGCCTCCCCCAAATTGAAAAATATGCCAATCAAAGCAAGTGGAAAAGGGGAACTCTAGAAGAAAATATGACTCAAGAAGAGCTTAATCAAAGAGCTCTGAACAATCAAAAGAAGATGGCTGACCTTGAATTTTATGCACAGGTCCCCTCACTGCCAAGCACACAAATTGGACTAGCAGCCTCCTCTTCAACTACTCCACATCAAACTACAAGAGTTGCTGGAAAAGTATCAGAAAAAGGAAAGGGAAAAGAAATGGAGGCAGAAAAAGAGATGGAGCAAGAGCAACAGCAGGAACAGCAGCAAAATCAAAGTCAGCAAGCACAAGAACAAGCAGAAGGGCTACAGCAAGGGCAACAAGAAGACATAGGACAGCAAGAGGAACAGCAGCAAGAAAAACAAGGACAAGAGCAACCTGCTCAGCAAAACGAAACAGTGGATACTCCTCAGACCACTGAAAAAGTCATGCCTACAAGGCAAGACACTACATCTGATGCCTCGGTCCTCCAAACCCCTCAAAAGGAGGACACATTTGTCTTTAGGAAGAGGGAAAGAGAAACTCCCTTGACATCCTCTATAAATCAAGGAGAGAAAAGGCAAAGACTCAACGATTTTCCAGAAGAGGATATAGCCATCAGAGAAGCACTGGGCATGGGCCCACCGAGTCAAGAAATTTCAGCAAGTTCCTCCCAGCAGGAACTAGACAGGACAATGGGAGGGGAAGTCAGCTCCTCCAGCCAGCAGAAAGAGGAAAGAGTGAGCATAAAGCAGCAGTTCATAGACATTAAGAGGAGGAGTGACCCAATCAAAGTTCAATTATATAATCACCTACTTAACATGGCTCCTTCCAATCAGCAGAGACTCATGTCTGCTTTTGATGTAGGTGAGGGCAAACTGACATTGAGTCATTTTATGCCTACGGCACTCAAGCCACAGTTTTCTGCTGATTATCTTAGGATCAATTTAGAGGTCCTTGCCAAAGACATACACCCCATGGACAAAATTGAGTTGCATAAAAAAACAGGGGAAATGGTGTATGCTTCATTGGCCGATAAGACCTTGGACAACTACAAGTTAACAAGCAGTCTGAATGCTACAGCTTCCCAGCTGGAGCTAGAGAGAGCCTCTTCTCAGGCCAAAGACAACAGGATCAAAACCCTGGAAGAAATCATCATAGAAATTGGGCACAATCCCAATGATATCAAAGGGATACAAGAGATCTTAAAAATCAGAGATGCTGATATGGCTGCACTAAGGAAGAAGGTTAAACTTCCAGCCACTATCCATCCACAGACCGATGAAGTGGCAAAACAAAGGTATGAGCAGGATTCCACTGCTCTATTAATTTCTGTTTACAAAGAACTTATAAAGGCACAAGAAAAATTGGGGCAATATGAGGCCACACAAGCACCTCTGAAAGGATCATCAACACAAGCGCAAGAGGGGCAAACATCTCAGCCCCCTCCACAGGTCACTAATCTTGAGGAGACTGCTCCTACTACTGCACCTCCACCTCAGCAGGCTGAACAACCAGCCACATCTACTTCAGCAGCACCCACCAGCACAGATCAGAGCTTAGACATGCAAAAGCTAAAGAGCGAAATACAAGCTCTAGAAGCACAAATGATGCAGCTAAATGAAACTAAGGAGCAGCTGGCCAAGGTGAATGAAAGGCATGACAAAACAAAGAGAGAAGTAGGAGAGAAGGCCAAGGAAATCAAAGCTCTTAAAGACAAAATCAAGGAGCTTGAGAAAGAGCTAAAACTAGATAAAATCATAGCCGAAATCAGAGCAATGATATGGTCCAATATTGGTAAATCCATCAATAACCAATGGCCATACATTGAGACAATCCATGAGCAACTGGAGCTCATTCCAAAGGCGCAGAGGGAAATCAGAACATCAAGGGCCTTATTGGGGAACATGCCTGAAATTGCAACAAAAATGATCAATGTGCTCAATCATAAGACAAGTTCTCAGTTGACCATCATGGGAATCGCAAACAGAACTGATACTATCCAAATGATCAAGAGGGTTCTTACTCTTAGAAATCTGGTGCAAACGTTAGACAGAAGAACCCAAGATATGCAAACCGAGGTAAACAGGTTCATTGAGAGGTTTCGGGTATTGGAAAGTAAAGGACTCCCCAGCTTGTTGAACAACGGAGGGAGATTATTCACCCATGAAGAATATGCCAAGAGAGTGAATGTTTTTGCCTCATCACAGGTAAATGAGAAGGCCAGCACCTCAGAAGACACAGGGCCTATCACAGGACAGATTTTCTATGGTAAGATAGAAAATCTACTTTTTATAATGAATGAAATGAATCATCTGTTTGATGTAGCTCCCAACTTTTTCAAGTATACAGAAGCTGAAGAGACAATGCAGGCCATCCTCAGGCATCAGCTCCCTACACAGGAATGGTGGACAGATGCCATCCAAAGAATTTTGTAAACATTAGGCCATGCATCAATTCCTGTTTCTTCTATAAATTTAGATGGAAAGAACAGTCAGCAAAATCAGCAGGCATCATAAATTCAAAGCTGAGCCAACTCAGCAGATGAAGCAGCCAACAAAGCAAGAAAGACAAACGCAGCTGGCAAAGCCGAGAAACTCATTGCGCAGGCAAAAGTAAATGCGTACCTACAGGATCGATACATAGTAATGTAACCGACTCAGTGACTCCTTAAAGTCAAACCAATCATCTGACAGACATAAAGGGCATTTACTCTGCATTTAACGTTGTAATAACTTCCGGCCTACTTTCTGAACACTACTAAAGATATTTTCTCTCTCTCAGATGACTCAATACCTGAGATATTTTGTATACAGAGTACTATATAGACCCCTCCGCATAATAGAGCAGGGGTTGTTGTTATTTTCCTTTCGGAAGTCTCATTTGCTGTAAGATCCTCAGAGAAGTAATACAAAGGGAGAATGGAATTTCCAAAAGCTTGGTGTATTTGATGCGTCGTGATGAATGGTGAATGTTGCAGGATTCCAGAGTGTTTCATAAAACAATAAGTTTTTCTTAAATCTCTGTATTTCATGTTTTTTCGAGTCTTTTGTTCTCTTTTGTTGTTTAAATGTTTTACACTTAATAGCAAAGTGGAAGAATGGTTCCAGGATTTAATCTATGATTACCCTGAACTCAAACTGAGCTATTATCCATGTTTTCTTTAGATACAGTAACAGAAGTGTAATTCTTAATTGCTGCACTTTAAAACTATATCTTTCACAGTGATAGACATTTCCAGGGTTTCAAGTTTGCCCCTGAGACATCTATCCATTTCTCGTAACTAGTAGGGCGGGAATACTTAAACGCTGAGTGAAAATTCTTAAATGCTTTCACTGCTTGTTTAGCCTGTTCATGTTATTAATCAAAAGTTTGTTCTATAAAGCACCCAAATGGCCCTGTAAGTTTCACCAGTTCATCCCAAAGTTTCTAGACACCTACAGCCATAGACTCCATTGCCCAATGATACTTGACTCTCTGAATAATACATCACAAAGATCTGAAAGAAATTCTTCAACCAAAACATAAACAAAACCTGTGCTTAATACCTAGCCTAAACAGTATCATTACAGATACAAATCATAAAGAGAGAGCCCTCTCTGATCACAGTTTGGCTAGAAACAGTGATCAAAAGATTGGTTAGTGGTTACCCCGGCCGTATTCCCTTGGGAGTCATAGGGAACAACCTGGGTGTTAACATAATTGGCGACTCCACTGGGGACTATTAAGATTTTTCAGTTACTATCTATCTTCCAAAGCTACCATCAAGCCTGAAACTAGCCAAGAGGCCTTAGGACTGTTTCTGTAAACACAGGGACAGCTTTAGGGAAGAGCTATCTAGGGAATCTTCATCCTAGCGTTGAAACATATATAGTCATTCCAGAAATTGTACAAAAGCCTCCTGTATAAAGTTCTAAAAGAATACTTAGAAGCTGGCTCCCAAAAGAAACCCAAGGCACACTAGGGCAAACCCTGACCCTGATCAACCCATCATTGTTGATAACCCAAATATCATTCCAAAGAACATAAGGAGACAGCAAAAGCAGGAGAAGCCTGCTGATTCAGATATAAGGTCAGACCAACCTATCCTCATTCCAACTCCTTGCAAAGTCCTTTTCCGTTCCACACCTAATTCCCCTAGTTCATCATCAACCCCTCAAAGTCCTCCTCTTCCATCTTCACCATCTGCACATACTCTTTTAACCAGCCCCCTGCTTGTTACCCATCCTATTAACCCTGTTACACCTGTAATCCCAGCTGTCCCATTTGTTCCTATTAACCCCATAAACCCCATAAACATGGCTAACAGATATGCACCTCTGCAAATACCAGCCAATGCTCCAGCTCTACCCCAAGACTACCAAACCAAAATCTCATTTTTTGACTCCCATGGCCCTTTGACAGCTGTCCAGCATGCTAAGAAGATGCAAGACCACTTTGAGACCTATGAAATAGATGATGACAGTGTCAGGATGAGAATTTTTGTTCAAAGCTTAACCGGGGATGTCAGAACTTGGTTTAGATCCCTGAATGCAAATTCCATTGCAACCCCTGAGGTCCTGTACCAAGAGTTTACCAACAGATGGGAGAAGAAGAAAGATCCTCTACACATACTCGGTGAATATAACACTATTAAAAGAGGTCCCCAAGAAACAGTTTTGGAATATTGTGCTAGGTTTAACAATGTATATAATGCTATCCCCCAGAACTTAAGACCCCCTCCTGATTTGGCCCTGTATAACTTCCCTGACGGTTTTGACTCTGATATGGCCTATCAGCTGAAAGAAAGAGATCCCCCAACCCTTGCAGAAGCTCAAAGAGTTGCAGTCACTGTAGAGGCCAACCTAATTGCCAAGAGAAACAGGGCAAAGCTGGAAAAGAAGGCTGGCTTCAGAGAAGAGCCCTCAGGCTTTGATCAAAAGTTGGATGCAATACTAAACAGCATGAAGAGACTGGGTGAGAGAGTGGAATCAGTTGAAAGAAAATCATCATGGGAGGCATCACAAAGCAACCCTCCTAGAAACCCAAATTTTAGGAGAACTCAGAACCCAAACATAGGAAAAACAAGTGCTGACCAAGATATCAGACCCCCTTTTCAAGAAAACTATGCAGAAACTTCCTCAGCCAATCAGCTCAATGAAGATCCTGAAATCAACTTAATGGGTCTGGATGGTAAAAGCCATGTTTTCTTAACACAAGAAGACCATGAGAAGGATGAAAGCAAAACATTCCAAACGAAATCAGGAGAATCCTTTGACTTTAAACAAGGATATGATACTGCTGTCTATGAAGTCCACAAACAATACAAATTAAGGAGTAGGACTGTGAATGTAAATCAGCCTGAAAAGACAAAAGAGAAACAGCAGTCTAGAGAAACCTCAGTCACAGAACTTAATGACAAAACAAACTTGCCTACAAAAGAAGTAGTGGTTGAGGAGGTTACTGAACTACTGTCCCCACTACAACAGCCCATGGCGACCTCGTCCTCTCACCCTAACCCAAACATTACCCCTCAAGACATGAGTGTAAGGGGCAGGTTCCAAAATCAAGATGAAATCCAACAAGAAGATTTAATGAACAGAGAAAGGACTGCTACCCGTGACTCCAAAACCCAAGTTGACAAACCCTTTGACCTAGGAGCAGAGATTGGCAAGTTAAAGGTAGCAATTCCCCTTTCAGAGCTAGCCAAGCATGACATATATAAGCAACAGATCAAAAAATCCCTTCAGCTCACCAACAGCAAAGATGATGTAAATGTGCTAGATGACACTCCAGAATTACTGTTTGGCCCAGAGGTAGATGGAAAAACAGTAGTCACAGGGGTTTTACCTTTTTATGTCAGCCTGCATGTTCATGATAAAATACTGCACAATGCAATGTTTGACTCAGGTGCCTCTCATAACCTGATGCCAAAAGCAGTCATGGAAAGATTAAACTTGGATATAACAAGACCATACAAAGACCTGTTTTCTTTTGATTCTAGCCAAGTCAAATGTTTGGGCCTAATAAAAGATTTATGTGTGTCCCTGGTTCAATTTCCCAACAAAACTATTCTAATGGATGTTGTAGTCGCTGATATCCCACCCAAATATGGGATGCTGTTATCAAGATCATGGGGAGCCAAGCTCCAAGGCTCCCTGCAATTGGACATGTCATATGCAACTATCTCTGTCTTTGGGCAACCAAAAAGACTTTATAGGGAAACACTCATGAAGTATATGGTCAGCAGTGAAGAAAAACCTCAAAATTTTCCAATATATGCTGTTCATTCGGACATAGACTCCTTCATCCTCTTCAATGACAGCGCAGACCTCTCCAACAATGACATTAGGACCGAAACACTCATACAAGAGCAAAACACTGATCAAACAAGTAGCACCTGCCAAACTTCAATTAGCCCAACAATACACATTAACCCTCCTCTAGTTGTCAAAGATTGTCAAACAAGTGATGAAATTGTCCTAGAAAATAAATGGGAAAAGAAACCCCAACTCATGCTCACATTGCCATCCCATGAACAGAATTTTAAATCTCCTGTTCAGCAAGACATTCTGTGGGTGCTAGAGTTTGATGGCTCAGTTAACAAGTTAGGGGCAGGGGCTGGAGTATGGATACTTAATAAAGAGAAAGATTATGCAGAAGGTAGGGCTTACAGATTGAATTTTAGATGCACTAACAACATGGCAGAATATGAAGCTCTGTTACTAGGCCTCAAGATTGCAAAATCATTACAAGCACCTAGCCTCTCCATCATGGGGGACTCTGACCTAGTAATTCAACAAGTAAAAGGAAATTTTGTCACCAATGACAAAAGATTGAGGTCCTACAGGTCTGCTGTAATTGAGATATTAGAAACCTTCTCTGAGTTTGTTATCACAAAAATTCCAAGGGGCCACAATCTCCATGCACACAGCTTGGCAACATTTGCCAGCACCTTCAAATTTCCATTGGAACCCAACAACTGTTTCACAGCCGAGGTCAAATATAGGCCTTCTGTTCCAAACAATGTTAAAGAGTGGCAAGTATTTGAGAATGACATGCAAATAAACAACTTTTTAAACTTGCAACAAGAGTTCACAGGATTAAATATTGACCTTGAGTCAGCAACTCAGTCACAAATATTTGATGGAGCATGTCCATCACAAACACAGTCTCAACAGTCTGCTCACCCAATGTCACCTAGGACAGCAAAACAACTACTCAGTCCAACCATTTTCAACAATGAAAACATTCAGCAAATTAACCAAATTGACTGTGAAGAGATGAGTAACGTTGAAGCCGAAATCATACAACTCAAAGACAATTTCCTTCCAGCAGGCCTTACCCCACTAGAGGATATTTTTGACTCAAATGACATCCCTAGAAAGCCAAAGATGCAGCCACTAGATGCAAGAGTTGAAGAATGCAACATTGGTACTATTGACAAGCCTAAAATAATAAAGCTATCTGCCTCTTTGCCCCCTGATCAAAAGCCCAAATACATTGATCTCTTTAAAGAATTTCAAGATGTTTTTGCTTGGGGTTATGAGGACTTAAAGTCTTATGATACTTCTGTCATCCAGCATACCATTCCCCTCAAGCCTAATCAAAAACCATTCAAACAGAAATTGAGAAGGATCAATCCTGTGCTCCTTCCTTCCATTGAAAAAGAGTTGCATAAAATGTTCAAAGCTGGTATCATAGCACCAATCAGGTTCTCAGAGTGGATTTCAAATTTGGTCCCTACAAGAAAGAAAACTGGTGAGATTAGACTTTGCGTAGACTTAAGGAATTTGAACCAAGTATCACTCAAAGATAACTACCCCTTACCCAAAATGGATCACATTCTTCAAAGAGTAGTAGGGGCTTCAAGGATATCATTGCTTGATGGATTCTCAGGTTTCAATCAAATCCTTGTACACCCTGATGATCAAGACAAAACTGCATTTACTACCCCATGGGGAACTTTCAAGTATGTGAAAATGCCCTTTGGATTGAAAAACGCAGGGGCAACGTTTCAAAGAGCAATGGACATTGCTTTTGCAAAAGAGATTCATGACTTCTTGGTTATTTACTTAGATGATCTAACACCCTTTTCAAAATCTGACCAAGAACACTTGAAACATTTAAGACAGATTTTCATAACATGCAGGAAATATGGTATTTCCTTAAACCCCAAGAAGTCATTATTTGGTTTGGAGGAAGGGAAACTTTTAGGACACATTATTTCAAAAGATGGCATAAGAATTGATCCAGATAGGATACAAGCTATCCTACAAATGCCTCACCCAAGGAATGTCAAGGAGCTGCAAGGATTCTTAGGAAAAATCAACTTTTTAAGAAGGTTTATCCCGAATTTAGCAGAATTAGTCAGATTACTAAACAATATGCTAAAGAAAGATTCAAAGGTCAAATGGACTGTTGAAGCAAAACAAGCTTTTGAAAGTATAAAATTGGCCTTGACTCAAACCCCAGTGTTAACTAATCCTCAGTTTGACAGAGACTTTATTATTTTCTCATTTGCCTCCCAGCATACTATTGCTGCTGTATTATTACAGAAAGATGACCAAGGGAATGAAAAGCCCATTGCTTTTTTCAGCAGAGCTCTTAGAGATGCCCCCTAAAGTACCAAATAATGGAGAAACAAGCCTATGCTTTGATCAAAGCTATTAAAGACTTTAGGATTTACATCCTTTACTCCCATGTTGTGGCTTATGTACCTAGTCCTATTGTCAAAGACATTCTCACCAAGAAAACTTAGAGGGTAGGAGAGGAAAATGGATTGCCAATATACTAGAATTTGACATTGAAATAAAGCCTACAAAGCTGATTAAAGGGCAAGGTTTGGCCAAATTAATGACAGAAGCAAATTTCCAAGCCTTAGATATCAACCAACTGGACAGTGAAACAGAGCTGGCGACTCCAAAGATCAATGTAGCCTTTGAACAATCTCCTTGGTACTCTGATATCTGTTATGTGTTACAAAACCTGTGTGCTCCCCCAGGACTGTCCAGAACTAAGTGTAGGTTCCTGAAAATGAAAACATCTAGATTTTGTGTGATGGATGAAAATCTACTGTGGAAAAACCATGAAGGTATTTTGCTGCACTGTCTAATAGAGAATGAAACTAACAATATCATGCAAGATTTCCATGCTGGAGACTGTGGTGGACATTTGTACTGGAAGTCCACTGTGGACAAGATATTGAGGGCTGGTTATTACTGGCCTACTATGTTCTCTGATGTTAAGAAATTCACAGCCTCATGCCACAAATGCCAACTGTTTGAAGGCAAAAGACAGCTGCTGCCACTTCCTTTGAAGCCCATTACAACAGAGAGACCTTTTCAACAATGGGGCTTGGATTTCATTGGGGAAATTCATCCCTCATCTTCAGGGCAACACAGATGGATTCTAACAGCAACAGACTACTTCACCAAGTGGATTGAAGCTGCCCCATGCAGACAAGCAAATGATTCAGTAATCATTCAATTTTTGGAAAACAATATACTGGCTAGATTTGGCTGCCCAGACAAGATAATAACAGACAATGCTGCTGCCTTCAGATCCAAGAAGATGGTGAACTTCTGCCATAAATTTCACATTACTTTGGGCCATTCTACAGCTTACTATCCTCAAGGAAATGGCCTTGCTGAATCATCAAACAAAAGTTTGATAAATATCATAAAGAAAGTGCTGGAAGAGAACAAAAAGAACTGGCATAAGAAACTAGTAAATGCTTTATGGGCAGACAGACTAACAACTAAAAGATCAATTGGGACCAGCCCATATGAGTTAGTCTATGGATTAGAGGCCAGATTTCCTTCATCACTAGGAGTGCCGGTTATGAAACTTCTGCAAGAAAGCCAAGCAGAGCCAAATGACATGCAAAGAAGGATTAACCAGATAATTTGTTTACAGCAGACCAGAGAACAAGTTTTCAGCAGAGTGCAGATACTACAAGAGAAACTGAAAAGGGCTTTTGATAGAAGAACCAAAGCAGAAGATTTCAATGTAGGGGACAAAGTTTTAAAGTGGGATGCAAGAAGAGAAGAGAAAGGGAAACATGGAAAGTTTGACTCTTTATGGAAAGGACCATTTGCTGTCCAAGCAGTACAAGGGAACAACACCTATTTCCTCAAAAGTCTTACTGAAACTGACTTGGATGAAGGTCCTGTTAATGGCAGGATGCTGAAGCACTACTTTGACTATTCCCCATGAGTGGAACCTAAGGATTCATTGTATATATATAGATGTACATATTATCTTCTGTTTTAGATTGTAAAAAGTAGTTTTCCCAAGTGATTCACCAAGCAGCAAGAGGCTGATAGAATCAGAGGTCTTCCAAAAGAGAAACACACCATTTTGACACATTGAGGCAGCAAGTTTCAAAGATTGGTATGGGCAGCTAAGGAGCAAGGCAATCTGACCTGCTGTTCTTGGTCTTTCAAAAGAAAAACCATCCCCATGTGGAGCCACTGTTGGATACCTATACCAATAGGTTTCATATTTCATGATTGGCAAGAGAAAGTCCAAATATGCTCTGCTTTGAGTTCACAAAGATCCCATATTTCCTAGAGAACAAAAAGGTGTGTGAGTGTCTAAATGATTGAGGACTTTATTTCAAATTTTGATGGATGATCCAACTGTTTAACCTGGATCATGCCATGTTTCAATTTTGTGTTATAGAATAGAGAAAGAAGTCTGTCCAAACAGCCTAATCTTGGCAGACAAGTAGTTCAGGTAGAGAAGAAAAGGTTTCCAACAGCTCAATCTGGGACCTTGGAAGAGATAAGGTTAGAGGTAGATAGAAAAGAATAAAGAAAAAGCCAAAGAAAAGAAAAGGCAAGTAAGGGTTTGCAAGTCCAAGTGCACCCTCCAAGGAGAAACAAAAAATGCTAGGTAAGCAGCTGGGTAGGTAGTTGGGGTTGCAGAAAGTGATCCCTATCATTGCAAGAATGGTGATGATGGGCAGCAAAGTAAAAGACTACAGCAGGAGCATGACTAACCTCCCTCTCCCCCTTCATTTCATTACTAACATTCCCTTTCTTTTAGCTGAGATTTATGGAGAAAGATCATGGTTTTAGATGGTTCTGGTTCATTCAGAAGCCACATTTCTTGTCTAAAATCTTTTCATTTTGATCTACTGTCAAAACTAAATCAATTTCAGATAAACTCAGTAAGATCCCCTTCATTTGCTCCCTTCATTCATATTAACACTAACTCTATTGTATAAATCCTTTATATCACTTATTCCCTAATATTACTAACACCAAGGTGTATAAATCCCAAATTTTTATAAATACCCCTACCCCTTGGCATTATAGCCAATAAAGTCACAAGTCAGGGATCAAATGACATCAGGTCATGTTGATAAACCTATGCCGAATACCCTTTTCCTCATAAGCCAGTTCCTCTATCTCTACCCCCTTTTGCACATAAAACCTTTAAAAAAGGCCCTAAACCCCACCTTACCCGCCTCAAAGAGCCAAAAGAGCATAAAAACCCACTTTCCGCCTGTTAGCCGAGGTTGGCGCATATAATTATTTTTATCATAATACATTAGAAAAGCGCTCAAACCACGTTTATCTGCCTCCGCCCTCATCCGTATATTCCACACATGTCACCTCCCCGACGACCGTCAGATCAAAGGCCTACAGATCCGACGGCCCTGATCGCATCGGACTGCATCTGTCATCTGACCATTACCCGTACTAACCCCACGTCACGTCTGCTGTCCTTCCGCCGTCCGATCATCACCCGCAGATCCAACGATCATCGTGACGTCGGAACTCATCCGATGACCGAACGTTATCTTCCGACGTCCGTATTTGGAGGACGTCATCCCACTGCTACGTGTCCTCACCACCACGCGTCGGAGGTACAGCCGATGGATACCGCCCCCGTACAGAAGGCGGTGCGATATGAAACCATCGCTGGTTTCCGGTTTCCCCATCCCACCCGCACATCACCGTCACGTCAGCGCCCCGTCACCCGATGACGTCAGCATGAATTCGCGCCAAAAACGTAAAAAGGTCTATTTTAGCCAAAAGTTCGCGTTTTTTGGTCATTTTGTGTGTTCGTCGTTATTCTGCTCTGCATGCAAACAACGTCCAAATTGTCTACCAACCTGCTAAACTGACCAGAAGACCTCCAGCGCACCAGTTCAACCTGCGGTCACGACCTCTGCTCGTTGTTTTACCAGGTATTCCTCATCATTCATCCTCTGTGCGCCTGCAATTATCTATTTAACGCTTTAGAAAGCTTAAAGAAAGCCGAAAATCAGAAATTCATCACTGAATTCCTCAGCAAAGCCTTGAAGTTCCAATTATCACTTCGGAAAACACCAGCCGAGCCTTTTCCCAGTGGCATTCTGCTAAGAAACCAGGTCCTGTCTGCGCAATCGTGGCAGGCGCATTTGAAACCAAATTTTACCATTGAAAGGTGCCAGAAAAGCTAAGCTTCGCTCTTAATTACCATAAAGCAGCATTTCAACTGCTGCAGACCCTGCATTCACCTTTTCTCAGGCATTTTCACCCTTCTCTGCAAAGAAACTCTGTTGTTATTGATCTACATAAGTGACACAATCCCCAAGCAAAACAGAAACCTCAAAGGAAAGTCATGGACCCCCCTGTAGCTCCCATAGCCCTCAATGTGGCTCCCCTGAATGTTCCTAATAGAACATTTGACACCAGAGCATTGGCAGACCTGGACTACAAGATAACAGAGGAAATGATGAGCAGAAGCAGGTTCCATCTGCAAATATTAAACGAGATAAAGATCAAACATGAGAGGGGGACAGACATCCTGGGAATTTGGGATTCATTCCTCCCAATATTCAAGCTTCCTCAGGTTAATCAATTCCCTGAGCTTGTGCACATAGTTGCTGAACACTATGATGCATCCCAGAGGGCAGTGCTAGATGCTGAAGGTTCAATTCTGTTTCTCATTACCCCTGAAGCCATCAGGGAGATGTTGCAATTCCAGACAGAGCAAAAGTTGGTCCCACTGTCACTAGCTGATCTAATAGTACAGGGAGCCAAAACCACAGAGGCCCAAATCATTAAGGTCAACCAGCTCTTCATCAAGGCTAGCACTCTGCAAGTTCCTCCTATCAACTATGTTTATCTTAACCAGTTGGGCCTAGACCTGGTTGACATGATCAGTCCCATCCTGGGATATGATTCGATAGAACATGTGGATGAAACAATTATACAAATGATGCTTATGTTTTCCCCAGGAAAAAAGCCAATTCACTATGATTATGCAACATACATATCAGACAAAATGCATGAACAGTTGATGAATTTGTCAAGAGAAAGAGTGTTTAGGTACACCTCCTACCTATATCATCTGCTCATATACTTCCAGCATGATAAATTTTCCTTCCCAAAGAAGAGAGTAGATGCACAGGGCAATCTGAGATCAGTAGTATATTGGACATCTGTTTTCCACATATCAAGCCACTCTCCATACACCTACTGTGAGTTTATTGATCTTTTCATCCATCCAGCCTTGACTCTACTGATTGGTTCACCTCCTCCTAGACTGACAGATGACATGAAAAGGTGCCTACATTTGTCAAAAGTATACAGTATTGGGGATTGGTATCTCTACCAACACCACACCGTCATCAGAATATATGGGTGTGAATTACCCCCATTTAGACTACCCAAATTTGTGCCCATGAGGCTATTTGCCTTAGAATACTTCAGGCAGTTTGGCTATGTGGATATGTTCCACTTCTCAGGCAGAGGCAAGAAAGCACAGCTGAAAATCAAGAGCCAACTTGGCCATTTAGTCTACAATGAAAGGGATGAAGGGTGGAAGGAGGCAGATAGAATACTGGTGGGATTTGGTTTGAAGTACAGTTTTATATGGAAACCCTATGACCCCAACAACTTCATCACAATGAGGAGACTCAAATATAAACTGTCTGCTTACGGTCATTATAGCCTCCCCCAAATTGAAAAATATGCCAATCAAAGCAAGTGGAAAAGGGGAACTCTAGAAGAAAATATGACTCAAGAAGAGCTTAATCAAAGAGCTCTGAACAATCAAAAGAAGATGGCTGACCTTGAATTTTATGCACAGGTCCCCTCACTGCCAAGCACACAAATTGGACCAGCAGCCTCCTCTTCAACTACTCCACATCAAACTACAAGAGTTGCTGGAAAAGTATCAGAAAAAGGAAAGGAAAAAGAAATGGAGGCAGAAAAAGAGATGGAGCAAGAGCAACAGCAGGAACAGCAGCAAAATCAAAGTCAGCAAGCACAAGAACAAGCAGAAGGGCTACAGCAAGGGCAACAAGAAGACATAGGACAGCAAGAGGAACAGCAGCAAGAAAAACAAGGACAAGAGCAACCTGCTCAGCAAAAAGAAACAGTGGATACTCCTCAGACCACTGAAAAAGTCATGCCTACAAGGCAAGACACTACATCTGATGCCTCGGTCCTCCAAACCCCTCAAAAGGAGGACACATTTGTCTTTAGGAAGAGGGAAAGAGAAACTCCCTTGACATCCTCTATAAATCAAGGAGAGAAAAGGCAAAGACTCAACGATTTTCCAGAAGAGGATATAGCCATCAGAGAAGCACTGGGCATGGGCCCACCGAGTCAAGAAATTTCAGCAAGTTCCTCCCAGCAGGAACTAGACAGGACAATGGGAGGGGAAGTCAGCTCCTCCAGCCAGCAGAAAGAGGAAAGAGTGAGCATAAAGCAGCAGTTCATAGACATTAAGAGGAGGAGTGACCCAATCAAAGTTCAATTATATAATCACCTACTTAACATGGCTCCTTCCAATCAGCAGAGACTCATGTCTGCTTTTGATGTAGGTGAGGGCAAACTGACATTGAGTCATTTTATGCCTACGGCACTCAAGCCACAGTCTTCTGCTGATTATCTCAGGACCAATTTAGAGGTCCTTGCCAAAGACATACACCCCATGGACAAAATTGAGTTGCATAAACAAACAGGGGAAATGGTGTATGCTTCATTGGCCGATAAGACCTTGGACAACTACAAGTTAACAAGCAGTCTGAATGCTACAGCTTCCCAGCTGGAGCTAGAGAGAGCCTCTTCTCAGGCCAAAGACAACAGGATCAAAACCCTGGAAGAAATCATCATAGAAATTGGGCACAATCCCAATGATATCAAAGGGATACAAGAGATCTTAAAAATCAGAGATGCTGATATGGCTGCACTAAGGAAGAAGGTTAAACTTCCAGCCACTATCCATCCACAGACCGATGAAGTGGCAAAACAAAGGTATGAGCAGGATTCCACTGCTCTATTAATTTCTGTTTACAAAGAACTTATAAAGGCACAAGAAAAATTGGGGCAATATGAGGCCACACAAGCACCTCTGAAAGGATCATCAACACAAGCGCAAGAGGGGCAAACATCTCAGCCCCCTCCACAGGTCATTAATCTTGAGGAGACTGCTCCTACTACTGCACCTCCACCTCAGCAGGCTGAACAACCAGCCACATCTACTTCAGCAGCACCCACCAGCACAGATCAGAGCTTAGACATGCAAAAGCTAAAGAGCGAAATACAAGCTCTAGAAGCACAAATGATGCAGCTAAATGAAACTAAGGAGCAGCTGGCCAAGGTGAATGAAAGGCATGACAAAACAAAGAGAGAAGTAGGAGAGAAGGCCAAGGAAATCAAAGCTCTTAAAGACAAAATCAAGGAGCTTGAGAAAGAGCTAAAACTAGATAAAATCATAGCCGAAATCAGAGCAATGATATGGTCCAATATTGGTAAATCCATCAATAACCAATGGCCATACATTGAGACAATCCATGAGCAACTGGAGCTCATTCCAAAGGCGCAGAGGGAAATCAGAACATCAAGGGCCTTATTGGGGAACATGCCTGAAATTGCAACAAAAATGATCAATGTGCTCAATCATAAGACAAGTTCTCAGTTGACCATCATGGGAATCGCAAACAGAACTGATACTATCCAAATGATCAAGAGGGTTCTTACTCTTAGAAGTCTGGTGCAAACGTTAGACAGAAGAACCCAAGATATGCAAACCGAGGTAAACAGGTTCATTGAGAGGTTTCGGGTATTGGAAAGTAAAGGACTCCCCAGCTTGTTGAACAACGGAGGGAGATTATTCACCCATGAAGAATATGCCAAGAGAGTGAATGTTTTTGCCTCATCACAGGTAAATGAGAAGGCCAGCACCTCAGAAGACACAGGGCCTATCACAGGACAGATTTTCTATGGTAAGATAGAAAATCTACTTTTTATAATGAATGAAATGAATCATCTGTTTGATGTAGCTCCCAACTTTTTCAAGTATACAGAAGCTGAAGAGACAATGCAGGCCATCCTCAGGCATCAGCTCCCTACACAGGAATGGTGGACAGATGCCATCCAAAGAATTTTGTAAACATTAGGCCATGCATCAATTCCTGTTTCTTCTATAAATTTAGATGGAAAGAACAGTCAGCAAAATCAGCAGGCATCATAAATTCAAAGCTGAGCCAACTCAGCAGATGAAGCAGCCAACAAAGCAAGAAAGACAAACGCAGCTGGCAAAGCCGAGAAACTCATTGCGCAGGCAAAAGTAAATGCGTACCTACAGGATCGATACATAGTAATGTAACCGACTCAGTGACTCCTTAAAGTCAAAACAATCATCTGACAGACATAAAGGGCATTTACTCTGCATTTAACGTTGTAATAACTTCCGGCCTACTTTCTGAACACTACTAAAGATATTTTCTCTCTCTCAGATGACTCAATACCTGAGATATTTTGTATACAGAGTACTATATAGACCCCTCCGCATAATAGAGCAGGGGTGTTGTTATTTTCCTTTCGGAAGTCTCATTTGCTGTAAGATCCTCAGAGAAGTAATACAAAGGGAGAATGGAATTTCCAAAAGCTTGGTGTATTTGATGCGTCGTGATGAATGGTGAATGTTGCAGGATTCCAGAGTGTTTCATAAAACAATAAGTTTTTCTTAAATCTCTGTATTTCATGTTTTTCGAGTCTTTTGTTCTCTTTTGTTGTTTAAATGTTTTACACTTAATAGCAAAGTAGAAGAATGGTTCCAGGATTTAATCTATGATTACCCTGAACTCAAACTGAGCTATTATCCATGTTTTCTTTAGATACAGTAACAGAAGTGTAATTCTTAATTGCTGCACTTTAAAACTATATCTTTCACAGTGATAGACATTCCAGGGTTTCAAGTTTGCCCCTGAGACATCTATCCATTTCTCGTAACCAGTAGGTGGAATAACTTAAACGCTGAGTGAAAATTCTTAAATGCTTTCACTGCTTGTTTAGCCTGTTCATGTTATTAATCAAAAGTTTGTTCTATAAAGCACCCAAATGGCCCTGTAAGTTTCACCAGTTCATCTCAAAGTTTCTAGACACCTACAGCCATAGACTCCATTGCCCAATGATACTTGACTCTCTGAATAATACATCACAAAGATCTGAAAGAAATTCTTCAACCAAAACATAAACAAAACCTGTGCTTAATACCTAGCCTAAAACATTATCATTACAGATACAAATCATAAAGAGAGAGCCCTCTCTGATCACAGTTTGGCTAGAAACAGTGATCAAAAGATTGGTTAGTGGTTACCCGGCCGTATTCCCTTGGGAGTCATAGGGAACAACCTGGGTGTTAACATAATTGGCGACTCCACTGGGGACTATTAAGAATTTTCAGTTACTATCTATCTTCCAAAGCTACCATCAAGCCTGAAACTAGCCAAGAGGCCTTAGGACTGTTTCTGTAAACACAGGGACAGCTTTAGGAAGAGCTAATCTAGGAATCTTCATCCTAGCGTTGAAACATATATAGTCATTCCAAGAAATTGTACAAAAGCCTCCTGTATAAAGTTCTAAAAGAATACTTAGAAGCTGGCTCCCAAAAGAAACCCAAGGCACACTAGGGCAAACCCTGACCCTGATCAACCATCATTGTTGATAAACCCAAATATCATTCCAAAGAACATAAGGAGACAGCAAAAGCAGGAGAAGCCTGCTGATTCAGATATAAGGTCAGACCAACCTATCCTCATTCCAACTCCTTGCAAAGTCCTTTTCCGTTCCACACCTAATTCCCCTAGTTCATCATCAACCCCTCAAAGTCCTCTCTTCCATCTTCACCATCTGCACATACTCTTTTAACCACCCCCGCTTGTTACCCATCCTATTAACCCTGTTACACCTGTAATCCCAGCTGTCCCATTTGTTCCTATTAACCCCATAAACCCCATAAACATGGCTAACAGATATGCACCTCTGCAGATACCAGCCAATGCTCCAGCTCTACCCCAAGACTACCAAACCAAAATCTCATTTTTTGACTCCCATGGCCCTTTGACAGCTGTCCAGCATGCTAAGAAGATGCAAGACCACTTTGAGACCTATGAAATAGATGATGACAGTGTCAGGATGAGAATTTTTGTTCAAAGCTTAACCGGGATGTCAGAACTTGGTTTAGATCCCTGAATGCAAATTCCATTGCAACCCCTGAGGTCCTGTACCAAGAGTTTACCAACAATGGGAGAAGAAGAAAGATCCTCTACACATACTCGGTGAATATAACACTATTAAAAGAGGTCCCAAGAAACAGTTTTGGAATATTGTGCTAGGTTTAACAATGTATATAATGCTATCCCCCAGAACTTAAGGCCCCCTCCTGATTTGGCCCTGTATAACTTCCCTGATGGTTTTGATTCTGATATGGCCTATCAGCTGAAAGAAAGAGATCCCCCAACCCTTGCAGAAGCTCAAAGAGTTGCAGTCACTGTAGAGGCCAACCTAATTGCCAAGAGAAACAGGGCAAAGCTGGAAAAGAAGGCTGGCTTCAGAGAAGAGCCCTCAGCTTTGATCAAAAGTTGGATGCAATACTAAACAGCATGAAGAGACTGGGTGAGAGAGTGGAATCAGTTGAAAGAAAATCATCATGGGAGGCATCACAAAGCAACCCTCCTAGAAACCCAAATTTTAGGAGAACTCAGAACCCAAACATAGGAAAAACAAGTGCTGACCAAGATATCAGACCCCCTTTTCAAGAAAACTATGCAGAAACTTCCTCAGCCAATCAGCTCAATGAAGATCCTGAAATCAACTTAATGGGTCTGGATGGTAAAAGCCATGTTTTCTTAACACAAGAAGACCATGAGGAGGATGAAAGCAAAACATTCCAAACTAAATCAGGAGAATCCTTTGACTTTAAACAAGGATATGATACTGCTGTCTATGAAGTCCACAAACAATACAAATTAAGGAGTAGGACTGTGAATGTAAATCAGCCTGAAAAGACAAAGAGAAACAGCAGTCTAGAGAAACCTCAGTCACAGAACTTAATGACAAAACAAACTTGCCTACAAAAGAAGTAGTGGTTGAGGAGGTTACTGAACTACTGTCCCCACTACAACAGCCCATGGCAACCTCGTCCTCTCCACCCTAACCCAAACATTACCCTCAAGACATGAGTGTAAGGGGCAGGTTCCAAAATCAAGATGAAATCCAACAAGAAGATTTAATGAACAGAGAAAGGACTGCTACCCGTGACTCCAAAACCAAGTTGACAACCCTTTGACCTAGGAGCAGAGATTGGCAAGTTAAAGGTAGCAATTCCCCTTTCAGAGCTAGCCAAGCATGACATATATAAGCAACAGATCAAAAATCCCTTCAGCTCACCAACAGCAAAGATGATGTAAATGTGCTAGATGACACTCCAGAATTACTGTGGCCCAGAGGTAGATGGAAAAACAGTAGTCACAGGGGTTTTACCTTTTTATGTCAGCCTGCATGTTCATGATAAAATACTGCACAATGCAATGTTTGACTCAGGTGCCTCTCATAACCTGATGCCAAAAGCAGTCATGGAAAGATTAAACTTGGATATAACAAGACCATACAAAGACCTGTTTTCTTTGATTCTAGCCAAGTCAAATGTTTGGGCCTAATAAAAGATTTATGTGTGTCCCTGGTTCAATTTCCCAACAAAACTATTCTAATGGATGTTGTAGTCGCTGATATCCCACCCAAATATGGGATGCTGTTATCAAGATCATGGGGAGCCAAGCTCCAAGGCTCCCTGCAATTGGACATGTCATATGCAACTATCTCTGTCTTTGGGCAACCAAAAAGACTTTATAGGGAAACACTCATGAAGTATATGGTCAGCAGTGAAGAAAAACCTCAAAATTTTCCAATATATGCTGTTCATTCGGACATAGACTCCTTCATCCTCTTCAATGACAGCGCAGACCTCTCCAACAATGACATTAGGACCGAAACACTCATACAAGAGCAAAACACTGATCAAACAAGTAGCACCTGCCAAACTTCAATCAGCCCAACAATACACATTAACCCTCCTCTAGTTGTCAAAGATTGTCAAACAAGTGATGAAATTGTCCTAGAAAATAAATGGGAAAAGAAACCCCAACTCATGCTCACATTGCCATCCCATGAACAGAATTTTAAATCTCCTGTTCAGCAAGATATCCGGTGGATCCTAGAGTTTGATGGCTCAGTTAACAAGTTAGGGGCAGGGGCTGGAGTATGGATACATAATAAAGAGAAAGATTATGCAGAAGGTAGGGCTTACAGATTGAATTTTAGATGCACTAACAACATGGCAGAATATGAAGCTCTGTTACTAGGCCTCAAGATAGCAAAATCATTACAAGCACCTAGCCTCTCCATCATGGGGGACTCTGACCTAGTAATTCAACAAGTAAAAGGAAATTTTGTCACCAATGACAAAAGATTGAGGTCCTACAGGTCTGCTGTAATTGAGATATTAGAGACCTTCTCTGAGTTTGTTATCACAAAAATTCCAAGGGGCCACAATCTCCATGCACACAGCTTGGCAACATTTGCCAGCACCTTCAAATTTCCATTGGAACCCAACAACTGTTTCACAGCCGAGGTCAAATATAGGCCTTCTGTTCCAAACAATGTTAAAGAGTGGCAAGTATTTGAGAATGACATGCAAATAAACAACTTTTTAACCTTGCAACAAGAGTTCACAGGATTAAATATTGACCTTGAGTCAGCAACTCAGTCACAAATATTTGATGGAGCATGTCCATCACAAACACAGTTTCAACAGTCTGCTCACCCAATGTCACCTAGGACAGCAAAACAACTACTCAGTCCAACCATTTTCAACAATGAAAACATTCAGCAAATTAACCAAATTGACTGTGAAGAGATGAGTAACGTTGAAGCCGAAATCATACAACTCAAAGACAATTTCCTTCCAGCAGGCCTTACCCCACTAGAGGATATTTTTGACTCAAATGACATCCCTAGAAAGCCAAAGATGCAGCCACTAGATGCAAGAGTTGAAGAATGCAACATTGGTACTATTGACAAGCCTAAAATAATAAAGCTATCTGCCTCTTTGCCCCCTGATCAAAAGCCCAAATACATTGATCTCTTTAAAGAATTTCAAGATGTTTTTGCTTGGGGTTATGAGGACTTAAAGTCTTATGATACTTCTGTCATCCAGCATACCATTCCCCTCAAGCCTAATCAAAAACCATTCAAACAGAAATTGAGAAGGATCAATCCTGTGCTCCTTCCTTCCATTGAAAAAGAGTTGCATAAAATGTTCAAAGCTGGTATCATAGCACCAATCAGGTTCTCAGAGTGGATTTCAAATTTGGTCCCTACAAGAAAGAAAACTGGTGAGATTAGACTTTGCGTAGACTTAAGGAATTTGAACCAAGTATCACTCAAAGATAACTACCCCTTACCCAAAATGGATCACATTCTTCAAAGAGTAGTAGGGCTTCAAGGATATCATTGCTTGATGGATTCTCAGGTTTCAATCAAATCCTTGTACACCCTGATGATCAAGACAAAACTGCATTTACTACCCCATGGGGAACTTTCAAGTATGTGAAAATGCCCTTTGGATTGAAAAACGCAGGGGCAACGTTTCAAAGAGCAATGGACATTGCTTTTGCAAAAGAGATTCATGACTTCTTGGTTATTTACTTAGATGATCTAACACCCTTTTCAAAATCTGACCAAGAACACTTGAAACATTTAAGACAGATTTTCATAACATGCAGGAAATATGGTATTTCCTTAAACCCCAAGAAGTCATTATTTGGCTTGGAAGAAGGGAAACTTCTAGGACATATTATTTCAAAAGATGGCATAAGAATTGATCCAGATAGGATACAAGCTATCCTACAAATGCCTCACCCAAGGAATGTCAAGGAGCTGCAAGGATTCTTAGGAAAAATCAACTTTTTAAGAAGGTTTATCCCGAATTTAGCAGAATTAATCAGATTACTAAACAATATGCTAAAGAAAGATTCAAAGGTCAAATGGACTGTTGAAGCAAAACAAGCTTTTGAAAGTATAAAATTGGCCTTGACTCAAACCCCAGTGTTAACTAATCCTCAGTTTGACAGAGACTTTATTATCTCATTTGCCTCCCAGCATACTATTGCTGCTGTATTATTACAGAAAGATGACCAAGGGAATGAAAAGCCCATTGCTTTTTTCAGCAGAGCTCTTAGAGATGCCCCCTAAAGTACCAAATAATGGAGAAACAAGCCTATGCTTTGATCAAAGCTATTAAAGACTTTAGGATTTACATCCTTTACTCCCATGTTGTGGCTTATGTACCTAGTCCTATTGTCAAAGACATTCTCACCCAAGAAAACTTAGAGGGTAGGAGAGGAAAATGGATTGCCAATATACTAGAATTTGACATTGAAATAAAGCCTACAAAGCTGATTAAAGGGCAAGGTTTGGCCAAATTAATGACAGAAGCAAATTTCCAAGCCTTAGATATCAACCAACTGGACAGTGAAACAGATGGCGACTCCAAAGATCAATGTAGCCTTTGAACAATCTCCTTGGTACTCTGATATCTGTTATGTGTTACAAAACCTGTGTGCTCCCCCAGGACTGTCCAGAACTAAGTGTAGGTTCCTGAAAATGAAAACATCTAGATTTTGTGTGATGGATGAAAATCTACTTGGAAAAACCATGAAGGTATTTTGTTGCACTGTCTAATAGAGAATGAAACTAACAATATCATGCAAGATTTCCATGCTGGAGACTGTGGTGGACATTTGTACTGGAAGTCCACTGTGGACAAGATATTGAGGGCTGGTTATTACTGGCCTACTATGTTCTCTGATGTTAAGAAATTCACAGCTCATGCCACAAATGCCAACTGTTTGAAGGCAAAAGACAGCTGCTGCCACTTCCTTTGAAGCCCATTACAACAGAGAGACCTTTTCAACAATGGGGCTTGGATTTCATTGGGAAATTCATCCCTCATCTTCAGGGCAACACAGATGGATTCTAACAGCAACAGACTACTTCACCAAGTGGATTGAAGCTGCCCCATGCAGACAAGCAAATGATTCAGTAATCATTCAATTTTTGGAAAACAATATACTGGCTAGATTTGGCTGCCCAGACAAGATAATAACAGACAATGCTGCTGCCTTCAGATCCAAGAAGATGGTGAACTTCTGCCATAAATTTCACATTACTTTGGGCCATTCTACAGCTTACTATCCTCAAGGAAATGGCCTTGCTGAATCATCAAACAAAAGTTTGATAAATATCATAAAGAAAGTGCTGGAAGAGAACAAAAAGAACTGGCATAAGAAACTAGTAAATGCTTTATGGGCAGACAGACTAACAACTAAAAGATCAATTGGGACCAGCCCATATGAGTTAGTCTATGGATTAGAGGCCAGATTTCCTTCATCACTAGGAGTGCCGGTTATGAAACTTCTGCAAGAAAGCCAAGCAGAGCCAAATGACATGCAAAGAAGGATTAACCAGATAATTTGTTTACAGCAGACCAGAGAACAAGTTTTCAGCAGAGTGCAGATACTACAAGAGAAACTGAAAAGGCTTTTGATAGAAGAACCAAAGCAGAAGATTTCAATGTAGGGGACAAAGTTTAAAGTGGGATGCAAGAAGAGAAGAGAAAGGGAAACATGGAAAGTTTGACTCTTTATGGAAAGGACCATTTGCTGTCCAAGCAGTACAAGGGAACAACACCTATTTCCTCAAAAGTCTTACTGAAACTGACTTGGATGAAGGTCCTGTCAATGGCAGGATGCTGAAGCACTACTTTGACTATTCCCCATGAGTGGAACCTAAGGATTCATTGTATATATAGAGATGTACATATTATCTTCTGTTTTAGATTGTAAAAAGTAGTTTTCCCAAGTGATTCACCAAGCAGCAAGAGGCTGATAGAATCAGAGGTCTTCCAAAAGAGAAACACACCATTTTGACACATTGAGGCAGCAAGTTTCAAAGATTGGTATGGCAGCTAAGGAGCAAGGCAATCTGACCTGCTGTTCTTGGTCTTTCAAAAGAAAAACCATCCCCATGTGGAGCCACTGTTGGATACCTATACCAATAGGTTTCATATTTCATGATTGGCAAGAGAAAGTCCAAATATGCTCTGCTTTGAGTTCACAAAGATCCCATATTTCCTAGAGAACAAAAAGGTGTGTGAGTGTCTAAATGATTGAGGACTTTAATTTCAAATTTTGATGGATGATCCAACATGTTTAACCTGGATCATGCCATGTTTCAATTTTGTGTTATAGAATAGAGAAAGAAGTCTGTCCAAACAGCCTAATCTTGGCAGACAAGTAGTTCAGGTAGAGAAGAAAAGGTTTCCAACAGCTCAATCTGGGACCTTGGAAGAGATAAGGTTAGAGGTAGATAGAAAAGAATAAAGAAAAAGCCAAAGAAAAGAAAAGGCAAGTAAGGGTTTGCAAGTCCAAGTGCACCCTCCAAGGAGAAACAAAAAATGCTAGGTAAGCAGCTGGGTAGGTAGTTGGGGTTGCAGAAAGTGATCCCTATCATTGCAAGAATGGTGATGATGGGCAGCAAGGTAAAAGACTACAGCAGGAGCATGACTAACCTCCCTCTCCCCCTTCATTTCATTACTAACATTCCCTTTCTTTTTAGCTGAGATTTATGGAGAGAGATCATGGTTTTAGATGGTTCTGGTTCATTCAGAAGCCACATTTCTTGTCTAAAATCTTTTCATTTTGATCTACTCTCAAAACTAAATCAATTTCAGATAAACTCAGTAAGATCCCCTTCATTTGCTCCCTTCATTCATATTAACACTAATTCTATTGTATAAATCCTAACATCCCCTTTTCCCCTAATATTACTAACACCAAGGTGTATAAATCCCAAACTCTTATAAATACCCACCCCCTTGGCATTATAGCCAATAAAGTTACAAATCAGGGATCAAATGACATCAGGTCATGTTGATAAACCTATGCCGAATACCCCTTTCCTCATAAGCCAGTTCCTCTATCTTTACCCCCTTTTGCACATAAAACCTTTAAAAAGGCCCTAAACCCCACCTTACCCGCCTCAAAGAGCCAAAAGAGCATAAAACCCACTTTCCGCCTGTTAGCCAAGGTTGGCGCATATAATTATTTTTATCATAATACATTAGAAAAGCGCTCAAACCACGTTTATCTGCCTCCGCCCTCATCCGTATATTCCACACATGTCACCTCCCCGACGACCGTCAGATCAAAGGCCTACAGATCCGACGGCCCTGATCGCATCGGACTGCATCTGTCATCTGACCATTACCCGTACTAACCCCACGTCACGTCTGCTGTCCTTCCGCCGTCCGATCATCACCCGCAGATCCAACGATCATCGTGACGTCGGAACTCATCCGATGACCGAACGTTATCTTCCGACGTCCGTATTTGGAGGACGTCATCCCACTGCTACGTGTCCTCACCACCACGCGTCGGAGGTACAGCCGATGGATACCGCCCCCGTACAGAAGGCGGTGCGATATGAAACCATCGCTGGTTTCCGGTTTCCCCATCCCACCCGCACATCACCCGTCACGTCAGCGCC